>CM040243.1:187715541-188315541 GCA_022545495.1 Chrysanthemum lavandulifolium | reverse complement strand
TATCTAAAATAAGGTGAGTGTAGTCTATGTCTATTGTTGTGTGCTCTTCGATGATTAAAATGTGTTTACTTAGATGTTATTACTCCCTAGTTATCTCCTATTGATGGTTGAATTGTCACGCCCTTATTCTTAACGCGTTGTGTTTCTAAGGTCGTAGGGTATGCGTTTATGCCTAAGTATTTGAAGCTACCTAAGGTTAATGACTACGGAATTTCTAGGATTCATAAACTTAAGACTAAGGTTATCTTTAGATATTTAGTCGACAATTCCACTAGTAACTATAAGCTAAGGTTCAACAAAGACTAATCAAGCATTAATAACACAACGAATGACCTATCGCAATACTAGGTCAATCACAATTAAGATAAGAGACAACCAATCAATATTCAATACCTAGGTTTCATATATTTAAGCAAACACACAAGTAAATTAGCCGGACATGGAGAACATGCAAGCATACATACAAACAATTGAATACATGATCGAATTAATGAAGTAAAACACTTATCTTGTTTGTAAAATGGGGTATGGAACCTTAAGATACTGCACAAGACATGCCTTGGTTCGGTTTAGGTTTTACTCTACAAAACTACCTCTCTAAAACCCGAAAAATTCGGATTTTATATAGTGTTACAATGCGCGGCAGCGTCACTCTTTAATTGTGACGCCGGGGTCGCCGCCATTAGGGTTTCGCTTGGCCGCGTTAACTCGGTGACGGTCACCTTATGCTCGTGACGCCGCTCGGCCAATCTCGACGCCGTGCGGATCCAAATCTAAGTGGTCCGAGTTGCAACGCCTACTCTTTTAAACCTCGATGTCGTCACTTGTAAAATAGCAATTTTCTCCGAGTCGTCTCAAGATGTGTCGCGACGGCGTCGATTTAAGCGATGGACGCCGTCCCTTCGATTCCAAAGAAATTGAGTGTCTCGATTCTTGACTTTGGCCATTTTCTTCAGATATTCGCGCTTTTCGTCCGAATATGTGTCATTCCGACAATTTGCATTCAAGAGACCTAAAAAGTGAAAAGGAACGAAATTAAGTAGTAACGGATACAAAAGCGACCAATTAAGGGCTTAAATGACCCGTGAAAAGTGTACCTTTTAAATCCTTATCAAATACCCCTACACTTGGTATTTGCTTGTCCTAAAGCAAATGTGCTTTTAGCCTATTAATTTATAATTTAGGGGTCATGAAGCATTAGTTTAGAACGATTCACAAAACATATAAGCCCCGCAAAAGTCATAACAAGCACGGAAACTACATACTAGCACCTCACAAGTGGTTTTTGGATACTCTCATCTCTCGGGTGTATATGAAATATATCAAATTCAAAATGGAAGATAAACACTCATTAACCGGTCCTAGTACATAGATTAACATAGGCTTGAGACTAGATCAAACCTCTATCGCTTTGGCGTAAGCACCAGGAAAACTATCCAAGAGGTCTTTTAAAGGGTTGTACCGTTAGGCTTACGGTAGGAAACAAAGGGTTTGGTGGGATAGGCAATTTAGTTGTGGTGTCTTTAAAGGGTTGTAACTTTTAAAGGGTTGTAGGGCGAGGCTTCAGACCGATATTGTGGATGATGACATGAGTCAATGTTTTTCCAATTGGGGCATTTGGAGAAGTTTGACTCTTAAGCATTTTACTACGAGGATGGGTTTGTATAACGAGGAGGAAATGGAAACAGAGGCTTTAGTCGGTTCTATCACACTTGTTGGAGAAGAGGATGAGACTCAAGACCTTGTCGCTTATTTCAACCGGATCGCTATCATGGATGGTTATGATTCAAAGAGCCCACCATCCCACGTAATGGTGAGGAGCCCCATTCGTCGACCGGTGCATCACCGCTTGCTTGCTCTATTCGAGCAAGACATCCGCCAAAGAAAAGATGACTATGGATGATCTTTACCTAATGCGGGGCATAGAGGGGGAACCACATTGATGTTCCTCTATTTGGCGAGGTTTATGGTTGTTGGTGCTAAGGGTTTTCATCTAGGAGTCCTTTGCGGGAGGCTCACTTCATTGGGAGGTTAGCTAGAGTTTTGATCTTATGACCTATGCAGATTAGCTAGGGTGACCCGAGGTAGGAGACTAGTTTGATAGGATTGCCTAAGCTACTCGAGTTTGGGATCCGCACCCGTGATATATATGGAGTGATTGAATTAGCTAGCACTTGTCCCGAGGAGAAAAGTCGGGAAGCTAGTGGTCTTGGGGTGATGTCAAGAGGAGGCCGAGGAGGTACCTGTGGGATGAAGAAGGACCCATGTGAATGTGGGGGGAGAGGTTGCAGATCATAGATGAGAGGATCGATGGAATGTCAACCCATTTCAAAGAGGAGATTGAAAGCCTCGAAGTGGGTCTTTATGGTCTTAGTAACCAGTTTGAGGGTTTTACAGGTACATTGGATCAGGTGCAGTAGCTCCAACAGGATTTCTTTCATTAGAGTGCGGATTGGACTAGCCAAATGCTGCAGCACATGCATTTGAGCCACCTAAGGTGGGAAGGTCCAGAGTATGTGTACCAGCCCGACATCCCTGACGTTGGCATCCAAGGAGGAGTGGCATTCATGCAGCCCGACACCACTCCTGGAAGAACCACGAGCACTCCATATGAGCCCTCCCAATTCCACTCCATGGATCATGATCTTCCTAGGGACGATTGATTTCCCTATTTGATGAAACAATTTTAAAACAATTTGATACTCATGTCTCAGTAATAACTTAACTATTTGGATATTTGTATGATCTATCATTCATTGTACCGTTTTGGACACAAAATTTTCCTTATATGTTGTGCGTGTTTTGGTTCAGGATGCGATTCTGGCAAACCTTAGATCGATTCTGCCGAACCCCGCCGCAAGAGGGAAATTTTGAGCAAAGACAAATAGTTAAGGCTATTCTCTGGAACGACACGCATTAGCCACCCCATGACCCACCTTCAACCTTTAGTGAGACATCTTGGGTAAGCATTCTAGAGGAGTTTATTTCTTTCTTGATTGTTTTTCATTTCTATTTTATTTTTCCTTTTCTTCGCACAAATCGTAGTTTGTACACTTCAAGCGGGAGGATAGGAATAGAAATGAAGTTTATGATTACTAGCTTACTTGCCCTAATTTTCTAGTTGGTTTCAAAATTTTAAGCTTATTTGAAATTTTTTGTCGTATTTTAACCAATCTAGAATCACATAAAGCCGTGCACTATAACCCTTATTGCCATTGGTGAGATTTAGCCTTTCCGTTTCCCCTATTTTACCCAAATCTACCATAAATTGAGTGTGGTGATAGTATTGTAAACTTTAGAACTTGGCTTTTACATCACTTCGAGACCATAAACGAGTAGTGTATCAAGTTAGCTTGGTGCATTTGGAAAAGGCGATTTGAAAAAGTAAATGTTTTAGGATTAAACTCAAATAGCCCATATGTGTTCACTTGTGTGCGTTTATCGATTAGTCGCATTGGCTTTTCGACCCCGTGTTAACCCTTTTTGTTGCACTCACCTTTAGTGCAAGATACCCTAGTTACACCCTTTTGAGCCTATACTTTCATTTCCTAACCCTTATTTTCGTTATACCCTTACACCTTAGCCTACCGTAGTTTTACCTTTACCTTGAAGCCATTCTTCACCCTAGTTTGAGACTCAAATAAAGTTCCTAAAGGCGCACCTCATCATCTACATCTTGCTAAAGATCGTCAAAGACCCCAAGTTATCACCTTATGCTCGGTTCAAGTGGAGGAAAGCATATCGCTTCATTTATGTTAAAAAATGTTATTTGTGCGATGAATTATAAGCACTATATGAAGAAATTGGCATCGAGAATAATCTTCTCGATCACATTCGAAGGTTAGAAGAATAGTTCAAGAATAAATAATGGTGAATTCCTGACATATATTGACATTATGAAGATGAACCTTGAATATTGGTGGACGATGGCAACTCGGTTTTAAGCTAAGATTATTTGTTTTATTTTTCCTTTTCACCCATTAAAATATCCCATGCCTATCCTTACCCTTTTTGTCGTGAAGCATGTCTAGGTGATGCAATGAGTAATCCTTGATGTCTTGGCCATGGATTTGGTCATGTATCATTAATTTTGTCCACTTCTCCGTGATACGTTAGTAATGACACCACCCCTTAGCCTTTGAAACACAACCCAACATTTCTTTCTAAAATTTTTCTTAACCTTAGCTCTAGTGGTGGAGTTGTGTGTAATTGCAAGCTTATGATAGAATACTTACTATGTCCGTGCAATTGAGTGATCACCCCGAAATTAACACTTAGAATAGGATGAGAGTGAGAGTGTTTTCGTTCCCATTTCGTGAGGTGTTCGGCTCTTATTAATGTTCTAGCATGGAAATTAAAACTGCGCATTCTTTCAGGAAGTATCTTTTGCAGTCTAAATTGGTCTACTTGAGGGCAAGTATAGTTTAAGTGGGGGATATTTGATAACATCAAATAGTCCCGAGTTTCTAAGCGCTAATTTCCCTATATCATCACATTTTGAGTAAAATATTATTGAAAACATCCTTATTCCTTATTATTTCATTTCAGGACCCATTCAAAGTAAGGAAGCTGCAATTGGACGTTTTCAAGACCTTTTGATACGATTGTCTCTTAACTACGGCGTAACCTAGTGATGAAGTTACGACGCAACTAAAGATTTCAAGGCTACCACAGAACCCTCGCCTATGGTTACGCCGTAACTCTTGATAAGCACTAAATTGACAAAGACCACGGCGATAGCCCTCGGCTTAGCTACGCCGTAAATGAAGAAATACACTCGACATGTAGCTACGGTTACTCAAATAAGGTTACGCCATAACCTTGGATAAGCACAAAGATTGAAAGAAGTTACGACGTAACTACCTAATAAGGTTACTGTTGTAACTAGTTTGAAGCCTATAAATAGTCGATGGTTTCGTCGGTTCTAGATATCTCTCCTTTCCTAAACCTTCTAGGGTCTGGGGAGATCAAAACACGAAGAAGAAGCATGGTTTAGAGCCTTTGAATAACAAAGTCCTCGCTCACGATTTCCTTTGTATTCGAGTTTGGATTCTTTTTATATTTTCTAGATCTTATACTATGAATTCATATCATTAATTAAAGTTCTCATTTATGTTGTTGTTATTCTCTATAATTCTTTATAGACATTTGCTAGTCTTTCATAGATCGCTAGCCTTGGTAGTATTATAAGCTTGGTAGCATCTAAAGGGTCGGGAGATATGACCAACCCACCCTCAGTCGATAGATAGCAAAGTATGGAAGGAATTGGCCATAGTACGACCACTCTTCGCGAATCGACCAAATGATCACCTATCAAGTGGAGGTATTTAAGAGGTTGGGGAAACTAAGTTCCAACGGTCGGGTTCCCACCGTCTAGATCTAGTATATTTGGTGCTTAATGACTGCTATTAGGTTGCCGAATGATCCCGGGTGACCTGCTCATCTTGGTGAGGAATCTAAGAACCATAGGCCATGACGAATCGACCAAAGGAGTCTGGGGATAATTACCACTATATTGAATCTTGGTATCGGGAATCAATTCATATTTTTATTCTTTATTAAGCTTCGTTTATCTATCTCTTTTCCCTAAATTTCTGGTGCCTGTGTAAGTAGAATAATAGCATATCTATGGATTATATCAACTTTGTCATACCCATATATTATCAATATCTTTTCTAACCATCTTAGTTCTTTCAAGGTCACATCTCTTGGGACGACACTGGATTTACCTAAGGCTTTACTATCCTAAATTATCTAAGTTTTATAAATATTAAAAGCGGATGAAATAGCACATCGCCTTTTTACGCGCCGGGAGCAATTAATGAAAGATCTAAGGTATTTCATATTCACTCATTAAGAGATTTTAGCACTTCCTTCAGGTACGTTTCTAAATCTCTCCTATTGCAATTATACATAATTCATATTCTGACGCTATTAGTTACGGCGTAACTCATTTCATGGGTTACGACGTAACCATATTGCAATTTAATAAAATTATTATAAAAACTTTTGACAATTTAGTTACAACGTAACTTCTTTTTAGAGTTACGACGTAACCACTATACAATCAGATATATAAAAATCTGACCTTTGATTAAAATTAAAAAATTTAAATACGGCGTAACCCTTATTAGGATTACGGCGTAACCCTTTCACAACCATTTAATATTCTAAAAATATTAGTTACTGGAACTATCTAATCGAATTACCAGAACTATTTTGGCGGTATAAAACTTTACGGAATAAAAACTAGGTTTTAAACATACACTTTCACCGCCACCCATACAAAGAAATTTTTCTCGCAAATTGTTTTTTCATCTAATCATTCTCCATGGTCGGTAAGATCTATCACTACTCTTTTGATTTGTTTATGTCAATTATTTCAATTAGGGTTTATATTTTAATATCATAGGATCTTGCCTATTTGAATGAATTATTGATATTGGTTTGATTAATTGATGATTTTGATGATTTCTCCATGTTATTTTAATTCGTGTCCTATCACTATGGTTCGATTTGGGTGTTTTGGCTTTATTTAAATTTGGTTTTGGGTCAAACACATACCTAGTGGGTTAGGGCGCGGTCCCTCAAAGACTAATTGGTTAAAATTTATCAAAACTTTTACCACTTGGAAAAAATTGATGGTTCCGGCATAATCTATTGCGAATTGGAACATCCGAGGTGCCGAGTTTCGGGAATTTACTGCGAATCGGGGTTTAGTTACGCCGTAACCATTTGAATATGTGATTACGGCATAGCAGCTTGATTTAGCTACCAGAACTCGAGAATTACCTAATTACGGCGTAACTCTTGTTTTGGTTATGCCGTAGCTTGACATCAGTAAGGTCTACACTTATTGTTATTTTTCTTATTTTCAGGTGCAAACAATCCCACAAATTGGCTTAGGTTCTTGGCACACCCTAATGCTGGTATTAGGCAGTTGTGGGTGGAAGAATATGAGAAATTAAGGGGAATGAATAAATGTCAATCCTAAGCACTTGATTTTAATGCATTTGGTATTTTGGCAAACGGGAAAGCTAATAGGAAATTAAGGAAGTTTTGCAAAATTAAGTTCACGTGTAATGTTGGGGAGTTCACGTGTAATGCATGTTGAGGCTATTCAGATCACGGAGCCGGTCATTCCGGAGTACGTCCGTGAATTCCTTGCTAGTGTGGAATTCCGTACTGATATTGTGGATGATGACATGGAGTCAATGTTTTTCCAGCTTGGGGGCGTTTGGATAAGTTTGCCTCTTAAACATTTTACTACGAGGATGGGTTTGTATACTGAGGAGGAAATAGAAACAGAGGCTTTTAGTCGGTTCTATCACACATGTTGGAGAAGAAGGGATGAGACTCAAGACCTTGCTGCTTATTTCAACCAGATCGCTGTCATGGATGGTTATGATTCAAAGAGCCCACCATACTATGTAATGGTGAGGAGCTCCATTCGTCGACTGGCGCACCGCCTGCTTGCTTGCTCTATTCGAGCAAGACACTCCGCCAAAGAAAATATGAATATGGATGATCTTTACCTAATGTAGGGCATGGAAAGGGGGAACCACATTGATGTTCCCTTCTATTTGGCGAGGTTTATGGCTATTGTTTCTAAGGGGTTTTCATCTAGGAGTCTTTTGCAGGGGGCTCACTTCATTGGGAGGTTGGCTAGGAGTTTTGATCTTATGACCTATGCAGCTTTAGCAAGGGTGACCCGAGGTAGGGAGACTAGTTTGATAGGATTGCCTAAGCTAGTCGAGTTTGGGATCTGCACCCAGGATATATATGGAGTGATTGAATTGGCTAGACCGCCCGAGAAGAAAAGTCGGGAAGCTAGTGGTCTTGGGGTCATGGAAGAGGAGGCCGAGGATCGCACCAGGGGATGAAGAAGGACCCATGTGAATGCGGGGAGAGGTTGCATCACGGATGAGAGGATCGAGGAATGTCGACCCATTTCAACGAGGAGATTGAAAGCCTCGAGTGGGTCTTTATGGTCTTAGTAACCGGTTTGAGGGTTTTATGTACATTGATCAAAAAGAACTCCAACATGATTTCTTTCATTGAGTGCGGATCGGACTAGCCAAATGTCAAAGACATGCATTTGAGCTACTCAAGTGGGAAGGTCCGAGTATGTGTACCACCCGACATCCCTGCTACTGGCATCCAAGGAGGAGCATTCATGCACCGGAAGCACTACGAGCACTCCATATGAGCCTCCCAATTCCACCCATGGATCATGATCTTCCTAGGGACGATTGATTTCCTATTGATGAAACAATTTGAAACTATTTTAAAACAATTTGATACTCATGTCTCGTAATAACTTAACTATTTGGATATTTGTATGATCTATCATTCATTGTACCCGTCGGTACAAAATATTCCTTATATGTCAGCAAGTTTTGGTTCTCAGATGCGCTTACTGGCAGAACCTTAGGATCGCCATACCGTAACCCTAACCGCAGAGGGAAATTTTGAAGCAAAGACAAATAGTTAAGGCTAGTCCTCGAAACGATACGCATTAGCCACCTCATGACCCACCTTCAACCTTTAGTGAGACATCTTGGGCAAGCATTCGAGAGGGAGTTTATTTCTTTCTTGATTGTTTTCATTTCTATTTTATTTTTCCTTTTCTTCTATACAAATGGGACTTTGTACACTTCTGGGGATAGGAATAGAAATGAAGTGTATGATTACTTAGCTTACTTGCCCTAATTTTCTAGTTGGTTTCAAAATTTTAAGCTTATTTGAAAAAAATTTGTCATATGTTTAACCAATCTAGGATCACATAAAGCCGAGCACACTATAACCCTTATTGCCATTGGTGAGATTTAGCCTTTCTGTTTACCCCATTTTACCCAAATCTACCATAAATTAAGTGTGCCAATAGTATTGTAAACTTTAGAACTTGGCTTTTACATCACTTCGAGACCATAAACGAGTAGTGTATTAAGTTAGCTTGGTGCATTTGGAAAAGGCGATTTGAAATAAGTAAATGTTTTAGGACTAAACCCAAATAGCCCATATGTGTTCACTTGTGTGCATTTATCGATTAGTCGCATTGGCTTTTCACCCCCGTTAACCCGCTTTGTTGCACTCACCTTTAGTGCAAGATACCTAGTTACACCCTTTTGAGCCTATCCTTTCATTTCCTAACCCTTATTTTCATACACCCTTACACCTTAGCCTACCGTAGTTTTACCCAATGTTGCAAAAATCGGCCTAGGATAAATCGACACTAAGCGAGTCAAAAATCGGCCGAATCGGTACAAAATCGGCCAATCCTGCAAATCGGTCATTTTAAAAATAATAATAATTTAGGCATTGTAATTAATTTGGGGATTGTATATTTCACTTATAATGCATAATGGGCATCATAATCAGAATTGGAGCCTTTTATTGAGGTTTGGAAACATTGCAGGCTTGGAATCAGTTAAGATTTTTAGTTTGGTCTCCAGAAATACCAAAAAGCTACAGGAAATGCCAATCTGATTAATCACCAATTAATCATGACTTGACCGATTACTCGCTACAGGGTGGTCGACCGCCCGACTACCGATTCACCATTTTTGCAACATTGGTTTTACCTTTTTACCTTGAAGCCATTGTTCACCTTAGCTTGGGGTTCGAAATAAAGATCCTAAAGGCGCACCTCATCATCTACATCTTGCTAAAGATCGTCAAAGACCCCCAAGTTATCACCTTATGCTCAATTCAAATGGGGGGAAGCATATCGTTTCATTTATGTTAAAAAACAAAATTGTTATCCATGCGATGTATTATAAGCACTATATGAAGAAATTGGCATCGAGAATAATCTTCTCGATCATATTCAAGGTTGGAAGAATAGTTCAAGAATAAATAATGGTGGATTCCGTGACATTTATTGACATTATGAAGATGAACCTTGAATATTGGTGGGACGATGGCAACTCGGTTTTAAGCTAAGATTATTTGTTTTATTTTTCCTTTTCACCCATTAAAATATCCCATGCCTATCCTTACCCTTTTTGTCGCTGTTGTCTAGGTGATGCAAAGAGCAATCCTTGATGTCTTGGCCATGGATTTGGTCATGTATCATTGATTTTGTCCACTTCGCCGTGACACGTTAGTAATGACACCACCCTAAGCCTTTGAAACACAACCCAACATTGCTTTCTAAAATTTTTCTTAACCTTAGCTCTAGTGGTGGAGTTGTGTGTAATTTCCAAGCTTATGATAGAATACTTACTATGTCCGTGCAATTGAGTGATCACCCCGAAATTAACACTTAGAATAGGATGAGAGTGAGAGTGTTTTTGTTCCCATTTCGTGAGGTGTTCGGCTCTTATTAATGTTCTAGCATGGAAATCAAAACTGCGCATTCTTTCAGGATGTATCTTTTGCAGTCTAAATTGGTCTACTTGAGGGCAAGTAGAGTTTAAGTGGGGGGATATTTGATAACATCAAATAGTCCTGAGTTTCTAAGCATTAATTTCCTCCTATATCATCACATTTTGAGTAAAATATTAGTGAAAACATCCTTATTCCTTATTATTTCATTTCAGGACCCATTCAAAGTAAGGAAGCTGCAATTGGACGTTTTCAAGCCCTTTTGATACGATTGTCTCTTAACTACGGCATAACCTAGTGATGAAGTTACGACGCAACTAAAGATTTGAAGGCTACGGCGAACCTCGTGAAGGTTACGCCAGAACTCTTGATAAGCACTAAATTGACAAAGACCACGGCAGTAGCCTCAAAACTAGCTACGCCGTAATGAAGAAATACACCGATTACGAAGCTACTACAGTAACCCACTAAGGTTACGCCATAACCTTGGCTAAGCACGTAAGATTGAAAGAAGTTACGACGTAACTACCTAATAAGGTTACGCCATAACTAGTTTGAAGCCTATAAATAGTCGATGGTTTCATCGCTTTAGATATCTCTCCTTTCCCAAACCTTCTAGGGTTTGGGAAGATCAAAACACGTAAGAAGAAGCATGGTTTAGAGCATCGAATAACGAAGTCCTCGCTCACGATTTCCTTTGTATTCAAGTTTGGATTATTTTATATTTTCTAGATCTTATACTATGAATTCATATCATTAATTAAAGTTCTCATTTATGTTATTGTTATTCTCTATAATTCTTTATAGACATTTGCTAGTCTTTTCATAGATCGCTAGCCTTGGTAGTATTATAAGCTTGGTAGTATCTAAAGGGTCGAGATATGACCAACTCAACCCAGGTCGATAAATAGCGAAGTATGGAAGGAATTCGCCATAGTACGACCACTCTTCGTGCGAATCGACCAAATGATCACCTATCAAGTGGAGGTATTTAAGAGGTTGGGGAATCTAAGTTCCTAACGGCGGGTTCCCACCGCCTAGATCTAGTAGAATTGGTGCTTAATGATCGCTATTAGGTTGCCGAATGATCCCGAGTGACCGCTCATCTTGGTGAGGAATCTAAGAACCATAGGCACATGAAAAATCGACCAAAGGAGTCCGTGATAATTAACCACTATATTGAATCTTGCATCGGAATCAATTCATATTTGTATTCTTTATTAAGCTTCGCTTATCTATCTCTTTCCTAAATTTCGTGTCTATGTAAGTAGAATAATAGCATATCTATGGATTATATCAACTTTGTCATACCCATATATTATCAATATCTTTTCTAATCATCTTAGTTCTTTCAAGGTCACCGCTCTCTTGGGACGACACTCGGATTTACCTAAGGCTTTACTTCATCCGATCGGTACCGCCTGTTAGTATGTGTCTATCCTAAGTTATTTAAGTTTTATAAATATTAAAAGCGGGATGAAATAGCACATCATCTCCTCTCTAAAACCGAAAAATTGGATTCTATATGTAGTGTTACAATGTGCGACGGGCCACTCTTCAATTGTGACGCCTTCGGTCGCCGCCATTGGGGTTTCGCCTCTGGCCACGCCAACTCGTGGACGCCGCACCTTATGCTCGTGACGCCGCCGACTTCAATCTCGACGCCGTCGGATCCAAATCCAGCCGTCGAGTTGCGACGCCCTACTCTTTTAAACCCGATGCCGCCACTTGTAAAATAGCAATTTGCTCTCCGAGTCGTCTCAAGATGTGTCGCGACGACGTCGATTTAAGCGATGACGCCGTCCCCTTTCAATTCCAAAGACTTGAAAGTGTCTCGATTCTTGACTTTGGCCATTTTTTTCAGATATTCGCGCTTTTCGTCCGAATAAGTGTCATTCCAAAGAATTTGCCTTCAAGAGACCTAAAAAGTGAAAAGGAACGAAATTAAGTAGTAACGGATACAAAATTGATCAATTAAGGGCTTAAATGACCCCTCAAAAGTGTACCTTTAAATCCTTATCACCTTACCATCCTTATAAATCCAATGCATAAAGTAAAATGGTCGGCCTTGTGATATAGTTCTTTCCTCCTTGAAACCAATTGAAAATCATTTGGAAAATCAATCAAGGTACTTGTGATATAATATCAAAGCATTTTGTACCTTAATTGTTTTTGATCATTTAGAAATGCTCCCCTCAACATGTGCATATGATTTTGAAATTGTTTAGCACATGGAGGCAAGAGGACTTTGAACAATTTTCTTGATCACAATGTCCATGGAAAAGCCTTTGATTTTCTTGGTAAATTCTCCCCTCAATATGTGCGCTGGTTATTTGAAATCATTTAGCACATAGAGGAAGGAGGTCTTTGAAGTACTTCCACGATCACACTTGCCATTAAGAAACCATTAGAAAATCACCAAGGTACTTATGTTAAAACATAGAAGCATTTGTACCTTGATAGTTTATTTTCTTTTGAAATGCTCCCTCAATATGCATAAATTAATGAAAACGCTTAGCACATCCGGGAGAGCAACTCGCACTTTGAATCAAAATGATCACCTTTATCGATTTCATATTTAAATCACATTTTCCCCGATCAAAATATCAAATCCCTTGAGATTTGGATCCCAAGTGATTTAAATAGGTTTTAGAAAACATGAGAGATAATGTGCCCGATTTAAACGCTCTTTTCGCTTATAGGATAAATGCTCCTCCTCAATCATGCGCATCATGTATGAAATCGTTTGGCACATGGAGGAATGAGTGCTTTTGAAACAATCACCATTAAAACAGATTTGAGATTTAAATCACGATCTCTCCCCGATCAAAATTTCAAACCTTTGAGATTTATGATCCCAATTGATTTAAATCATTTAGAAAATTTTGGGAAAGACGTGGCTTGATTTAATTTTGAAATTAACTCGATAAGAACAGCTTTTGTCATTAAAGATTGTTAGTGTCGTATATAATAATTTTAAGAGATCTTTAAGTAAAAGAAAAATTTCACATCAAACAAGAATAGAAAATTTTCATTTTGAAAGATCTTTGATTTTAGAAAGATCATACCATGACATAACATTAAATCTTTAGATCACCATTTTATATCGTATAAACGGACTTGTAAGATGAAATATCGTTTGAAAATATTTAATTTGAATCACTCTCCCTCAATTAGTGATCAGAGTCATTGATTGAGTGACTTAAGATTTGACAATATTAAAGTCCGTTGATTTTCAAAATTTTGAGTCCAATTTATTTTCAAAACAATATTTTTCCCTTTTCAAAACAATATATTCAAAATTGTTGAAAAATGGTATCATCCACTACTTTTCTTGCATAAAGATACGTTAGGTGGTTAAACATCACAAGCTGCTTCTGTTGTTGCTGTTAGAGTGAAAGAAAACCATCTGCTGAAGCAGTGAGACCTCTGAAGTTGTAAATCATGCCAATTATCCATAGAGATCCAATTAAGTTCCGTTTCTTCTTTTTTCGACCCAAGAAATAGTTGCCCTTTCCTTTCGCATCCAATCATCTACTTTAGTAGGATCTAGAGGGGAACATTCTTATAGACTATGTTATCTCGTGACACGCTAGTGGACATAAATACGTATATATGGTGATCGACAACACCCAAACAACAATCGACTAATAAAAGTCAATCCAACATATCAATCGATCATACAAAGGCATGGGAATTATGTGTCATCAAACTATAATCATCTAATCCTAATAATCATATCCTAGGCTCCTAGTCCTTCAACGAGGCAAACATCTTTTTTGTTAAGTGTGTAGGATAATTAAATAAGCCCATTAGATGATATAGATTTGAAAATATTCTCCCCTCAATCAATGACTCTTTTCATGAAAAGCTTAAAAAGATCAAGTCATTGATCGAGTTTGCACATTTATAAAAACTCCAATTATGATTGATTTTTCAAACAACTTATTTTCCACCATTTTCGAAGTAAACAAATATTTTTCTGAAGAATTTTAGAAGGAAAAATATTTGTGTAGGAACAGCCATCTTTTTGGCGATATGCTTTCCTCATATTTTGTTTTAGGATAAGTGCACGAATTTTATGAAAATCGATTAAGCGTAGCACTTTCCCTTTTTGAAGAACGGGTTGCATATCTGAAATAATAGCAAGCCATGGATTAAGAACGGGTTACAGTCTGAAATAATTGCAAGTCATAGCTTTAGACATTGTTAATACAAATAAGCCGTAAAAATGTTTATTTATATTTTACGATCTTCTATTGTTTTGTCGATAACAAAAGTAAAATCATATTAACGAAACAAATAAAATACGTAAATGGTTTGAACTAATAGTTTTATAACACACTTACGTTTTCATATAAAACACTATAACAAGATTAAGTGATTTTATATTTTAGATACATATGTACAACAACTAGTGTTTACATATTGGGTTAATACATACTTATATTAAGTACACTAAATGGGTAAAACAAGTATATACTAAAATGGGTAAAAGCAAGTATATACTAAATAGATAAAAACTAGCAAATGGTTTTGACCCATAACCCATGGTTTTGTATATACCACTTACACAAGTTCAATGTATTCCTAAGGTACATTGTATCTAGATTGAAAACCATGGATCAACCCATAACCCATGACCCATGACCCATAACCCAAAATACCCATGGGCAAAGAGGAGCGGACCACGGATCCCTAGCTTTGTGCTAGCCGGATCCCATGGAAGGGATCCGTGGGATCCGGGATACAAGAGTGAATTTCTATAAATAGAGAGCCATTTCTTCCTTTCTATTTATCCCTTTACACATACTTCCCCAAGTATTCTAACCTCTAACCTCGGATCCAAGAGATCTATGTAGCTTTTCTCTTTGTTTTGTGTGATCTTCTAGGTTCCTCTTAAAGGAAAGATCACCACATCTTGAAGACGTCAAGCTCAAGTCCATGAGTTGCCATGCTTCGTCATCATCAAGACAACGAAGGTTCTCTTGTTGATAGATCTACCTTTCTCCATAGATGTTGGGTTGAAGGCATAAGTGAAGAATGCCGAAAGTATCAAGATGAAAGCACTAGTGAAAGGTGCTCATCATCCGTGTCAAAGCATTAGTGAAGAATGCTAAAGGTGTCAAGACGAAGGCATTAGTGAAGGGTGCCAAGCGTGTGTCAAGGCATTAGTGAAGGATGCCGATGAATCTAATCAAGTAGCATTTGGGAAGAATGCTTAGGTCGATAATTGATGAGGTGCATCGTTATACTTATAAGTAGTTGTTTATTTCCAAGGATGGTGATATCCTTGATGATATTGTAACAAGGAGTAGATCTCCTTGATATTAGGTGTTGTGTTGCGAAGGGTAGTAGTTCCTCCATTGTAATGGAACCAGCGCTTAGCCTAGTACCTAATAAAGGGTAGGCGACGTTGTGATAGGATTAGTTCTCCTTGGTGTGAAAGAACTCGGTGGTTAGCCTAGCACCAGATAAAGGGTAGGCGACGCTGTGTTAGGTGTGGTTCACCTTGGTGTGAAAGAACCCGGTATTTAGCTTTGTACCGGAAAAAGGTTAAGCGACGCAGAAGGCTTCTCCGCCATAAGGAGTTGGTGTAGTGCTTACTTAACTCGAGTAGGTGACTCGGGAGTGGAGTAGGCAAGGAAGGTGTCCTTGTAATGAACCACTATAAATACTTGTGTCGTGGTGATGTGCTTCTTACTCTTTATCTTTCATTACAAGTTTATATATCTATCTATCAACGTCCAACATAAACAACCAAATAGATTGACATAAGTCGATCTAAATATTTAAAAGGATGTTTTAAATTGGTAAAACTATTCAACCCCCCCTTCTAGTTTTCCACAATTGGTATCAGAGCTTCGTTACCAAGTTTTTTTTTGTATATTGTACTTTGAAAACTTGATACGATCCGTTTATGTTTGAAAACTACAAAGAAGGGAATTTCTTAAAACAAAATGTCATGTTTTTATAAATCATCATATGTTGGATAGTGATAGATCATTCTAACATTTTCCTTTGAGAAGTCTTCATACTAGGATTTGGGTATCTTGAAGATCATGAAGTATTTCGCCTATGGTTTCTAAAACCATAAAAGGGAATATAGCAAAGGATTGGGGTATCTTAGAAGATCATGAAGTATTTCGCCTATGGTTTCTAAAACCTTAAAAGGGGATATAGCAAAGGTATGTTTTCTTAGTTACATTTTTTTCAAAAACGTGCTAAATTGCTTGTGGACAAAATGGTGATATATGCTTCTATCTTATAATAAGCATAATATGAAAAGTGTTTTAGTGATTTTTTTTTTGAAGTTTTGTTGTTAGATATCTTGTTAATCAAGCTTGAATAAAGGTAAAATGGGTAATATAACTTCACTAAAAGTCTACAAAGACTAAACCTTTTCGTCGGTCAAAACGCACATTTTGTAATTTCAGTCGATCCGCGATCCCTCAGTTACAATCGACGGATCCTCAAACAAGGGATCCGTGGATCCGTAGGTACGTAAGATGCTTTTGTCTCAATTTCAAAATTCATAACTTTTAACCGTAAGTCGTTAGAAGTCGTACACCTATCGCTTTAAAGGTATTTGAGTCTACTTTCATTTATAAATGATTTCATAAACTGATTCAAAACAATAATCTACAGAATCATTGATTAATAATAGAAAGTCATTTTTGGTCATAACTTTTGCACAAACTTTTGATCTTATCGAGACGGATGTTTTCGCTTTTGAATAACAATGTGTCCTCTATTGAAATTAAGGTTTTGATCATATTTATAAATATAAAATAAACTAATCAAGCTTGGTATACATGTTTATATTTAACACAAAGCGATGAAAAGAACTTTCAGATGCTATGCTAAATGATAAATTGTCTTCTTTGCATTACTTGATTATTTGCTTATCTCAAATAGCTTTTGTGCTTGTTTGATTGAATAGCATATGTGGTTTCCTTTACCTAGCTATTCATTCTCTTGTTTGTCGATTTAGTAATATTCTACTAATCAATGTGCTATTTGAAGGAGTGTTTGGGATAACATCTAGTTGTGTCGAAAATGTTAGTTTAGACACTTAAATAAGTCATATAGGTTGAAATTGTTTTATGTGCTTATATGATTTCTTTTGTTCTTGCATCATTTTCTAAAAACAACAAAAATGTACATCGGATCATAACCTACACTTGTGTTGATGATGTACTCTCCCATTTTCCTTTTCATGATCACTCTCCAAGCTTCTTAGTAGGATTGACAACTTGATTATTTCATCCGATATACTCAAGTAAATTATTTTGCAACGCAAATATAATTGTTCATATCCGAAAGTCCAAACTCAAAGCTTTCCAACAACATATGTTGAACTAGCTCATCCAACCATTTTTTGTTGTTTACCATATGGACAACTTTTAAACTTATTTTTAACATGACGCCTTCACACCTTAGTTGTCTCAAGTATAATATTAAACGAAGCAAAGTATCATCATTGTTACTCTTCGATAGGCCATTGTAGGAATATAAATTTTCCTAACTTGAGAATGAATATCGGAGAACTTATGGCACTAGAAACTCAATTTGACCTAACGGTTGAATTGCTTCCTTGATAGAAGTTGGGTATGTGGAATCACCCGTAAAATGGTCGTGTTTAGCCGTAATTGAGCACCACTAGTAATAGTCTCATATTCATTCTCTCACTGGGAAATCTATACTCCCATGTTTCCCTAAAGTAAGTTTACAATGGAAATACTTTATGTTGTCTTAGGATTACTAATCAACCAAATTGTAAAATTGATTTTTCTTTAATTAAATCACAACCACTTGCCTCATCAAGCGATTATCTTGCTTTGATCGAGAAGAGCTACATGACTTCATGGACGATGTTCATTGTATGCTAATCACCATCCATAATGACTATACATAGTTCATTGCTTCCATTGGCCAAAACAACCCTATCGCCTTGAACACCATCATCTAATCTGACGCCATTGTTACCACCAAAGCTTTGAGACTCTTGAATCGATGACATAAACCGAGCCTTCAATGTGAGACTTTGTAGCTTCCCCAAACCGACAATCTTCAGATAAAGACCATTTCCCAAGAAGTTGAAGTGAAGCAACAGCCTCATTGTATGAAGCTCGAGAACCCCGATTTAGCCGATAGCACCAAGTAACAAGTTAAGCCACCGATCATCTCGTGGTTATCAATCCGGAATACATGATTAAGCTCGATCGCTGAACTTGTTAAAGGCCCCTGTACCCATTACTCATGGTTTTGAGCGCTTGTCTATTCGAGGAACAATATATCAACATATTCATTTTACCAAATGCATTCCAGTTATCTTACATATTATGGATGTAACCGGTCAATAACCGACAGGCCCGATCACGTAAACATGTTAAGGCCTCGATGTACACATATCTCTCCGATGGTTGCGATCTCATCGGAATCATCATTACATTGTGTACATGAAGCACTAACTAAATCATATAGAAGATGTCGATAAGCAATATCATCTCACGCCCACATATTCTTCTCATATTTCTTCCCATCAAAACCGAAAGTTAACACATACCAAAAGTATCCAGAGACCACTTTCCCAAATAGTTGGAGTAATACATCCTTCCCCAAATAGTTGGAATAATACATCCTCCCCAAATAGTTGGAAAGATACAAGAAAGGCTACGAGTTAAACATCGAGTTTCTCATGGGTTATGACATTTGTCTCTCCGAATAACGCCAATTAAGCTGTATATTAAGTTCATCATGTACTGGCGAGCGGTTAGATGTATGCCCCTTTCCCTTGCCGGTTTTGATACCTCGTAATTAGCAAAATATAATACACTCATATACTTGAAATAGAAGAACACAATTAGCTCAAATGTATCCCGGAGAATAAACTGCACATAAAACTCTCTTTGACTATCTTCACCAACCCGATGTAGACAATTCAAGTGACCACCGATGAAGAAAACCCGATATACCAAACTTGAAACCAATTCAATTCCCGCATTTGTTTCTTAAGCTTGCACTAATGTTGGAAGAACAATGTTGAGAATTTATGCTCCAAGCAAATCTCTTAAGTACTCAATACTCAATCAAAGTATGAGACATTAAGACCTCTCGCGATTATCCACAACGCTATCCGAGTGTGTCACCGAGTAAAACAACGTAACTCCTTAGAGTGATAGTTAACCGTGTCTTCAACCATCCATCCCTACCGCGGTAACTAGATAAATCAAGTCTTCAACTTAAATTCAATCACAAGCAAGTTATCATTAAAAGTCATGTATCCAACCATCCCCGACTTTAAGATAAAATAAAAACACGCCTTTGTGAAAGTCAACTTTAATCTCAAATAAGTGATAAACGATTAACTCCGAAGCAATCAATTTGTGTCAAATTCCCAACACGTGAATAAACATACAATAAGATGTACATTGATCCACTGAATGAACCGGAGCAAATGATTCCTCAACATCGATGCCATCTTCCTAACAATATACATGTAGAAACTGATCTGGAAGATTCAAAAATGTCTTTGTTGGAATCACTCCTAACTTGTATTTCAAGATTTAGTAATTAATATGTAATAGGTTGCTTAAACTAGGCTTTTATGTTTGTATTGATGGCAGGGCTTATGTAGAAAGCCCATGAGCCTTGGCCCAAGCCCAATAATGATGGAAGGGACTAGACATGTTGCCCTAGCTCCCTTCCCCTATAAATACTTGTGTAAACCTTCACTTAAAGGTTGGTTGTTCATTTCACATATATCCTACGCCTAAACTTCTAGTATTCATACGTGTGTTTGTGTGTGTGTTCAACCAATCTCTTTCATATTATTTCTTACATATTGATTCTTGTGTTAACTTATGGTGACCTAACAAAGGTATCAATCGCCATCTAGTTGGGTGAAACACTTTTGTTTTTGAAGTCATATACTATACACGTGGTTTTAAGGTTCCAAACTTTCATACGCTTAAAGCTTTGATTTTTACACTTAAAACTCAATATTCTTGTGGTTTAAGGTTTATTTAGTGTTAAAGTTTAAGTTTTTGCATCAAGTTTCAAACTTTACGTGTAGATTAGTTTTAAGCTTGGTTGGATTCGTGTGTACTTTTATACGCCGTAAGGTGAAAAATAGTTTTGGATCATCAAGTTTCAAACTTTCTTGTTATTTTGGTGATTTTGAAGCTAGTTCATCATTAAAATCAAAGTTACAAAACACTCTTGGCATAAAATCAGTTTTGGCAAACTTTGGTACTTTCTACGATTGCTAAACCCTTGTTTTACGCAGATACTCCTAAGTCTCACGCCTATCGCTTTCTACGCCTCAAATATTTTGCATTTGATCTTCAAGTCGTTGAGTTTACTCGGTGTTTTCTTGCTTGGATAAGCCCGAAAACACTTCAACTTTGAATATCTTTACACTTGGATAAATGTAAAGGATTTTTGGTAAAACCCTAGTTTTACGCCTAAGCATAAAAGCTACGAGTAAGCACTTTCCGCCTAAGTATTTTCTACGATAAGCTCCTCTTACGCCTAAGGAAATCTCACGATAAGGTTCTTACTATTAAGCCTTTGGTTTACGCTAAACCTAAGTTTTATCTAAAACTTACGATAAGCAAAGACTTACGCGTAAAGCTTCGCTACGTGTAAAAGGATTTACGCGTAAGGATCATTCTACGCCTAAGTCGGTTTCTACGCTTAAGAACACTTCATCAACAAACTCAAGTTTCATTCGACTACAAAGATCCATCATCGACACAAGTTTCAAGATCTCTCAACTACCATACTCTCACTACTTTCCTCATGAGTATCCTCAACAACAACAACAACAATATAAGAATATCCTCCACCATCTCAACAACAATTGCAACAATTTCAACAAACATTTCAACCGCCATCTCAAATGTACTTTCCTCAAGGAGCAAACCCTCCTCCACCACGTATGCCTCAACCAAACCCTCACAACAAGTTCAACATTGTAACTACTTCCAATATCAAGATCCAAAGAAAGTATGTGTTAGGATTTAGAAAATCCAATATTAAAGTGTCGGTCACCTCAAGTATATGTAATCGTTAGAAAGCTCGTAGTCATAGTTATTTAATGTTAGTTAGTATTTAGTTTAGTAACACCGTGGAGGACGGACGGTCTTTACCCACCGTGATGCCCGATCCATAAACCATAGGTGGCATATCTTGTAAGACACTATAAATACCCTCTACCTCCCAAGTGAGGGTTGAGCTCAATACCAATTTTCTTTGTTTCACATAGTTCCCAACTCTCTTCCCTTTCTCTCTCTAGAACTTTCTCTCTCTAAACTTAGTATACGCCCCATATGCTTATGGTTTGATGTGTTTGTGAAATCCTATATGTTACAATTGGTATCAAGAGCCATGGTTTGATCACTCATCTTTCATGCTCTTTGGTTTGGTGGATTTCATAAGGTTTTCGGGGTTATAAGTGTTTAGAAGAGTTTGAATCATTTGGTTAATTTTTAGTGTTAAAGTTTGAATTTTGATTGTACTTTTGTGTTTAGGATCATCATATGTATTTAGGTTTTGAATTGGAATGCTTGAATCATCGTGGTTGGGCTGTTTTTGATTGTTAAAGTGGTTGTTTTGAAAATTGTACAAATCGAGTCGAGCCACCTGTAATACTTTTCTTGGAAGCGAGTTGTCTCTGTTTAGTTGATACTTGCGAGTTGTCGCCTAAGCTAGTTGCTTTGTAAGCGAGTTGTCCGTTTCATGAAAGTTGACACTTAAGCGAGTTGTCTTGGAAGCGAGTTGGTTTATGCGACTTGGCTATTAAGCGAGTTGACTCTTTAAGCGACTTTAGGTTTTAAAGCGACTTGTCTATTAGCGAGTTGTCTCTTTATGCGACTTGGGTTTTAAGCGACTTGTCTATTAAGCTTAGTTGTCTCTTTGTGCGACTTGGGTTTTAAGCGACTTTGTCTTTAAGTGAGTTGTCTATTGCTGAGTTGATATCAAAGCGAGTTGGTAAGGTTGCGACTTGTCAAGTTTACTACTTGTCTATTGAGACTTGTCACTTCTTCGCACTACGCTTTACGGTTGTTCTTTGATTTTGTAAAATCCGTGAAAGAATCAATTTCCGGTTTAATCAAAGAATAGTAAAATCCGTAGAACTGAATCATGTCTAACAACGACCTACTATCGTTTCTACTGAGTGAGGACATTCAAGCACCGGATCGTATACTCGCCCACCCATGCTTGATGAATCGATTATGACTCATGGGCTCAACGAATTAGGTTGTACTATTTGGGAAAGGAAAATGGGGTTAACATTCTCAAATCAATTGATGAAGGACCTTATCGATTGAGACTACAAGAGACACACTTGAAACTGCTATGATGGTACAATGATCTTAGGATTGGATGGACCAAAGATGTATGATGAGCTCAAAGATAAGGAGAAAAGGAGATACGATGCGGATATTAGGGCCTCAAACATTGTACTTGTGGTCTACCAAAGGACATCTACAAACTAATCAATCACAACATCAAGCCAAAGCATTTGGGACAATGTCAAGATGCTTCTCTCTCGGTTCCGAATTAACTAAAGAAGACAGAGAATCTCAATCAGATGATGACTTTGAGCACTTTAAGATGAAGCCGGGGAAAGTGTCAATGAATATTACGTGAGGTTCCACAAGCTTGTTAATGACATGAGGAATATTAAAATGACTATGCCAAATATTCACTAAATTCAAAGTTTGTGAACAACATGAATCCCGAATGGCACAAATTTATCACTCATCAAGTTAACAAAAGGTTTGAGGAACACCAACTATGAGCAATTGTATGCGTACTTGCTTCAGAATGAGAGACATGCTATGTTTGAACGAATGATCTTGAAAAATTCAATTCAAATTCGTAATGCAAGTTCGTCAAATGATTCAACAAATTTCTACACCAATGTAGGGATTCCTACCAAAGCTTCACAAGTCATACCTAATGGAAATGGTAACCACAATCTCATTCCCGATCCAAGTTTTACAACCCGATGTCAAGCAACCATGGAATATTTCATCAATCAAGCGGCTTTTATGGTTAAGCAAAATCAACCTCACTCCACACACTAACAATGATATCGAATCGCATCCAATCTACACAATCATGCTATTGTCGAGATGGTAAGATCATGGTGCAACCAAAGGCAAGGAAGACAAGATGAACAAGGAAAGGGTGGAGTAGGTGGAGGGTATGTGGCTAATCGAACCGTGGAAGGAATGCAAATCAAGTAAAGCCAATCAAGTGCTACAACTGTGGGGGTGAAGGACATATTGCAAGGAACTGCGTCTTCAAAACGCCTCAAAATGCGAGTATTTCGTGACAAGATCTGCGGTGCAAGCCCGTGACAAAGGAGCGGTAGCAGCTTGTTGTTTCTTGCTAAGGAAATGCCAAAACCTATGATGTCGATGTGGATGAGCAACCAATTCAGAAATAGGTCACAATCATCAAAATGCCTTTCAAGTTGTCGACTATGATGCATTTGAATCGATGTCGATGATGAACCCATCGCCTGCATAATCTTCATGGCTAGCATTTCACCAATGGTCTCTCCAAAGGTCTCATCACCACAAAGCAGTCGGTCCATCCAAAGATTCAATCATCTCGTAGGTATTAAAACTATACGATGAAGTTGATGAGCAAGAGATGCATAACAAAGTACAATCACATGAAACTAATGAATCGAGATATTGATAATGTGGGTAATAGTAATATTGTCTCATATGATCAATATGTGATACAAAGTGAAAGTGAGATCGCACCAAGTGATGCATCTTCGCGCTAATGATGACTATGTCTTTGATGAATACATCGCATGTACCCCTAATGATTCGTTATCTCGAACCGAATGCCTATAAAGAACAAGTTGCCATTTATGAAAAATGTGCTAAGTTTGAGTTAACTATTCGTGAGCGTAAAATGGATGACCAAATGCGTAAATTATTAGGAAAAGTAATTTTAGGAAGAAATATTAAAACAAGAGCTAGATTCCTTAAAGACAAACTAAACAAAACTCATAAGCAAAACCAAGAACTTCAAGAAAATGTTAAAGTGCTTAAACAGAATTTAATGCTAAGGAATCAAAACTTTTAACCGATTTTTCCAACCTAAAAACTTTGAAAACAAGCTTGAAAACAATTTGTACGCATAAGGAATACCATTCGATCGCTCACATGATCACTAAGCACGTAGTATTAAGCGATAAGCATAGTATTCACCTAATAGAGGAACCAAATCCCGAGTATTGTAAAAAGGCTAAAGCTTTCCATACTATTGTATATGATGGTAATGAGATCCTCAAGCCTAGGCAAACACCATCATGTATTGGAAGCACGAAAGAGGATAGAAAATTTGAAGATGCCTCTAGTGAGAAAATGGATAAGAAGCTAAAAGATCCTAAGTGTAAAAAGCAAAACATAACGTTCAAACCCCATGATTACACTAAAGAAAAATGGATTTCCCTGAACATGTTTAAGCCTCAAACTCAATTAACCCCAGAACAAGTTTTTTGGAAAAAGGACATAGATATGCAAAAAGCTAATGCACTTGTTAAAACCAACACTCCCCTTAGGAAAATGCCTCCATCGACTGTGTATCCTCTGAATACACCAATGCATTTTGTTCCTAGATATATTCCCACTAAGAGCAAGACCTTAATCACCAGATGTTGTTTATCAACTATTCGTTGATTTTGAGAAGACATGTAAGAAAAGGATCACACCTACAGGATAATCGAAGGGAGAGGGTTTGAGCAAACTAAAGAATGCTATTTAACCGAGGTCATACCTTTCTTTAAACAATTAAAAGGTCAATTTGAGAGTCTTCAAAAAGGATAGACTCGGATATCAAAGAAATGGAAAAGGATTTTGATGCAATGATAGTTGAGGTCAATGATTATGAACGGAACTCAAATATAATGAAATTGAAAGGAAGAATCGCATATCTTAAATGAGAACTTAGTATTGAGTTGTGTGGCTCAAGATGTGTTTTATATCACATTAAGCATTCTATTATCGCTTCTCAATTTTATGAATTATCTGTTGCTTTGAAAGTTTCCCATGATCGTGTCATTGAGCTTGAAAACAAAACTCAAAACTAAATGAGAAAATTGACCAGATGATCACAATAATTTGGTAAAATATTTCTAAGCTAGAAGTTGAACATTTTGATTTGCAACTAAAATATCAACATCTCAAAGAAAATGTCAAAACCTCAAACATCAAGACATCCTCAAATGTTCCGAGTTTGATGCGCTTTTGAAATAAACAAACGCGACGAACAGATTCAAGCTCATCAGTAACACGATCGTAAAGTTGAAAGCCCAAATTTCACAATTAAAGGGTGAAAAGAACAATGTGTCCGCTCCCAAATGCCTCCTCCTTTAGATTCTCAATTTTCTCAAAACTTTCATCTTCAAAACATCATTAACGACACAACAAGAAAATGAGTGTTTTATAAGAAAATGAAAAGGTCAAACGACACTTTAAAGAGTTATACGATTCAATGAAAGTCACTCGTGATAAAAACAATGAAAAAATAACTTCACATATAAAAGGAAATTGAGAATCAAGAGTCGTGAAAAGGAAAATGCCACTTATCCTTAATGAGAATGTTGCATTAAAGTCATCTGCAGACTCTAAATATAATCTGTGATTTAATACATTCCTCCTTATCTTAGAAATAATGAACTTGTGTTTAATAACTATTTCTTTCACCTTAAGGATAGTCTAGAATGTCTCCGTGAGATTGTAGAAGCGGATCACATAAATAAGCCACTTGATAGTGAAATTAGGTTTGCTTGCATTCGTGCCAAACGATCTCGGGGTCGTTAGAATGTTTAAGAGCAACATGTCCTAAATCCTTATGTGAGAAAGATAAAGCTGTGATGCCTTGCTCTATGCCCAAGTTAAGAAAGTTAACTTTATTGTGCCTTCAAGTAGTTCAGATCCCAAGACTTCTAAACACGAAATGCAAAAGTAGCAAAACCAACTAATGTTCCCATTACCTCTACAGAGTAAAAGTGACACCAAAGCGAAAGCGTGTTAAAGCCTCAAGGCAACACAAAGAATGATAGGACCTTGCAAGCTAGGAATGTTCAAGAGAGAAGAGTAGAAGATCACCTTAGGAAGAATGAACCTATGTTGAATAAAACGAATCGTGTTGATTCTAGTGTTAGCTCTAAGCATCTCTGTAATTAATGCGACTCGCTACTTTTGGCAAAACATGTAATGATGATTGCTTGGTTTCATTATTAATCATGTATGTGGTGTGAATGATTTAATTAATGTTGTCAAATACCCTATTAAAATTTTTAATGCCAAAAATCAAGCTAAGAAGGCTAGAAAGCAAAGGCGAAAGAAGGTTAGAAAACATTGGAAACCCACAGGAAGAAAATTTAGTAATGTAGGTTATCAGTGGAAATCCACTGGCCGCAAATTTAATCTTAATGAGTTGTGCCCTAAATTATCTAAGTCAATGCCCATTAGGAAATGGATGCCTACCGGTAGAACTATTCCTTTAAGAAGTGAACATACTTTGAATAGGTCTAATGCGTACACTAGCACTGCATCTATCCTTAATGATTCCATTGATTATGTTTCTGGTGGGTGTTCCAATCATCACATTAACCATATGGAACCCATTCTTGCATGGGATCCCAATTATCAAGTTATCCATTCTTGTCTCGTGTTCAACCGCAGTCGCTCAAATCGCTCGTGGTACTTGGACTCAGTCGCCCAAGCATACGATCGAGACCGGTCACGGCTCGTGAACTTCATAAGTAAATTCATCGGACTGTAGATTCGTAAATGATCATTTTGGAGCTATTTTCGTTATGGAGATTATGTTGTTGGAAGTAGTGTGATCTCCGTGGTATACTATGTTGAAGGTCTTGGTCATAATTTATTCTCGTTGGTCAATTCGTGATTCCGATCTAGAGGTGGCTTTAGAAAACATACTTGCTTCATTAGAGAACTTGATGGTGTGAAACTCTTAAGAGGAACACGTGGCACAAACCTATACACCATCTCTATCGAAGATATGATGAAGTCTTCTCCATCTCGCTTGTTGTCAAAGGCTTCAAAAACAAAGTCATGGTTATGGCATCATCGCCTCAATCACTTGAACTTCGCCACCATTAATGATCTTTCCAAAGGACATAATAAGAGGCTTACCTAGATTAAAGTATGAAAAGGATCATCTTTGTTCAAGATGCCAATTGGGAAAAGGTGAAATATGCCCACAAACCCAAACCCACAAACTCGCTATGGAAGTTCTTCACACTATTCATATGGATTTGTGCGGACCTATGAGAGTGCAAACAATTAACGAGAAGAAATATGTGTTAGTCGTGGTTGATGACTACTCTCGATTCACTTAAAGTTCTTGAGGACAAAGGATGGAACTCCGATGTCATCATTAAACTTATCAAACTGCCGCAGTTCGACTTAACAAGACTATTAGAATCATCCGAATCGACAATGGAACCGAGTTTGTTAATAAAGAACTTAGTGAGTATTATGAAAGTGTTGGAATCACCATCAAAGAAGTGTTCCACGAACTCCTCAACAAAACGGTGTAGTTGAAGAAACAACCACGGATCATCATCGAGGTCAATCAAAACCCACGATACATGGGCATCTCGTGCCAAGACCAAGATACAAAGGTTGTCAAGCAAGCAAGAAGGCGAATACAATTGACAAAAATTGAATCGACTGCGGATAGGGTCAACTTACTTGGTAATGAGATGAACAATTTCATGGAGAAAGAAACAGATCAGTTATTCCTTAACGAGACATAAAAAGAAATGGGCGAGCAAATTAGAGTATACTCGGTTCCTTCAGCGTCCACAGAGTGAATGAAATGTTTGCAAAACAACTTTATCCATATCACGAAGTCAATGGTCGAAGAACAATTACTACAACACGGTGGTTATGCAAACCCGGCGATTCGACCTCCCGATGTCACTGAAGCTGATTTGATTTCTCGGTGATTGTCGAGATGTCCTCGATCTCAACTTTCATCAGATGAATCAAAACTCTTTGAGGCATTGCTTGCGTATCAGCGAAAACAACTTGCAGGAAGCTCTAGTGGGAAAGCGACCGAAGGCGATGATGATGCGGACAAGGATCCAAAGGCTAAGCGTCCAAAAGAAAGCGGAGTCCTCATCTGTCGTCCACCACCAAAGACCACTTCCACTTCACAAGCATCTCGAAGACTTCTCGTCGATAAACCTTGGGAGTCTGAGTCACCACCATTGGAAAACTAGTGATCATTTGTATACACCGTGGTGATGATGAAGAAATTCGAGCCGACAATAGCCCTCATCTACAACAACTAAGCAACAACGGGATCATCATCCAAACCAAAGAAGATGAGATCCGTATATAAATCTCTGGTTAGATGAAGATGACACCGATGAATATGAATGGTTCGACAAGCTTGTTGATGCTACTCTCGATTACGACCCAAGAACAGGGTAGATGGTTGTACTATGGAGCATGTTAAAATTATCGAGGATAAGTTCAAGGTTAAAAATATGGCGAAATGGGCTACGCGGATCAAGAATGATCGTTTCAAGCGCTAAAAACCGGCTCACGGCGGTGCCATTGAATTCGAATACCATCTCGACAATATCGCACGAGCTATGTCTAACAACATTGATTGGCTCAACCCGAATCGAACATTGACTTCACAAGAAAGGATAAGACTCTATATTACAGTGGACCAAACCACCAACCATTGGTCGACGGAGCAACCCGAGTTCTAATACTTCTTCAACAATGACCGTGAATTTACGCAACATGGTAGCGACATCGGCAAAAATCGCTACATCGCTCATACACATCTGACGGTCTTCTCCAACAATGCGCCATAGAAGAAGCCGCGGAATGTTCGTTGACAACGTGGTGGATTATGATCTTGATGTCGTATGGCCTTCACTATGGCGGAAAGGAAGACTATCTCTGTGCCAAGTTCAAATTCAAACAAAGGGTGTTTAGTGATAAAGGATCATTGTTGTCATGAATGTCTCTGGATACAAAGTGGGATTACTCATTCACGAAGGAGATCAAAGTCAAGCGCTATGCGAGCAAGAATATGACTTTACTAAAGGCGATTTTCTAAGGTTGTCGCCATGACGCCGAAGACATGTACCTTGCTAAGGTACAAGGTCGGATGAGACAATTCTCCACCAACATTGACTCCGTACATCCGTCATTGTTGATATTCATTCACGGTAGAATAGGAGCGTGTTGAAGATCTTCAACTTGCGTGAATCTTACCGAAACAAGTCAACCTACTAACCGGTTACTATACTTTCCGATATAAACCAACTATCTCGAATACACCATTTTGAAAAACCGAGTTTGGAGTTGTTTACCGCGGTGAACTTCACCACAAGCTGCTTCATAGCGATATATGAGCTTGTTGGAATCACTCCTAAACCTAATTCAAGTGTTAGTGATTCATATGTAATAGTTAGCTTAATTATGGCCTTTATGTTTATTAGCTTGAGAGCATGTAGAGCCCATAAGCTGGGCCCCAGTCCACTAAGGAAAGGAAGGGACTAGGGTGTTGCCCTAGATTCGGGAACAAGTGGAAAAAGGTGTGGCGAACTCTACTTTGTGAGCGAATATCGATTGAACATCTTCACTAAAGCACTCCCTAGAGAACGTTTGAGTTTATTCTTCCCGTCTTGGACTTAGAGTCTTCAACTGAAACACTCAAACGTCTTCAAGAGGGAGAAGAGGAGTAAAGGAATCTATTCATCTATTCTTTGTACATATTTTCGAGAAAAAATATATATATATATAAAAATTATAAAACCAACAAAAGAAAATAGAAAAATATAAAACTTTCAAAATCCATAAAAATTTAAAATTAGAAAATCTTCAAAAATTTTGTCATTTTGGTCTTGATCTTTTATTCGATTTCATATCACGGTCTTTGAGTTGTCATTCAAAGAGTGTCACGGGTCTTTAGATGAAGTTCGAATGTACATAAACAGTTTTAAAAAAATTGAGATGGAGAAAAATGGTGGCTTACTGTTATTTCAGACAGTAACCTGTGTTTAAAAAGAAAGAACAGAGTCATGCTTTATCTGGATTTAAAATTTAATGCTCTGATTCTAAAAACCAAATATTTGTCGGCAAAAAGACAAATGATTCTGTCACAAATATTTTTCCTTCTAAATATTCTTCTGAAAAATATTTATCATCTAATGAAAACATATTGCTTTGAAAATAACTTGGACCACCTTTCTGAAAATCATCTAGACTTATTATTTGACAAAATCCCTAACACTCAATCAACAACTCATGTCATTGATTGAAGGGGAGAATGATTTCAAATCAGTCAAAAATGTTATTTTTCAAACAATTGGCACGTAAAAGAGCAAGGTCTACTTTTGGACAATCAAAAAGAACAATGTTTTATACAATTGATTCAAGACCTTGGCTTATGTTATGTTTTCAAAAGATATTTATGCATGTTTGAACAATGGAGTTTAAAATCCAAAATCTGATCCTTTCTCAAAAGTTTTCAAATTTTCATTTAAATCAATAGAGATCACAAATCTCAAAGGATTTGAAAATTGTGATCGGGGGAGAATTTGTGATTTAAATTGGATTTAAACTGATAATTCGATAAATGGTTTTATAAGTAATTAACAAGCTCTCCTCCCTACATGTGCCAAACGATTTCAAATTTTCCATGCACATGTTAAGAGGGAGCATCTACATCAAACCAATAAGGATTGAATCGTGATTGATTTGTCTCTAAGTGCAGGTTTTCCCTAATATGTGCAAAACACTTTCGAATCTCGATGCACATATTAAGGGGGAGCAAATTTTTGGAAAACACATCCTTTCCCAAAAATATCTTTAACTGTATTTGAAACACTAATTTTGATCGGGAAGGTGATGTCGATATTTTTAGATAAAATTGATCAAAGAAGTGAATTCTTCCTCTTGCCTCCATATGTCAAACTGCTTTCAAACATACGATGCTCATGTGGAGGGGGAGCCTTTTTCTAAAACATCAAAAACAATTCAGGTACAAAATGCTTTGATAATATATCCAAGTACCTGGATTGATTTTCAAATGGTTTTCAATTGGTTCCAATGGCAGATGAACAATACCAAAAAGACCGACCAAATTTACCTTATGTATGGTGATATAAGGATGGTTAGGTTAGGTATGCGTTCCCACGATCCCGCCAGAGCCGGAGGATCTACCGAGGACAATCCACTAGATAGTGTAGAGTCCTTAGGTGTGATGAAAAAGGAGAAAAGCGAGAAATGGGAAGAGTGCGGATGAAATAGAGCTAGAACCGGAATAAACCCAACAAGGTTCTAGTAATGAAGTCTCATTAAGCAATGAAGGGGTTAAGAATGAAAAAGAAATAAATGTGAAAGGGTGAAAATAATTGCCTCCATTATTTCAACCTTAGGCGTAAACCGGGTTCAATTTATATACTCTTGGTACATTACCTAGGTAACACCCCAGATATTAAATGGACAAGGACGTCATGGACCCCAAGTGGCAAGAACCTACATTATCATTCTCACAGGAACCTACATTATCTATCGACTTTCTCTTAAAGATGGTTGATATTGAATAAGGAGACCCTCTCCCAAGTCTCTGGCATAGGAACCAAATGTGCACTATTGAGTCTGGAGCCACGAGATCATATATAAATCTCATTAGGACACTGTCAATGAAGACTCTCTGTTTCACACAATGTGGAAAGAGAGAACATAATTTAAGAATCCTACGTATTATCCATGTGGTATTGCCAGAACATCTGAGTGATATGATAACATATTCACAATGAAGATGGAAAGCCTTATAGAGCCAATATCAAACAAGCTCTTGGTAGGTGGAATGCGATATCTATCCAATGGATCAACCATGTGACAACTGAACAGAAACAATGGAGCGATTCAAAGTTACGAATCAATCCTGGTTTAAGTTATGGATTGACGGATACCTTTGAAAAACCAGTCGTTGTGCTTAAAATTCTTTTCTCTAGCACATCGACTGTGTATTAATATTTCAAAATAAAAGGTGTTTATGATTGATAATTGATTTTCCTTAAAACCTTCGTTGTATTGCAAAAACACTTTATATTGAGCAAGACACGATTGTTTTCAAATCTCTCTTCATCAATTAGTGAATCTCAAATTATTTGGTTCACTCACTCCGTGTTGTCTTCTTTGAGACATTCGATTTGAGAACGGCTAGAGCGACTCGAAACCCGTCAAGGAGAATCTTGAATTATACCGATCACAGCGGTACTTGTCTTCGATCAACGGGAACCAAGTGGGCCGTGTACCTCAATTCAACAAAATTGATCAAAGACACTTTTCGTGCGCTTTATTGCTAATTGTTGTGTGCGGTACACCCGGCGCTTCGCAAATGATCGAATTGAGAGGTCAATCCATAGCCGCATGCTCACACAACACATTTATTTCTAAAGAAATCATGATAAGTGCATCAACGACTCTGATATTTACACTCCATGCTTCTGCTACGCTGCTACAAATATCATGTACAACTAAAGCTTCCGCTACTCTGATGAGAAGAAATCATGATCCAGAATGTGAGCATGCGGTCCAATGTCACAACATCACATAATGCCAACACTGCAAAGGAAGAGACATAGAGTTATGGAAGCTGATGATCTCAAAGCTGGCTCAAAACTCATCATCATGTGGATCAGTTAAAGACTTCCACTTGGATTAACCGAACATGCAAAACATGAAGAATCAAAGACTACGGGCTACTGAGCAAAGAACTTATACAAGAGTACAAGAACAATCTTAATGTAAAATCTATTTGTACTCTATGCATTATGAGGTGACCTCCCTTAAGGGGAGATTGTTAGGATTTAGAAAATCCAGTCATTAAAGTGTCGGTCACCTCAAGTATATGTAATCATTAGAAAGCTCGTAGTTGTAGTTATTTAATGTTAGTTAGTATTTAGTTTAGTAACACCGTGGAGGACGGACGGGTCTTTACCCACTGTATGCCTGATCCATAGCCGTAGGTGGCGTATCTTGTAAGACACTATAAATACCCTCTACCTCTCAAGGTACAGGGTTGGAGCTTCAATACCATTTTTCTTTGTTTCACATAGTTCCCAACTCTCTTCCCTTTCTCTCTCTAGAACTTTCTCTCTCTAAACTTAGTATACGCCCCATATGCTTATGGTTTGATGTGTTTGTGAAATCCTATATGTTACAGTATGCTATGAATGTCACAACGCAAAAGGAACCTTCTTGGTTTGCAAAGATGTGTGAAGCTTTAAGTAGCCAACAATCCATTCATGAAGCTGGATCCCTTGATAGACCTCCAATGCTTACTCCCGGAAACTATGATCAATGGGTGATAAGTTTTTTTAGGTTTTGTGATCTCAAGAAACCACATGGTAAGTTTTTGAAGAAGGTCATACTTGAAGGTCCTTTTCAGATTCCTACTATCACTATACCCGGAGATCCAAATGCTACTCCACCAAGAGATGATGTTACCAACGTTTTCGGCCTTGATCAACTTACCACTGACCAACTTCTTCACTTAGAAGCTGATGAACTTGCAATGCAATATATCCTTTTGGGTTTACCCAATCCGATACTCCGTAGTGTTGATGCTTAGAAGACTGCTAAAGCAATGTGGGAGCACATTCATCTTCTAATGGAAGGCACTTAACTCAATCAAGAAGACATGGAATCCAAAATCTACTTAGCATATGAAAACTTCATGATTGAACCAGGGGAATCATTAGAGTCATACTATCATCGTTTTATAGACAACATCAATGACTTGGACAAACATAATATCATTATGCCAAGGATTGCAATCAACACAAAGTTTCTGAGCTTTCTTGGTCCTGATTAGGAGAAGTACGTTACATTCATCCGTCAAGCGAAGAATCTTCATCAAGCTACTTACGGATTGTTGTATGACTATTTGAAGCACCATCAAAAGGAAGTAGACAAAGGCAGAATCATTCGTGGAGTCTCTGCTTCTCCATCACTCCCGGATAATCAAACTCTTGCTTTGTACACTCAAGCATGTTGCCCTCAATTTCCGAACTTGCCAACTGTCTTCACAAATCCTCCACAACCAACTGCTCAAATTACACCATATGATCCATCAAAGCAACAAGAAACTCAATTGGTTCCATAGAACAACAACAACAATGATCAAGCACTCTACAGTGAATCAAATGAGGATGCAGAAGCCTTCGATGCATTGAATCAAGGATTTGTAATGATTGCAAGAGCCTTCGCTCGATTTGCTAACAAATCCAACAATCGCATTCGTACCTCATCAAACACAAGAAATCAAGCTGTTGTTAACAATGGAAGAATTGAGGTTCAGAATCGTGGAAATTGTCGTCAGACGAGTAGTGGTCAAGGGTTAATGTTAATGGAAGGAATAACATGGGTGCTCCACAACAACGGGTTCAAGTGGTTGATCAGGGAAGTGCTCAGACTGGGGTTAATGGTCTCCGATGCTACAACTGCAATGAGAAGGGTCATCGGCTAATGCATGCCCAAAGACGAGAACAAGAGGCAGCGCTTATCACAAAGAGGCTTTACTCTTGGCTCTCAAGGATGAAGCTGGTGGAACACTAACCAACAAGGAACAAAGCTTCATGGTCGATGCGATTCGATGATGACATGGAGGACTTGCAAGCTAATGCATTTGTGATGTTAATGGCAAACATGCAAGAGCTTCACATGTGTGACACATGCCCAGTGTATGACACCGATGGCTTGTCTCGTGTACCGGATCAAATATACTCATTAATGATCGATATCTCCGCCAACATCCGCATCCAACGAGGATCGAGTGTTCAACATGAGCCTTCTACATCTCATTCCGATGATAATCAAATGGATCCGTAGTTATATTTGACGATCAAGATGACCTCATGGTTAATATTGATAATCAAGTTGACTCGTGGTCATATTTGAGGATCTAAATAATGATTATGTTGAGACTCAAGTTGAACAAGATGAACGTTTGTCTAATCCGTATCTTGAGCTCATGACCAACTTATTTAACCACCCAATCTCAACTTGAAAAGTGCAATGAGATCAATAAGAAGCGCAAGATAAAATTGCCTTTGTTTACTAAGGATAATGAATGCTATAAGTTCCAACTCAACATTATTGAAACCAAAGAAAAACGTGAACAAAGTTTTGAAGTCGCTTTTGCAAAATCATACCAAAATGAAAAATCTTTGGAAAAACAGATATGTGATCTAGTTGCATCCAATAATGCATTGCTTTCTCAAATAGAACAACTAAAATTTGATCATAAACAACAACTTAACGCTCTCACTTCGGAAACTCAAAAAGCCAAGTCTGAGTTGTTAACTTGTCAAAAACAGTTTTGTGAGTACAAAAAGCATTCGAGGAGACAAATAGATGAGTATCTTGATGAAATTGTCGATTTACAAAACAAAATCAAAGAGTTTCAAAATGTTGTTTACAAACATGGTGAGTCAATCACAACAATTCAAAAGTTTACTTTTAAACCAAATCCAAATGGATATGGACCAATTCTTGCTAATTATAAACCAAAGTTTTCACATAGAGCATTCAAACCAAATCCTCAAGTTTACAATGCAGAACATAGAATTGATGATTCAATTATGAGTGTTGTTGAATATAATCGTGATGAGGAAACATATCTTTGGTCTTTGAGAGTCGATTAAATTGGAAAATGTTGTTTATAACAAACCATTCGATTACTCAAAATCATACCGTTTGTAAAACAACAAGATCATACTAACACACCTTGGGTTATCACACCACTTCCTGAGTCTTCTTCTAATGATGGTCCCTGACACAGTGTTGCATAAATTAATGGTCCTTTACCTTCCTTTAGTGAAGTAAAATCATCACCCGAACGATGTCAAGTTCCTAAATATTTTGATACATTCATGTCTGACATCAAACTTTTGGAACGTGAAATTGAAGTTAATTACGAAATAAAAAGTGAACATTTTCAATCGCCACATCGCAAAATCAAAGAGATATTTTTCGAAAAGACTTTTACCCCATGTTGAAATTTAAAATGTGTGCAATTTATTAGAGCAGGATCTTCAAAAGGAGATTAGACTTATGAAAACAGTTTTGAGAAAATGCGAAACATCGATTTCAAATACTAAGCGTAAAAGAAAATGTTACGAAATCATGTTGATCGATCTTGGAAGATGTTATCTATGCCGATACCATCAATGTAGTGTTATTACATATGGTTGCATATGCATTTGACTATATTGATGTTGACTACTGTTGATAATGTTGAGAATATCGATAATGTGCATAAATCGAGTCTTTGAAAATTGAAAATGAGCGTTTGTTAAATGAACTTTCGAATGCAAAACGTCGTCTTCAATGGTGTCAAAAAGATTGTCAATATCGAGAACTTGCTTTGCAAAACAAAATCAACCAGTTGTGTGAAAAATCTTTCGATCCAAAACTTGAACAACTGATGATGACAACGTGTCTTTAAAATGTCAAATTTCAAAATATGAACAAGAAATTGCCAAAGTCAAAACTGAATATGGTGTCATATTTTATTTGCTTAAAAAGACTCATGCTAAGGCATCACAAGAACTTGATAATCATCTTGCATACACTAAAGAAGTCTTAAGCGTTAGTGGAATGTTAAGCTCAAAAATCAAGAATTGTTACACACTATTGTTGAGTTAAAAGCAAGTTGTTAGGGAAGATAAGATTAGTAACACTAATGCACTTGCCCCGGAATGTTTAAAATTGACACTAGAACGCAATGACAAACCACAAGATACTAATGTGCTTCCTTCCATTGAAACAGAATAGTTGCCTCTTTTCCCAACGTTAGCACTTCACGACTTAAGAGCAAAAGCAGGGAAGAATAGGAAGTTGCAGCGTAAGAGAAGAACAATAAAGACCTCAAGTAGAAGAACACCTTAGGACTTTGAATAAAACTCATGTTGCACCCACTTTAGACATTGCGTTAGACAAATGTAATAGCCAAAGTGATGTAACGAATCTTGAACCTTTAAGTACTTTGAATGTTATGTTTGAAGCATCTTGTGTTGGTTGTCGTAAAAGCATGTTTTACGTTGTCATGATAAATGTGTTGCTAAATCTATCTTATCTCGTAAGCGGAATAATAGAAAACGGATTACCTCTTGGCCCACTAATGCTTCTAAGTTTGTGCTAGGTAAACCGCCTCTAGTGTTTACGCTATGATCATTGATGTACCCATTGAACCCATTTTACCTCCTAGGAAGAAAATATCACCTAGTGCATTCACTAAGACCAAAGCTAAAACTAGTTGGACTTGGCGAGATGGTTACAAAATACACACGCTTTAAATGGATTCCTAAAATCATTAACATGTGTGTTTCAACTATAATTGCATCGGAACCCTCTAACTCTTGGGTTCCACCTCTACTTCTATTCCACCTATGTAAATGCATATGTAATGCGGTGATACAAATCATCCACGGATTGTTGATAGCGGATGTTCCCGGCATATGACAGGTAATCTCAAATCATTATCAAACTTTGTTTCAAAGTTCATTGGTCTTGTCGAGTTGGGAATGATCACTTCAGACTATCATGGGCTATGGAGATTACATCAATGGTAACATTGAAATTAGCATGGTTTATTATGTGGAAGGTCTCGGTCACAATCTATTTTCGCATCGGTCAATTTTGTGATGGAGATTTGGAAGTTGCTTTTAGGGAGAAAACTTGTTTCATTAAGTGATCTACAAGGAAGCGATCTTATGTCTTGAAATCGCATCAAGTCTTTACACCATCTCAATGCAAGACATGATTGCTTCATCTCCCATTTTCTACTTTCTAAGGCAACATCAACAAAATCTTGGCTATGGCACATCGACTTTCACACTTGAACTTTCAAACCATAACCAATCTTGCATGATACAAACTAGTTGAAGGTCTTCCAAGGTTTTGGTATTCTAAAGATCATCTATGCTCGACTTGTGAACAAGGTAAAAGCACTCATGCTCACTTTCCTTCAAAGGTGGAACACAACTCAAATCATGTGCTTCATCTTCTTCACATGGTTTTGTGTGGCTCGATCTGCGTGTCGGAGCGATTAATGGCAAACGCTACATTCTAGTAATTGTTGATGACTACTCAAGATGGACTTGGGTTTATTTTCATCAAGTAAAGATCAAGCTCAAGATGATCATCACCTTTCTCACGAAAATTCAAGTTTAGCTCGAACACGGTCGACAAATCGGAAAAGACGGAGGAACCGAATTTGTGAATCAAACTCTTCGTGAATACTATGAGAAAGTGGGAATTGAGCATCAAACATCCATTGCATGGACACCGTAACAAAAGGAGTTGTTGAAAGACAGCATGCGTTAGTGGAAGCGCAAGAAAGATGTTAATTAATGCAAAACTTCAGTTACTCTTGGGCGGCGCCGTGTCAGCGCATGCTACACTCATAACCATTCTATGATAACCAAACGCCACAACAAAACACCTTATGAGCTTATCCACAACCATGAACCGAATCTCAAACACTTTCATGTATTTGGTTCTCTGTTACCCAAAAATGATCGTGATGATTTTGGAAAGCTCAAGGCTAAAAGTCTTTGTTGAAAACTCAAAGGGATACGGATTTGGAATCGTCGTACAAGGGAGATTATGGAAATGATTCATGCTAATTTTGATGAGCTTACGAAATGTCTTACGAGCAAAACGACTTGGAACCCGGACATAACCGTCTTAACTTCCCCAAACCCCATCATCACCGAACCAAGCTTACGACTTACTCGTCGTCAAATAGAACAACTATTTGCTCCTACATTTAGTGATGATATTGATCAACGTGCTCGGATGTATCAAATGTTTTGTTGCTCAACGATAATAATCGAATCCACGATACACACGAACCAACAACAAGCTGTTGTTGGCGCACCTCAATTGATTCTACAACAACGGTAAACAAACCACATCCAATGATCTTTGAACCGGTGATGATCTTACGAATCATAATATACCTACACTGCAGTTATGATCCAATGCTTTCTTTAACCCTTTCGCTAATGAAGCGCAACTTGGATGTTGCGGAATCATCTACAAGCCATTTGAATCCACCTAATCGCATAATGTATATCAACATCAACCCTCCACACATCGTTGGATTGAAGACCATCCTCTTGTGAACATTATTGGAAACCGAATCAACCGATCGTAACTAGACAACGCCTTGATGACGGTGAACACTTGCATTTATGCACTTACGTCTTGTCAATCTAAACCCAAAAACATTAAAGAAGCAATGACTTATGACAAGCGGATTGAGTCCATGCAAGAAGAACTAAATCGGTTTAAATGTCTTAAAGTATGGGAATTGGTTGAAAAACCAACAGGGTCTATGTTATTGGTGCGAAATGGATTTGGAAAAACAAGTTAGTCGATGATAGTACGGTTATCGAAATAAGTCACATATGGTGGCTAAGGGTTATAGACAAGAAGAGGGATTGACTTGAGGAATCATTCGCACGGTTGCTAGACTTGAGGTCACGGATTTTTCTAGCATTCGCGACTCACATGAACATCACGGTCTATCGATGGATGTCAAAACCGCTTTTACGAATGGTGGCGAAGGAAGCGGTATATGTTAGTCGACGGAAGGATTTGTTGATCCCGAGTTCCCCAATCACGTCTACAAACGAACAAGGCTCTCTGGTCTCAAACAAGCCCCTCGGCGTGGTATGATGAGTTATCATCCTTTCTTCTATCCCATAATTTTGTCAAAGGATCGGTCGACCCAACACTATTTATACAATATCACGGGGCACACATTTTAATCGTTCAAATTTATGTGGATGACATCATTTTGGGTCAACCCATAAAAGTACTCAAACGCTTTTTCAAAACTAATGAAAACACATTTGAAATGTCAATGATGGGTGAACTTACGTTCTTCTTAGGACATCAAGTTTATCAATCACCCCGTGGTATTTTCTTAAGTCAGTCCAAATATGCTCGGAAAAGTACTTCAGGTGGTTTGCAATTCCTTGGTGATAAATTGTCTTTCTGTCATGGCAATCGAAAAAGCAAGATCGTATCATCGCTATCCTCATCACATAGGTTGCTCGAAGTACGTGCTCTAAATATGTAGCCTTGTACATCGGTGTGTTGTGCTCAAGTCATTTGGATGAGAACCCAACTCAAAGATTATGGTTACGCATTTGGCGAGAATCGGTGTCTTGTGACAATCGAAGTGCTATTGCGATCTCTAGCAACACCGTTCAACATTCAAGTCCAAGCAAATCGATCTTGATATCATTTCATCAAAGAGCATGTGGAAAAGGGTGCCGTTGAATTATATTTTGTAGGTATTGAACACCAATGGCGGATCTTCTCACCAAAGCCTTGGCTCTGCTAGGTTTACCGATTTGATCCACGGATTGGCATGAGGTGTTTGACTCGGAGGAACTGGGCGAACTTTTAACACAATCTTAAAACCGGATAAACACCAAAACCTCTTTTGTAAAATAGAAAAATATAAAACTCGATAAAATTCAAAAATATTCTTCTATCTAAATTCTCTCAAACATTGCAAGTACAAATCTTCTGTCAACACTTTGTTCTATTAAAACTTTCATTATTTTTCCCGAACAAGTGTTGAGGGGGAGATTGTATATATTTTCCAGTCTCATAAAACCTTGTACTTGCATGTTACCAATAGATGTTGTTTCTTCAGAAATGGTGGTTACCTTTCTTGTTAAACACTCTCCTCGGACTCAAATTTGTAAAATTTCATCATTTCTAAAGTCGAGGGGGAGTGTCGTTATGTTTCTTTTCAAATAATGTTGTCTTGCTAAACCAAAGTGGAAGTTATGGGTCTTGGTTGAAAATGATTGAGGTGGAGGGGCTATACTTGTCAAAAGTGAAAACTAATTTTTAACAAAAACCTTCCACCTAACTATTTCCAACATTTACTACCCTCATTTAATTTTCTACCAAGCTATATCCACGCCTAAGATTAAAACCTCAAATCCGTGCTTCATAATCAGAATTTGTAAGTTGTTCTAGCATCTAATCATCATTACAAACATAGGTTTTTAATATTAAACGAATCTAACGGCTAGATTTTTCAAACAAATGATTTTATGTTACGCGTATGCGTATGAACATGTGTTTGAAAAATGATGTTTTTGTGAAATGGGTAGTGTTAAAAAGGTTTAATATCAATGCTAAACCCATTTCAAACAACAAAACCAACCCATAAACTGTTTTTAATCGTTTTTCATAATTAGGGTTTATGCGTGGATTTGGGTGTTTTCATTTGTGAGAAGTTTAGGTTAATTAGATGCTTAGGATATGTTTGTTACATGTTTTATTGATCAGATTCACCATGGAATCATGCCTAGAAACAACCAAATTGTTGAATCAAAGTCTAGGGTTTATGTATGCGTTGAATTGGGTATTGTTGATTCAGTGTGTGTTTGATGTTAAAACCTGTTGGAAATAACTCATTTAGCTTCTAAGATAACCCAGAAATTGTTTGGTTGACATTCCCATGGTTGAATCACTTACTCGTAAGATTTGAATTAGGGTTTAAGCCTACGCCTAAAACTGACTTACGCGTAACTGGATTGAACATAATATGCCATGTGATTTTGAATAGGGTTGGAATACATGTTAAAATGATTGTTATGTTTAACTATTTCAGGCTTCTACGCGTACCAGATTCAGAATCAAGGTTACTTGAACATTACGCTTAAGGATCACCTTATGCGTAGATGTTACGTATAAGAGAAATCTTCACGCGCAACACTTACGCGTGAGGGACTACAATGGACTCGGCGTATCACAGAAGGATATGCGTAAACTTGACTTCTACGCCTAAGGGATACTCTTGTGAGTAAACCTTACGCGTAAGTCCTTAACCTAAACCTCGCGTAAGCCTTATGCTAAGAATTCTATCCTACGCGTAAGCCTTAAGCACACCTAAGGGTATCTCCTATGCATAAGCTTATGTCTACGCTTAAGGTTACACAATGTTTACGCATAAGCTTGCTTGCTTATGCCTAAGCCAATTGTAACTTTACTTTTGAAATATTACGGCGTACAAACTTGTAATAAGTTACTCATAATGTCACAAAACCAAAATGTCACTAATAAGCTACAAAAGTTAAAATTGTGTGATTAAGTAAAATTTGGACCTTAACATTCAAAATTAACATACTCGCGTAACTTATCACGTCAACTTTGGACTATTGGACAATATGTGATTTTGGACTCGTAACATTCATAAACATAACAACTTCAATAATTGGACAATAAAATCTACTTTTGACTAACATAATGTCTTTCGATATGTTGGTTCTTTTGTCTCAATACCTTTCAGATCACGAAATGGACGTCATCACGGAAACTTTTCAACGCACCAAACGAACTCACAATGGAAGATATCTTCCCAACTGGTTTCAGCAAATCAATTGGAAAGAACAATCTCAGGGTCGATTTTGAGAACTTCACCTGCTCAGAATCATCATGCAGAGTTGCAGTGGATATCCTCAAAGTTCATCCCTACAACAATATGCTTACCAACTCAGCAACTGTTCTTGAAATCTACATACATCAGTTCTGGGGAACAATGGAAAAAGTTGATGGACAAGATGTTGTAAAGGTAACTCTCAACGACAAAGAGGTCACTATCACAGTAGCAAATCTTTGTACGATTCTTCTTCTACCTGCTTTTCAGCCTGTTGACTATGTATCTACTCCGAATGAAGAGGCAATAATGCAATTCATGGTCGACATCGGCTACGATGAAGCTGCTGGAGTCATAACCAAGCACTCCACGGTCGATCTGAAAAACATTCCTCAACCTTGGAGGACTTTGTACATTATGATCGCTAAGTGCGTATGCGGAAGAGGCGGCGGTCATGATCATCCTAAACTCATGCACTACAAACTTTACGGGAATGGTCAACAAACAACACATTGACTATGCAAGCCTCGATATGGGAAGATATGATGTCGCATCTCGAAGCTGGGTCAAAGATTCCCTTTATCGGATATACGAAGTTGTTGATTCAGATTATTCTCGGGCAGAATCGGGACATCCCCATGAGAATAAACGACCCCAGGAATCATTCCATGTTGTATGAGCCTACATTAAACGTTGTCAGATTTAAAGACTCATCAACAAAGAAGCAAGGTGCAGTGTTACTGGACTGCCTTCTCACTGGGACTACCTTCTCACTGACACTATCAAGTGTCTTCCATCGTATCTACGATATCAAGAAGCTGTGAGTGCAGGTAAAGTCGGTTTTATGGATGAGAAGACTTGATTGTTCTGCCAAAGAAGACTAGAAGGTCGAGCATCACTAGTAGTACAGGAAGCTTTGGGAGCTCATAAATATCCAAAGAGGCATCCAAGCTTCAAGAAAAGAATCCATTCTCGGTCGCTCATCCTAATCCTAACCGAACCGACTCAAGGATGGCGACTCGAAGATACTAAGTCGAAGAAGTGGTTTACTATTCCAAAACGACTACGGATGAAACAACCACACCGGTCGGATGACAAACCACCAAGTCCCAAATCGGATAAAGGGAAGACACGATGGGTGAAGAAGAAGAAAGTTCTGATGATGAAGACCCAATGGATGAACAACAATAACACAAAACTCTTAAGCAACTGAGGTTAGAGCATGTTGCAAAGGAATTCAACCTTCAGCAAACCAAAGGCCCTGGAGGTTCCAGTGGTGGAGCACAAATCACACCAGTTCTTGATGCGGTTAATCAACCCGATAAGGGAACTGGTACCACCACTAAGGAATCTACAGAGCAACAGCAGCAAGAGTATGAAGTTTCGTTCGACTTTGAGGAAGAAGAACAGGAAAAGACTGAGAAGATCACAGATGAAGATGTGGAGAAATCAGCTAAGGAAAAGGCTGAGGAAGAGGCACGAGCTCAAGAGGAAGCTGATAATTATCTTCAAGATAACCCTGAACACAATCCGGAACAAACTTCAGAGCCACCTCAAGACCCAGAGCCATCTCAAGACCCATCCACAACTGAGTCATCTTCTCACTCATCACCACCACCATCTAAAGAAACAACCACCAGATCATCATCCAGGTCAATCAAGAAACCCACTGATACATGGGCATCTCGTGCCAAGACCAAGATACAAAAGGTTGTCAAGCAAGCAAGAAGACGAAATGCAATTGACAAAAAATTGAATCAGCTTGCGGATAGGGTCAACTTACTTGGTAATGAGATGAACAATTTCATGGAGGAAAGAGAACATATCCAGTTATTCATATCGAGACATAAAAGGAGAAATGGACGAGCAAATTAGGAGTATACTCATCGGTTCCTTCTCAAAGCGTCACAGAGTAACGAATGAAATGTTTGCAAAACAACTTTATCCATATCTCAAGTCAATGGTCGAACAAACAATTACTACAACACGGTGGTTATGCAAACCCGACCGATTCGACCTCGATGTCACTGAAGGCGATTTGATTTCTCGGTGATTATCGAATGTCTCCTCGATCTCCAACTTTCACATCCGATGAATCAAAACTCTTTGAGGCATTGCTTGCGTATCAACTGAAAACAACTTGCAAGGAAGCTACTGGTCAGGAAAAGCGACCAAGAGACGATGATGATGCGGACAAGGATCCAAAGGCTAAACGTCCAAAGAAAACAGGCGAGTCCTCATCTATGCGTCCACCACCAAAGACCACTTCCACTTCACAAGCATCTCAGAAGACTTCTACGTCTGATAAACCTTGGGAGTCTGAGTCACCACCACCATTGGAGAAAACTAGTGATCATTTCGTATACACCGGTGGTGATGATGAAGAAATTCCCGAGCCCCAACAATAGCCCTCATCTACAACATCAACTAAGCAACAACGGGATCATCATCCAAACCAAAGAAGATGAGATCCGGCTATTAGTCTATCATGGTTAGATGAAGATGACACCGATGAATATGAATGGTTCAGCAAGCTTGTTGATGCTACTCCTCGATTACCAGAAGCCCAAGAACCGGTAGATGGTTGTACTATGGAGCATGTTAAAATTATCCAGGATAAGTTCAAGGTTAAAAATATGATGAAAGGGGAGCTACGCCGGATCAAGAATGATGCGTTTCAACTGCTAAAAGACAGCTCTGACAGTGCCATTGAATTCGAATACCATCTCGACAATATCGCACGAGCTATGTCTAACAACATTGATTGGCTCAACCCCGAATCGAACATTGACTTCACAAGAAAGGATAAGACTCCATATTACATAGACTGGACCAAACCACTACCAACCATTGGTCGACGAGCAACCCGAGATTCCCTACCAATACTTCTTCAACAATGACCGAATTTACGCAACATGGTAGCGACATCGACAAAAATCGCTACATCACTCACCTTCACATCCCGGCGGTCTTCTCCAACAATGCGCCATAGAAGAAGAAGCCGCCGGAATGTTCGTTGACAACGTGGTGGATTATGATCTTGATGCTCGTATGGCCTTCACTATTGGCGAGAAAGGAGAAGACTATACTCTGTCGCCAAGTTCAAAATTCAAACAAAGAGGTGTTTAGTGATAAAAGGATCATTGTTGTCATGAATGTCACTCTGGATACAAAGTGGGATTACTCATTCACGAAGGAGATCAAAGTCAAACGCTATGACGAGCAAGAATATGACTTTACTAAAGGCGTGTTGGAATCACTCCTAAACCTAATTCAAGTGTTAGTGATTCATATGTAATAGTTAGCTTAATATGGCCTTTATGTTAGTTATTAGCTTAGGCTTATGTAGAAGGCCCATAAGCCTAGGCCCAAGTCCACTAAGGAAAGGAAGGGACTAGGGTGTTGCCTAGCTCCTCTCCTATAAATACTATGTAATAACCCTCACTTGAGGGTTGGTTGTTCAATTATTTCTCATTCACTCTCTACGCATAACCTTTCTATATCATACGTGTGTGTGTGTTTGATTATTGTTCATCCGATCTTCTTCTCTTCTCTATTTCTTCTATTGATGCTTGTGTTACTAATATGGTGACCTAACGGTGGTATCATTCGCCATCTAGTTGGGTGAAATGGTTTGTTTTGTTCTACTCGTAAGGTTCACGTTTTCAACCTTTCTCACGCATAAAAACTCATCATTTTACACTTTTTAATCCAAGATTCTTGTACTTTAAAGGTTATTTGGTGTTAAAGTTTAAGTTTTGGCAAAAGTTTGAAACTTTACGTGTGTAGAAGTGTTTTGAGCTTGATTTCATTCGTGTACCTCTTTCTACTCGTAAGGTGAAAAAGAGTTTTGGATCATCAAGTTTCAAACTTTTGTGTTATTTTGGTGATATTGAAGCTATTTCATCATAAAATCAAGTTTCTAAACACTTTTGGGCATAAAATCGGTTTTGGTATTTTCTACTCGTAAGTGAAACCCTAAACTTACGCATAAGATTTCCTTGGTTTGATCTTGATTTTCTTGGTTTACTCGGTGTTTTCTTGCTTGGATAAGCACGAAAACACTTGACTTTGGATATCTTTTACCTTTGTGATAGTGTAAAGGATTTTTGAGTTAAAACCTAATTTTACGCATAAGCATAAACTTACGCGTAAACATCTTCTGCGTAAGCATTTTCTTACGCCTAAGCCTTGTCTTACGCATAAGAAAATCTTACGCATAAGGTTCTTACTAACTCTTTGGTTTACGCATAATCTTAGTGTTTCACCAAGTCTTCTGCGTAAGCTATTCTTACGCGTAAGTCTCATTATTCTGCGTGGGTGGTGTTTTCTGGCGTAAGCTCTTTCTGCTACGCATAAGGTTCTTTCTACGTAAGGTTTATCTACGCATAAGTTTTTCTACGCTAAGGACTTCTTCAACAAACAAAGTTTCATTCGACTACAAAGATCCATCAACAACACAAGTTATCAAAAAAAAAAAAAATCAAAATTGGCGGAAAATTTGAGTAAAATTTAATTTTAGGGAGACTAAGCGTTCAATTTTTACGAGATTCAAATTTTGGTTTAGCTGTGAAAATTTTGGTCAAAATTCAAATTTTGGGCCCAAATTCAAATTTTTGGTCAAATTTGGCGTCAAAATTGTCATAACTCAAATTTTCTTACAACCTTAGAATTGAATTTTATAGTGAATTTCAAATTTTGGGAGACAAAATTTTTCAAAATTATTTTGGAGGAAATTTTGAAAATCACTATATCGGCCCTTTCAAGTATGATGACTTCATCTCCTTCCATCTCTTCCTTAAAACCTTCATCACCAAACCTTGCTCTTGATGATTACGAAGAAGAAAAGGCATTTGTGGAATTGCAAGAAGGATTTATTGTTACGAATGAGAAGTTGAACTCAATGTTTAACAATTCAAGCGTCGAGACATCATCAAATTCCGAAATCTGCGATCGTGCAAGGTGAAAGAGTTGATGTACATGGAAGGAATGCTCAAATGGATGTTGAGAATGTTGTGATTCTTGCATCATCGGTGTCACGGACAATGAGGTTGTAGCATTGGAAGCGAGGATGACGGCGACGGATCTGGAGAAGATATCATACTTAACTACGACAAGAGCCCAACTTTGACGAAGAACAAATGGTTGAGGAAGATATCTTACCCACCTATGACAGCCACGACACGAGCGGATGGTCGAGGTACAATCTCTTGTTGATCATATTACATTGCAAATGCGACACAACATCTTGAGCAACTGAATTTAGTAATGAAGGAGAGGTTGACGATGTGTTGCACAATGTCGAACAACTATCTCATATACGAGCCCTTACTTGTTAACAATTCAAGCTGAAGCGTCAAATCAAACTCTTGAATCGAAAACATTCTTCTCAAAAGACCATTGCTCGGTTTCATAAAGATTTTTCAAAACTAGAGGCACATTGCATCTCTCTTGAACTTAAATTACAAAACAAATCTTTTCTTGAAACACAATGGTCGGTATTCAAATGAACAAAGTAATCGTGTGGATACATTAGTAAAAGAAAATGAGCATTTAAAGGCTCAAATTCAAGCAAAGGGCTTGCACATGTTGCTTTACAAAACAAGCGAGAAGATTAGCGGCAAGAGTGTGGATACTAAGTTTACAAAACCAACAATCTTGGGAAATCGTCTCTTCAACCAATCGAAAACAATCGGTAGTTAGACAACCAAGCGCTTTTAAATCGAGCGTTCAAAATCTTCAAAACCACGGTTTGCCTCCCAAGTTGTTGAGAATAATCATTTGACAAAACCGGTCACTCCACATTCTTGGCCTAAGAATAATGCTTACATTTACATTAAACATGTTTCTATTAAACTCATATACATTAAACCTCAACAAGTAGTTGCACTGGCCCGTCTAGGATTAGTTCGAACACAATGTCTAAACCGAGCATTAAAATTAAAAATTCATATGATTCAAATGACGCACAAGAACTATGATCTAGAAAAGGCTAGGAAAAGGGCACTACTCCAAAAGGATGGAATCTTAGGTTCACGACCTAGTGTGATGCCTTCTAGTGTGTTGCATAACACACTACTTGTAGTAGTAAACCAAAACCTAAGTTTACTCAACAAATTGTTAGAAATAAACCCGTTGATCTAAGCGTAAAATTTCGAAAACCTAATAGGTGGATCAATATAGGACCTTGAGACTCTTCCCAAAAAAGTTTCAACATCCCTAGATCTAACCTTAGATGGATTCCAACGGGTAGAGTTTTCAACACTTGTTGGTCTTAGGTGGATTCCTACGGGCAAGATACTAAGTAGTTGCATCAAAACAAGTGTGAAACCCACAACATCCATCCACGAGGTAGGAAAGGAAATCATCAAAATAGCATGTTCGGTGTCAAGAAGATAATTGACACTACATCTTTATGCCTCTAACATCTGGAACCCGATTACACTTGGGGATCCATGTTTCTTCTTTCTTGTCCCCTCCTATTTTTCTATCACGGTACAACAACTATGGCTTCTCTTGCAATACAACGTAGGACCCGTTTCTCACCGTCTAAAATTTAATGATCCATCAATTTGCTCCACCATTGTACTTAATCGTCAAGAATTGGAAACATTGCTTGCTCCTACGGTTAAAGATTACATCTAAAGTCGTGCTTGGATGTATCGAATGTTTCATTGCACAACTGATAATACTCTAATTTCGATACATACGAATCTACAACAACAACGTTCTTTGTGTTGCACCTCAATCGAATCTTCGATAACGGAAGAACAAAGTGTTTCCAACAACAATGTCACGGTGATGATCAACATAATGAGCAGAGAAGTTTATCGTGATTGATTCTCTCGAGATATTTATGGTACTTCACACTTGTTCGATTAATTGAACATACATGGTTTATTGTCTCCTTATACATGGTTTCGTTGTCTTCAATTCATCATCAACATCGTGGTGTATGATTACGAATCATTGAAAACATCGAGGGAGAGAGTGTGTAGGTGGTCATTGCTTCCTTGTTCTTCTACATGCTTCTTTGCGAAAACCCAATGCCTTCTTGAATTTCTTCAATTAGGGAAGAAATAAGGCGATATGTGGCTCAAACGTCTCACTTTGGTGTTATCGTCTCAATTTCATGGGTGATCTTGTGTGAAGTTACCCAAATATGATGTTATGATGCCTCACACGGTCTTGGTATCGAGTTATTGCATATTCACGGTGATTAGTATTAGAAAGACCACAACATTCGGGAAAGTCGTTTCATTTAGTCTTTCGTGGTTTGTTTGGTGTGATGCGTCTACATCGTGAGAAGATCTTGTTGATTTACGGCATGTTACCCTCGAGCGGATTTTCCGCAATTAGTCGATTTTCTTTGTGTGGTTTCTTGCTCATCTACAAATTCCATTGCATCTTGAAACCTTCAAAGTTAGAAAAATGTAGACTTCATCAAAGTTTCAAATCTGCTAAAGGCGGTTGTCGGTTTGGGGAAGGCGATTACGAAACTTCTTCACAATGGCTTACGAGCATAACACTTGGAACCGGTCACAACCGTTTAAACTTCCTCAAACCCCATCATCGGTTGAACTAAGCCCCGACTTACTCGTCAACAAATGGAAAGACTATTTGCTCCTACATTTAGTGATGATATTGATGAGCGTGCTCGGTGTATCCGATGTTTCATTGCTCAACTGATACTACTCTTATACGATACACTGCTACAACAACTCTTTGTTGAAGAAGCACCACCGATTGACTCTACAACAACAGTTGAACAAAGCGCTTCCAACGACGTTGAACCGGTGATGATGTTCTTAATGAAGTACCCCCACTGCAGATTTTGATCCAAATCGTTCTTTAACCCGTTTGCCAATGAAGCTGCTTTTTGATGTCGCGGAATCATCAACAAACCATTTGAATCCTCAAAATCGCATAATGTATATCAACATCAACCTTCCACACATCGTTGGACAAAAGACCATCCTCTTGAGAATATTATTGGCAACCCGAATCAACGATCGTTACGAGACAACGTCTTCGCACGGATGGTGAACATTGCATTTATGCTCTCACTGTCTCGCAATCGAAACCTAAAAACATTAAAGATGCAATGACAAAAGACAATGGATTGAATCCATGCAAGAAGAACTCAACCAATTCAAGCGTCTTGAAGTATGGGAGCGGTTGAAAGACCAACGGGGTCTCGTCATTGGTCTCAAATGGTTTGGAAGAACAAATTGGATCTTTGAAGGGCGTAATCGAAAACAAGTCACGTCGGTGGCTAAGGGTTATAAACGGGAAGAGGTATTGACTTTGAAGAATCATTTGCTCCGGTTGCTCGTCTTGAGGTTGTTCGGATCTTTCTCGCGTTCGCGGCTCATATGAATATAACGGTCTTTCGGATGGATGTCAAAGCGCTTTTACGAATGGTCAACTAAAAAGCGGTTTATGTCGACCGACCGGAAGGATTCGTTGATCCGAGTTCCCGAACCATGTCTACAAAGCGAACAAAGCTCTGTATGGTCTCAAACAAGCTCCTCGGGCGTGAGTGCGATAAGTTATCATCTTTCCTCATTGCCAATAATTTCACCAAAGGTTCGATCGACCTACACTTTTCATACAATATCACGGGGCTCATATCTTAATCGTTCAAATTTATGTGGATGACATCATTTTGGGTCAACACATTTAAAATACTCAAATGCTTTTGCAAAACTAATGACAAAACATTTTGAAATGTCAATGATGGGTGAACTTACATTCTTTCTCGGAATGCAAGTTCATCAATCACCCGTGGTATTTTCTTGAGTCGGTCAAATATGCCCTTGAATTTACGAACAAATTTGGAATGAATACACTGTGATACTTATGCCACACAATGGCTCATACCAAGAAGCTAGATCTTGATTTACATGGGAAATTGGTGGACCCTACAAAATACCGTAGTATCATTGGGTCTCTCATGTATCTAACAACTAGAGACTGATATTGTCTTTGCCGTATATCTTTGCTCCGTTATCGATCGAGACCAAGCTGAAACCCACCTCTCGAGGCTAAAAGAATCCTCCGATACATCAAGGGAACCATTAACTTGGGGATCGGTATCAGAAGGATTACGGTTTTGAACTAATAGCTTTTTGATGACGACCACGCGGGATGCTTAGATTCTCGGAAAAGTACTTGAGGAGCACTACAATTTCTTGGTGATAAGCGGTGTCATGGCAATCGAAGAAGCGAGGATTGTACATCGTTGTCCTCAGCGAGCGAGAATATGTAGCCATGTCGGCGTTGTGCTCAAGTCATTTGGATGAGAACACAACTCAAAGACTATGGTTACGTGTTTGACAAAATCCGATGTCTTTGCGACAATCGGTGCTATTGCGATCTCGTGCAACTCTGTTCAACACTCGAAATCAAAGCACATCGATCTTGATATCATTCATCAAGGACCACGTGGAGCAGTGCTGTTGAATTATACTTTGTGGGTGCGAAATACCAATTGGCGGATCTTCTCACCAAAGCCTTAGCTCTGCTAGGTTTAATGAGTTGGTCCACGGATTGGTATGCGGTGTTTGACTCGAAGGCTGGATGAACTCTTAAAACATTCTTAAAACCGGTCAAACACCAAAACCTCTTTTGTAAATATTTTTCAAAACAAAATACAAAATTATAAAATCGATAAAATCTCAAAAATATTCTTCTATCTAAATTCTTTCAAACATCATAAGTACAAATCTTGATCAACACTTTGTTCTATCAAATCTTTCACTATTTTTCCCGAACAAGTGTTGAGGGAGAAAGTAAATATTTTTCGGTTTCATAAAACCTTGTACTTCCATGTTTTCAAAAATATGTTGTTTCTTCTAAAATGGTGGATCGTTTCTTGTCAAATACTCTCCTCGGACTCAAATGTCTTCAAAATTCATTATTTCAAAAGTCGGGGGAGTATCGTTAAGTTTCTTGCCTTACATGTGTTTTGTCTAACCTAAGCGGAAGTTAAAGGATCTTGGTTGGAACCTTTTTGAGGTTGAGGACTGAATGTGTCAACTTGGCAAATTAATTTTAACAAAATCATTTACTCCTAAACCACCAAGATCAAGCGGCCCAAATCAAATCTTCTAAATCCGTTCAAGCTTTTCATAATCTATAAGTTCTAAATTGTTTTGATCAAGATGATAAACAAGGATTTCTAAAATTCTTTCAAATCCAACGGTTAAAACTCTTTAAAGCGATTTTGGAAAATTGTTCACTCGAGCAATTGGGTGTTTATGCATAAAAGTGTTTGGATTGAAATGAGTTGTGTTAAAACCTTTCTTAGTGTCTATTAAACTTGTTTCAATCGTCCAAAACCATCACGAATCTTAAATTTCATTAATTTGAATTCTAGGGTTCTTGCGCTCATCTAGGGCTTTTCTATTACGTGATATGTTATTAGGTAGTCAAGAAAGTGTTAGAATAAGTTTATATGCATGTTTTGAACCTTTAAATTAGCCTAGAAACATCTAAAGCTGTATGAATTTAAGTTTTAGGTTTTTAGGGTTCATCTCCCATAAATCTTGATTACGTGGTGGAAATGTGTTAAATCTTGTTCCATTGCACTCATATGACATCTAGGACACTCGAAAACATTCTTGTTTGATTTGTGTAGCTATATCCCTTACACGTAGATTAAGGGTTTAGGGTTTAAGTAATTTTACGCCTAAGTCTTTACGTGTGTATCGATATGTTCTTATGCTTGTTTTGTGATCTAAAAGATGTTTGGAATTAAGCGCAATCAAGTTTTCATGTTTATAGTTAACGGGTTAATTATTAGTAATGTCGAGAATCTTGGTGTTCAAACCGTTACGCTTAAAGAATACTTTTATGCGTAAAGGTAGCGCTAAGAGAAATCTTCTGCGTAACTCTTACGCATAAGAGGTCTCTGATGGATTACGCGTATCTTGGAAAGATATTCGTAAACAAGGCTTGCTACGCATAAGCTTTACTCTTACGAGTAAACTTTACGCGTAACATCTTGCTTATTCCTCGCGTAAGCCTAAAGCCTTTGAACTTGTCTTCGCGTAAGAAACTCTTACGCATAAGCTTGGTCTTACGCTTTAGCTTACTCCTACGCATAAGCTCCTTTCTTACGCATAAGGATCCTTGTTACTCATAACCCACTGTTCACTACATTTTGGCCTATTACGCATATGTTACTTGTTAAATGTTACGCATAAGTCACAAATACCCGATGTTTCGTATAAGCTTACAAAAGTTAATATGTTGTGTGTTAAGTGAAAAATTGGACTTTGAAATTTCAAAATTAACATGTTCACGTAACTTATCACATCAACTTCAATCAATTGGAATAATGTGACTTAGGACTTGTAACTAACATAAACATGTTACCATCAAACAAGGAATTAGATAATAAATCGAGACTAAAACAAACACATTGTGTTTCCATATATACATCTTTTTGTCTAATGTCTTCGAGATCACAAAATGGTGCAAATCAAGCAATCATCAATGCCCAGTGAGCTCTTGATGGCAAACACATTCCAATTGGATACGACAAAACAATTGGCAAGAACAATCTCCGTGTCATCTTCAACAACTTCATATGCTCATAATCATCTTGCGAATTCTTGTGGACATCCTTACGCAACATCCATTCAAATTCATGCTCACAAAGTCATCACGATGATGAGTATGATTCAATGGATGAGGAAATACAATTTCATAAGACATTAAAGCGAAAAGGATGGAATACCATGCTTCAACCTTTCGGTTAATCAACCCGGTGGGGCGGGAGGGTCAAGTAGTAGTCCTCCACTTATGGAAGATCCATTGCAAACATCTCTTACCCCATCCGATCCGGTTAATCAACCCGGTAAGGATCGGTGTGTCCTTGTCACTACTACTGTTGAAATGAAGCAACCACAACAACAACTAAAACAACCGCAAGAAGAAAAGCATGGTGAAGATGTGGAAATATATGACGAAGGAGATTACGATCATGATAAGGATGAAAGAGTCACGATGATGATAATTTGGTGGTGAAGAGGAAATGATTGAAAAGAGGCAAAAGAAGGCGCTAGAGTGAGAAGGAAAAGTTTAAGAAGGAATCGGACAACTACATAGTTGACAATCCAATACACAAACCTCAACGGTCTTACGAAACACCTCTTGACACTTCCACCAAACCCAAATCATCATCTCAATCATCACCTCCATCAACATAAAAACACCTATGTCAACAACAAAATCATTGAAAAGGCAACTCCATCCAATGATTCGACAAATGGTTAGCGAGTTATCACCACTACACAACAAGCTACACAACCACCACCATCGATCAACCAAGGGATTGAAACCACACCACCAATGGAAAACCGTTGATCACTTTACATACTGCGGTGGTGAGGATCACGACATACACGAGCCCCACGAAACCTCAACGAAATTTAGATCAAGTACATTCTTGCACTCCTTGTTTTCATCGCTTCAAATCAAAGGCGTGTTGAAGTTCTCCACCTCGGGGTCGAATCTTACCTAAATTCTACACTTCATCGGAATCAATCAAGAACCTCGATACAAAATCGTTCATAAACAAAAGTTTGGGTTTGTCTACCAAAGTGAAAATCATCATACTTGCTTCATGGCTTTCGATGAAATTCACTAAGTTCTATGGCGCCACCACGGAGATGGTTCGAGATGGATTGGCATATCGATTGAAGGACATTGAGTTGGGTATAATTCGAGACGAAGAGATGGAATTCAAAGGATCGCAAGGATGTTCGTTGATTTATCACTAGGATTGATGAATGTTTGATTCATCGGGATCGGATCTGCGGTTGGAGAGCTATGTGGGAGGATGACCAAACTTTCGATTCGACTTTCCAACGTCCTCGAAAAGTAGGCGATCGTCGTAATCATTGGGTACTCTCTTGATTGTGATTTTGTTTGTTTGATTATCGACAATGGCTTGTGCACACATAACGATGTACAACCCGTTCTTGTAATGAAAGGACCACGTGGTGCGCTTGATTGCCACAATCCTTATAAAAGGAGCGAAAGCTTCTTACTTTTGAGTAAAACCTATCAAACCTTTCATTTTTCAAAGGTTTTGCTCAAAAGAACAAGTACTTCCTTATGATTTTCAAAACCTCAACCGTTTATATCACTTGTTGAGGGGAGTATTTGACTTAAAAACTTTGTTCACAAATTGTTCTTTGTGGTAATCTTCCCATAAAACTCAAAATGGTCATATTTATTCTCAACATTTCTTCAAAATAACATTTATATGCCATTTTGAGGGGAGAAAAATTATGTGATAAGAAATATGTTGTGAATTGCTATTGAATCCTCGTGTGAAAAGACTTCAACCCATGAATTGACGGGATCGAGAGCAGTCATACATTGAAAAGATTTGTCTTCAAGACTTATCCAAGTAAATTGTACCTATTAGAAACTCTTGATAGACATGAACTTTGTGGGTTTGACAACCTTCGGGGTTGTCCACATCTTCAAGGTAGTTATTAGAGCTAGTTGTCACCTAAAAGGCGACAATGTATCTCTTTAACTATACAGCGTAATCGTGTCTCGCAGGAATTGTCTATCTTGAGTCGATCAATTCAAAAGTGCGCTCTTTCCTCATTGTCTGATTTACATCAAAACTCTTAAGCACATGTGGAGGGGAGTATTTACGAAAATCTAAAACTCTTGAAGTGTTCAAACATGTTTTCATTCACAAACACTTGAGAGATTTTCATGAAAATGGTTTTATGGCAATGGAGTTATAAGGTGATTAAGGTTAGGAATAACCGTCCTATGATCCTTGAGCGGAGGATCTACCAAGGACACCACAAATAGTTAGAATTAGAAGTCCTTAGGTATGATTATAAAAGGAGAAAATGAGAATCGGAGAAAGAAGGAGTTGAAGAATTAAAAGAAATGCAAAGAAAGGGTGAAAAGAAATAGCCCTCAGTTATTCAACTTAGGGCGGACACGGGTTCAATTCATATACTCTTGGTTGTCACTTGATGGCCTTGGTATTGAAGATTAAAAGTCGTCATGGACCCGATGGCGCATGCACTAAACCTTCTTAGCCACTCAAGTTTCTCTCAAAAGAAGCTTGTTTCATTCTCACAGGGAACCCTACGTAAACTATCGGCTTTCTCTTAGAGATTCTTTGGTATTGAAGAAGGAGACCCTCTCCTAGTCTCCGCTCGGAAAACCAAAGCACTATTGAGTCTAGAGCCACGAGATTCATCAAAGATCTCTTAGGTACACTTGACATTTCATCACTTGTTGTTCAACAATAAGAACAACGATGGTACGTTATCGAGTCCTACGGATCTTAGCAATCTATCGAGAACATTTATGAGAGGTTCACATTGTGATCCTCGGTGATTGAATGGAAACTCTGCCGGTCAACATCAAACGACCACGGCGGTCGCTTGGTAACTCCCGTGGATTACGCTTAGTGGTCTCAAGCGGTCTGATCGTGAGGTGATGCTTGGTGTACCTCGGCTCACTCATCGAATCGTAGGTGTGCCGGTACATCGCGTTATCTCACTTGTGGGACTCCGGTTCGAGAGCGGCCTTTGTGAGAATTAGAGTTGTGTTTTCACACTATCTTTGTTAACACTCTCGAAGTTCAAACTTGTAAGTGCGGAATCCGCTTATTACTAACCTTTCCTATGTTTACTTCTTATGGAAGCTCTAGAGCGGAATGATCGTGCGATTCTCCACATGCTCATACCAACAACATCACTTATGGAAGTTCTCTCATAATCAAAGGCAACACAAAGTCGAATGATTCTTCGTCAACAAAGAATCTACAAAGTTTAAAGACTTAAAGAACTTCATCAAGCTAAATCCAACGTTAAAGGCGTGTGAGCATGTTGGAGAAAGGCGTGGAACCTTGGAGCGTGACGAGCGGACGATCTGAGACAACAACAACATACTATCACTTTCACAAGAACAAAGATCAAAGAACAAAGAAAATGATGACATCAAAAAGCGAGAATACTTCAAAGAAACAATTTCTCTACCTTTGGGAGATTGTTCAAATCAAGGCAATTCTTCTCACAAGAAGAAGAATGTCGGAAAGGCGTCAAAGCTACTATTACATCGGCACCTTCACGTTTATCATTCATTCATCATCACTAACACTTAGGGAGATTGTTGGAATCACTCCTAAACCTTAATTCAAGTGTTAGTGATTCATATGTAATAGTTAGCTTAATATGGCCTTTATGTTTGTTATTAGCTTGAAGCTTATGTAGAAGGCCCATAAGCCTAGGCCCAAGTCCACTAAGGAAAGGAAGGGACTAGGGTGTTGCCTAGCTCCTCTCCTATAAATACTATGTAATAACCCTCACTTGAGGGTTGGTTGTTCAATTTATTTCTCTTTCACTCTCTCGCATAACCTTTCTTTATATTTATTCGTGTGTGTGTGTTTGATTATTGTTCATCCGATCTTCTTCTCTTCTCTATTTCTTCATATTGATGCTTGTGTTACTAATATGGTGACCTAACAAAAACTTTCATTTTCAAAGTTTTACTCAAAAGAACAAGTACTTCCTTATGTTTTCAAAACCTCAAAGTTAATATTACTTGTTGAGGGGATTATTTGATAAAAAATCTTTGTTCGAAATTGTTCTTCGTGGAATTCTTCCCAAAACTCGAAATGGTCATATTCAATATCAAATTTTCATCAAAAATAACATTTATATGCCATTTTTGAGGGGGGGGGAGAAATTGTGTGATACAAATATGTTGTAAATGTGATTGAATCTTCATGTGCTAAGACTTAACCCCATGAATTGACGAGATCTGAACTGTCATACATCGAAAAGATTTGTCTTCCAAGACTTATCCGAGTAGATCGTACCCATTCGAGAAACTCTTGATAGACATGAACTTTGACGGGTTTGAAAACCTTTTCAAGGATTGTCCACACCTTCAAGGTAGTTATTAGAGCTAGTTGTCACCTAAAAGCTGACAATGTATATCTTTAACTATGCAACGTAACCGTGTCTCACGGGGAATTGTCTATCTTGAGTCGATCAATTCAAAAATGCGCGTTTTACCCTCACTGTGCAGATTTCTGTCAAAACATTTGAGCACATGTGGAGGGGGAGTATTTCTGAAAATACTAAACTCTCGAAGTGTTACAAAATGTTTTTCACTCATAAACACTTTGAGAGATTTTCAAGAAAATGGTTTTATGGCAATGTAGGATAGTCATGGAGTTATAAGGTAACTAAGGTTAGGAATAACCGTCCTATGATCCGCCAGAGCCGGAGGGATCTACCCAAGGACATTACCAATAGTTAGAATTTAGAAGTCCTTAGGTATGATTATAAAAAGGAGAAAATGAGAATCGGAGAAAGAAGGAGTTGAAGAATTAAAAGAAATGTAAAGAAAGGGTGAAAAAAATAGCCCTCAAATTATTCAACTTAGGCGCGGACACAGAGTTCAATTCATATACTCTTGGTTGTCACTAGATGACACCGGTATTGAAGATTAAAGTCGCCATGGACCTAGTGGCGTATGCACTAAACCTTCTTAGCAACTCAAGTTTCTCTCAACGAGCTTGTTTCATTCTCACAGGGAACCCTCGTAAACTATCGACTTTCTCTTAGAGATTATTGGTATTGAAGAAGATACCCTCTCCATAGTCTCCGCTTAGGAAAACCAAAGCGCACTATCGAGTCTAGAGCCACGAGATTCATCAAAAGATCTCTTAGGAACACTCGACATTTCATCACTTGTCGTTCAACATTAAGGGCGCAAGTGATACAATTCTAGAGTCCTACGGATCTTAGCAATCTGTCGAGAACATTTATGAGGGTTCACATTTGTGATCCTCTGTGATTAAATGGAAACTCTGCCGAGTCAACATCAAGCAGTCCTAACGGTCACTTGGTAGCCCCTTGGGTTACGCTTAGTGTTGTCTCAGCGGTCTACATTCGGGGTGATGCTTGGTGTACCTCGGCTGACTCACAGGCTGTAGGTGTACTTGGTACATCGTGTTATCCTACTTGAGGACTCCAGTTCGAGAACGACATTTGCTAGAATTAGAGATGTGTTTTCACACTATGCTGTTAACACGCTCGAAGTTCGAACTTGTAAGTGCTGGAAATCCCGCTAAGGAGATTCCTTTCAAGAATCGAGTCCTGAAAATGTGGGTCATTACTTGAACTTGTTCAATGTAATCCCAACTGTCCCTTATGGGATTTGGATGGCTGATTCGCCCGACCAAGGTGAATGGAATCAAGACATTCATCAGAAGAACAATTGTAGTGGTCAATTCTCTAAGAAACAACCACAGTGATCGATTGGTGCTTTTCACTAACCAATTCTTATGTTTTCTTCTTATGGATGCTCCTGGGAGATGATCGTGCTGATTATCCACATGCTCATACCAACAATAACACAAATTGAAGTTCTCTCGAAAGGCAACACAAAAGTCAGAATGATTCTTCTTCAAAGCTTAAGAATCTACAAATTTTAAAGACTAAGAGAACTACATCAAAACTGAAATCAAACGTCAAAGAATGTGTAAGCATGTTGGAGAAAGACGTGGAGACACACGAGCAGCGAAGCGGACTGATCACGAGACAACAACAACATAATATCACCATATCCACACGGAACAAAGAACAAAGATTATGAAGGCGTCAAAGTGAAAACTTCAAAAGAAACAAGATCCTCACACTGGGAGATTGTTAGAATCAAGGCACTTCTTCTCACAAGAAGAGGAATGTCGAAGACGTCAAGGCAAGCTGCTATTACATCAACACCAACAACTTATCCCGATTCTTTGGAGTCATCATTAACTAATAACACTTAGGGGGAAATTGTTGGAATCACTCCTAACTTGTATTACAAGTGTTAGTAATTAATATGTAATAGGTTGCTTAAAATAGGCTTTTATGTTTGTATTAATGGCAAGGCTTATGTAGAAAGCCCATGAGCCTTGGCCCAAGCCCAATAAGGATGGGAGGGAATAGACATGTTGCCCTAGCTCCCTTCCTCTATAAATACTTCTGTAAACATTCACTTGAAGGTTGGTTGTTCATTTCACATATATCCTAAGCCTAAACTTCTAGTATTCATACGTGTGTTTGTGTGTGTGTGTTCAACCAATCTCTCTTTCATCTTATTTCTTACATATTGATTCTTGTGTTAACTTATGGTGACCTAACAGTCTTCAAGAGGATGAGGTTGTCATTTTCTTCAATGTTCATTTGGTTGATTTACAGAGTGCACATTGGGAGGAACAATAGTCCGTGAAGATTTGGCAAAGGAATACCAAAGAGCAAATCATTATTCATGAGTGCAACTGCAATAATATGATAGTCATTATCAACACCTTGAGGAATAACTGGGGATTGGGTTTCTTGAGTAGTCTGAGTTGTACTTCTAGATGGTGCATCTTGATCAATAGAGATTGAAGAAGGTGAACTAGTTGAGTCAGCGAGGAACCGGGCAAGAGCTTCGAGGCTGGATGATCAACATTCGTTGGAAGTTGGAAGCACTCGTCAAACATATCTTAAAACAATGAATCCCAGTTATCCTTAGTAAGTGAAAACATTAGGCGTTGGAGAGTCGTATGACCATAATTCAAACATCCATCAACATGTAGTATATTCACTCTTCTCCCCCTCAAAAGTTGCATCTGAAGTTGCCATTTTTGATTTAAACAAATGAATAAGAATACGATCAATGGTAAGCAGATCCCTTGATGACTGACATTTAGTTTCTTCACTTTTCTCCCCCTCAAAATTGCAAATGAAGTTTGCCATTTTTGATTGAGTAAGTGAATAAGAATATACACCAATGAACATAGATCCACTTGAGGATTGAATGAGTATGGGAAAAACATGAAGCTTGTTGATGAAGAATGTCAATGAGAGTGGTCATAAACATGAAGATTTCTCTTCTTCTGAAGATAAAGCGCACTGAAGCGTACACCTTTCTTTTTTTTCTTTTTTTTTTTGAGGCAGGGCACGAAGTGTTATCTGCAGACGCCATAATGTTGAAGAAGCGAGGCTGAGCGGTGTGAGCAGGCGTCATAGCCGTTGAATATCAAGGTTGAGATACTTGAACCGTGAATTATGAGATACCACTCCTTTTGTCATTGATAATTTGAGCCATCCCGTGAAGTTAAGGATCGATGTATCTGCAACTGAGTAAGGACTACTTGCACTAACATTACAAGCTTGATTGCATATATATTGGTTAGTGACATTAGTATCAAAACCCTTTGGGGTTTCAAGGTCAACCTTGATCTTGCCAACGGTAAACACCTTTCCGGTAGGAATCCACTTAAGTCCAGCATCCTTAAACATTCTACCCAACGGTATCCACTTATGGCAAGGTATAGGATTGTTAATATTCTTTTGCACAGTGGAATACTTATCATTATTCCTAAACTCCAAAGATTTAGCAGTTGGTGTCCATCTAGGAGAAGTTTTCGGTTTGTTTTCCTTCATATGCATTGTAGATGACTTAGTGTAAATCCTAGACTTAACGAGTTGAACCTTTGCATGAGCATTTACTTTCTTGAGGATTATGTAAAACAATTATCAAGATTTTAAAGATACGTTTCGAGACAATTCAAGCAAACAACTTGTTTAGATTCATAAAAGATCTAGAGTTCTTAGAGTGATCGATATGGGAGCGACTTTAATTGAAGCATAACTACTCTTAGATGCAAGCCAATCCCTAGACTTTTGAGTGTTCCTAGGTAATGGTTTACAACTACTAGCAGTGCCTTGAAATCTCGTAGAATTCATCACCCTAGGTCTTGCACCTAAAATTCCGTCTTTTCAAATTTGTGCCTTTTTCCTAGCTTCTTCTAGATCATAGTTCTTGAACAAGTCATTCATGTTATATGAATTCTTAGGCAAATAAGGTGAAGTGGCTGGTTTTGACAAAACTTGTTTCACATCAACTTGGGAGGCAAGCCTTGCTTTTAAAGGTTTTGTTCTTTCTGATATAAACGCAGTAGGCTGTCTAATAACAGACTGGTCTCTAATAGGATGAGAAACTAGCTTACCCAAGGGTGATGGTTTTGTAAACTTAGTGTTCACACCTTTCCCTACAGTTTTTCTAAGCTCATTCTTTAAGGCAACTATCGCGAAACTCTTATCCTGAAGTTGAGCTTTGAGTACATCAATTTTTGCTATCAAAGGGTTTGTTTGTTCCAATGATTTAGTTCTAGCTTCTTTGACCGAGTCACTTAGTTCTATGTGATGCTTTCTCAAGACTCATTTTCCTTTAGTAATTTGGCCACACAAATTGCTAATTCATCGATTCTCATTTAATAGCATCAATAGCATCAATATCATGATTATTCGTAACCAAATTACTTTTCTCATGCATACCGAAATATGTTTCTACAAATTTCGGGTTGTCAAGTTTTATCTGATGAGCTTTTAAATCGTTTATTTCAAAAATTCAAAATTCGGAAATTTTGCATTTTGCAAGGTTTCACAGTTTCAAAACTTTCTTCTTTTGTTTGGATTGCAATTTCAAGTGAAATGAATGTTTTTCAAGTTATGAGAATTTATTTGAATGTTCATCAATCTTTATCTTATCAACCATATCATTAGTTTTGAAACACTTTATCTCGAGACTCGACTTGATTCTGAACATTTATCAAGAACATGTTACGTGATGTGATCGATTTACAATAGTATTTTCGGATGCATCATTTTGAATGATTACCAATACTTGACTTTTGATGCAAGTTCATTCACCATTCTGATTTCTGCATCCACCTCTTGCGTGACAGGAGTTACTGAACAACTGGTTACATCAATCTCTGTTGTCTCTGATAATCTGCATACATCAACACAATATTTCAACTGATACATTACCCGACTCATCACAACTATCTATCAACTGCACCCGACACTCATCCGCTTTTTCATCTTTATGTGTGATTTCCTCAATATACTTCTCCACATTATTCATGAGTTGGATTAATGTCTCTATGAACATGTTAATTTCTATTCCAATGTGATTTTTGAACGATATTTCAGTCATATGATAATCATAATCTGAAGTGTATTCCCTATTGGTGAATGACTGAAATTGTTTGTTGATCACCTGAAGTGCAGCTCTAGAACTATCTTCTTGAACCTTTTCTTTGTCAAGTAGTTGTTCCAATTGTTCTAAGTTTACGAATAATGTGCTCGTGAACGTTGATGATTCTTGATGGAAAAGTGCAATAAATGCTCGTTCAAATCCCACAGTTAGAAGTAACGTGAGGTGTGAATGAAGTTGTCGATAAGGTTCAATGCAACTTTCCTTTTCCTTTGCAATAGCATATTGTAACCTTGATTGGTGCAATTCTCGCTCTTGATCGAACACGAGATCTCACATCCTCATTGATTGATTCAATCATCTTTAACCGATTCGATGTAGCAAATACTCTCATGGTTGTCTACAACATCATACGGTTTAGTACTTCGAAATCATTGAATCGAGTGTAAGACATGAAGTTGTTGTGTACGGGTTTTACAAGTCGTGATTTAAGCGAGAAATAGAATCTTCGCGGGTTTTACAAAAATCAAGACTAAAGCTGTAAGAGAGTGAGAAGTAGAATGTAGTAAAGGAACTAGAAGATGATAAGGAAGTGAAGACATATTGGTGTTATGGTTGAGTTTGTGATATTCCTAATTCTTTATATATCATACTTACGGGATCAAAATTTATGGTTTGAAAATTAGGGTTTTGTATGTTAGGTTTTGAGACAAATCGCAAGAATTGAAAAACCGCACTAGATCAAACCGCAAGACATGACAAACCGCACTAGGTCAAACTACAGGCGACAAACCGCACAAGGTCAAACAGCAAGAATTGACAAACCGCACTAGGTCAAACCGCAAGCCGACAAACCGCACAAGGTCGAACCGCAAGAGTTGACAAACCGCACTAGGTCAAACCGCGGTGTGTCAAACCGCAATTTGTCAAACCGCAATAAGTCAAACTTGGTCAAACCGCAAAGTGTCAAACCTCGACTTGTCAAAACTCGACTTGTCAAAACTCAGTATCGAACCTCAATCGTCAAAACTCAGCAGTCAAACCTCATTGTCAAACCTCATCTGTCAAACCCGGTTTGTCAAACCTCAACTTGTCAAACCTCAACTGCCAAACCTCAACTGTCAAACCTCAACTGTCAAACCTCATCAGTCAAACCTCAACTGTTAAGCCTCAACTACCAAACCTCATCGACCAAATCTCATCGACCAAACCTCGTGACCAAACATCATCAACCAAACCTCATCGACCAAATATCATCGACCAAATCTCATCGACCAAGCCTCATACGGAACATTGAATCGGGCGGTTTTATATCAAACCTCAACCAGAAACACTCGAACCTCTTCGAAAAAAAGTCCAAAACCACACTTTTCCAATAAAAACACCACAACCAAGATAAATCTAGCCTTCCAAACAAAAACTAAACTAATATGATGATCCTAAACACAAAAGTACAAATCTTTAACATATTTAACCATCAAAAATTCAAACTTGGTGTACTTTTAGCTTATAAAATTTGAACCAAATAGAAAACACAATAACCAAACTTGATGATCAAACCATGGCTCTTGATACCAATTGTAGTATATTGGTTATTGTATCACACTAACACACAATTATATGGTACGAATTACGCAAGATGTTTAGAGAGAGAAAGTAGAAGATGTGATGCTTTCTAGAGAGAGAAAAACAAAGAGAATGTTAGATTAAGTGAAAGCTCCAACCCTCTACCTTGGAAGGTAAAGGGTATTTATAGTTTACATAATCGCCCTCAGCCGGTTGTGGATCGAGTACATCTGATGTTGCTCTAAACTAACTAACTAACTAATAAATAACATAATGTCTACGAGCTAACATATGCTAAACTATAATTGGGGTGGTGACTCTTCCATATGGATTTTCAAATCCCAGAGATAGTGCAAAAGGTTTGGGTAAAATTTTATAAAAAGAACCTTGTTACATTGTTTTGCGTGTTATTACGTTTTAGTGTTCTTTAAAGAAAAGCCCAAAACTACATTTTTTTACGTGTTTAATCCTAAAAGTTGGCATCTTTATGGTTCTAGACATGTTAAAGAGTGATTTTATGCAAAAAAAAATAAATAAATAAAATTGAGTGCAAACGATTAAAAATCAAACATTTTATAGTTTTTTTCGTGTGTGTTCTTGTTCAAAAATCAACCGATTTCCAAATCGGGTATATCTTTAAAACACCCGAGATTGTTGGTGAGTGACAGTACTAGTTCAAGTATCAGTTACTTCAAGTCAAAACCCTCAAAATAACCGACTTTCATCCTTGCCTTAAAACTGTCGAGATTAAAACCCAAAATTGTCGAGATTTCATCTTAAGTCATTGAATCATAACTTCGAGATATTATGCATTGAGACAATGGATTATGTATTCTCATATGTGAAAATTGATACACCATGAAGTAGGATTAATAACTTGGACAACTCATCCGAGATCCTAAGTATTTTTCTTGCATCGCTATTGGAAAGTAAAGTTATCATTTCCAAAAATCCAAAATGATGATCAAGGATTTAAACACAACCAACTATAGTTGGAAGTATCATGCATGGCTTGATAAATCATGGTGCATGAATGCATAATTATAGGAACTAGCTTGTGAAACTTGGTCATCCAATTCCAACCAAATACAAACTAAAACATTCAAATCATCTAGAAATAACCTTCTTCCCAATACAATCACATGTTAAAATAGTCATTTCTACTTGTATATCAGAGATAAAGGAATAAAAGGAATAAAAGGCTACATTAATACTTTTTCATATAAATGATCATACATGTCACTTAGTCATTCCCAAAAGTAGTACAAACTCGGCACCATTCAATGTGGCTAGGGACCTAATATTACGCACCTTCTTAGGTAACCCCAAACTCACATTACATTTTTAAACTAAGCACCATAAGGAAATTACTATGTGTTTACAAACATGAAATTAAACATAAATCATTAGTGATTGCTTCCTCTTCACCTTTGCTCCTTTTCCAATCGTCTTTGCTCCATCTACCATTCTCTTTATCCATTCATATTTGATTTCGTATCAATCTTGTTTGCATAATCATATATCATCTTCTTCTTTTTTCCTTTACTTGATATAGAATTATATTTGCTACAAATCTTCATAAAGTTCCATATGGATCATCATGTAGAACCCACAATCTGTCTTTTCATCTTTTGTCATGCATTTTACTTTTAAGATTGTTGTATTTTTACTGTCTCTCATGATTTGACCTGCTTTTGGATGTTCGTACATAGCATCATGTGCCTCGCAAGCGGGTCCTTCTGAACAAATTAATAGGTCACGATTATTAGAGACCAATATACATTTATTTATCACTTGTGATATTATATTGCATTAAAAAATATGCAACATATTGTTCAGCTTTTGGAGGAACCTGTGATATCGTGATATCACACGCAGATATACTAACAATAAACAATCATTTGTACTTTTATATCACAAGTGATATACTAGTGTCCACATTCAAAATTTAGTCTCTTATGAGTCATTTTTACTCTTATATCACATGTGATATATTAGTGTCCACTTTCAAAAATTTAGTCTCTTATGTTAAAATAGTGATTTCTACTTTTATATCACAGGTGATATACTAGTGTCCATATTCAAAATTTAGTCTCTTATGTTAAAATAGTGATTTCTACTTTTATATCACAGGTGATATACTAGTGTCCATATTCAAAATTTAGTCTCTCATATTAAAAGAGTCATTTCTACTTGTATATTACAGGTGATATACTAGTGTCCACATTCAAAATTTAGCCTCTCATGTTAAAATAGTCATTTCTACTTGTATATCAAAGATGATATACTAGTATCCACATTCAAAATTTTAGTCTCTCATGTTAAAACAATCATTTCTACAATATCTCTTGTGTTTTTGTTAAATTTAAACCCTAATATCTCATATTATCACAACATTCATCACTGTATCACAAAAATCCCTCGATAAATAAATAAATCTTCATAAGCATATTCAAAAACTCAAATAAAATTCATAAATAAGTACAAATCAACATAAACATATAAATCTTCATAAACAAGAATAATATTCATAAATAAGCATAAAATAATAATTAAATAAGCGGTTTGAAGCACCGTGCCATCATTCGATACTCATTAGGTTCATTTTGAACCACTTTTTCTAACTTGTGCACTCGTCGATTGTTCCATTTTTTCTTTTTAGTCGATCTTAACGGTTGATTTTGATGTTTTGTGGCGGGTTTGATCTTTTTAGAGAGAGTGAGTTTGTTTTGTGTGTGGGGTGAGGTGTTAGAGAAAGTGATTTGTGATAGTGAAATTTGATCGAGGTAGGGTGAGGTAGTGGTTTCGGACTTTCGGATATTTACACAAATGGTCTCTCCAGTATTTTTACTATTAAAGTTTGTCTTTTTGACCTAATGGCCATAATCGATCCCTTGGTATGTAGGATTTTTGAGTATGTAAAATAAAGCGACTCCTAATGAGCATTGTATAGTAAATCCCTAAATTAAATTAGATTTTAAGAAAGTATAATATGTTACATACTTACAGTATAACAAATAATCTAGTCATAAGAGTATTCTTAACTACATCCTATAAATATACGAATTTAATTTAACATGCAACCAAATGTCAGTATTATTAGGATACACTTCAAATTTATTTTATTTTTTTTATTATGAGAAGTATACAAGTAATTTAGAAAAAGAAGTTTCTAAGAAAAATTGCTAAAAATTTTGCAACAAAAGGAATGTAAGAAAATAAAAATGCTGCTAAAAAGAAATTGGAATTCTCTATTTTTACATCTATATATTTTCTTAAGCATTAAAAACTTTTAGTGCACGTAAGTTTCGTACAAAGTGTCTTTCTCGAAACAAGAACTTAAATTTGTTAATGACTAATTACTAGTTAACTTTCCTTTTTTGCTTTCTTTATTTATTATAAAATTTTTTTTCAAGTTAAAGTTTATTTTTATTGCAACTCTCCTTTATCGATAACAAGTATGAACAAAATCACGCCTCGCTGCACAGTTTTAATTTACGTATATAGTTGCAAAAGCCACAACAATAATAATAATTGATAAATATTATTTTATTTGATGCTTACAGACACAAAGTAATAAAAATAAGTTCATTGAAACTTTTAATTTATACTGAAACAAGATTTCGTATTATCTGGATTACAAATAACGTAATTTATAGATAAATTTTACAGTTAATTATAAATTTGGTTAAGGTTTGAGAAAGCCAAAGATTTATCTATAAATGCGTCAATAGAATTTGTGCGAAATTAAATTTCTGTTCACATGCAGCTTTTGATATAACGATATTTAGCAAGAGTTTATATCTACCTAATTTTTGTGTTACGTCGATTACTTTGTTTAGATGAGAGGAGGGTGCAGTGGGCTCAAACCGTTCTGTCAACTTATCATTATTTATCGTTTTACATTCACACATAAAATCTGATTTTAGTTGTGGCTTAAGTCGTTTTCAATTTTAGACCTCATCATTTTATTTTATTATCTACTTTTCAAAATACGTGATATTGATAATTCGATGTACTTTTATATTTTGAATGTGGACTTTCTTGATGCTTTTTAAAGTGTCCATGTTTCTCGTCTGATGTCACCGTATATGATTTGACAAAGTTCTTGTATGGGTAAATCCGTCATTAGAATACTCTTTTTCATACATAACTTCATTTACTTGAAACGGAGCAACATGGGCTTTGTCATCAAGAAGGTAGTAGAATTAAGGAGAATTATTTAAAACGTTAAGATTGTTATTCACACCACTACACTAAAAAGAATGTATGTCAAATCCACAAAGAGAAGAGACAACGAATTCTAGCATTCTAGTTGGATATTTTTTATCACCTCTTTTACATCTCCAGTGACATGCTTTAGAACAATTAGCCCACTCTCAGTGCATACAATCAATGTTTCTAAGCATACTCGGAATCCCATGAACCCTCTTATGTGTTGCATATAAATTTTGAATATCACTAAAGTCTGGTTTTCTTACAAACTCAAGCATGAAGAAATAAATATGCACGTACTAAAAAAAAATTAAGACAGTCATGTGCACAATATTCACCCATTTGTAAATATTCATCAAATGCATCAGGTGTTGTGCCGTTTACCAGTTGGTGTATGACGGAAGTGCATTTCATAATAACACTAAAACCCATTAGACCCATACAATTGGGTGTGACTTTGAAGAATTTAAAATGCTCGGAAAGATGATCCTTAGTTTCAATATAAATTTCAATAACTTTGACTATTTTCAAAAATAGTTTCCAGCTCATACGATATCGACACCTAAAATAGTACTCTAGATGTTTTGGATTATCATCAAATAGTCAGCCAACAAACGTTCTTCAGCAACATCACGTTCACGGTATATCAGATTACGCTCACGTGAAATTTGAGCTAGCAATTATTGGTGATACTGATAAGCTTGCGTCATAAAGAATATATCAATTTCATTATCGACGTTGGAAAGTTAACACTTTCATTATCCAAATTCATTTTGGTAGAGAGAATGTGTTTTTTTGGTAGAGAGAATTAAGATTGTTGTGTGAAAATTAAATGAGGGTAACTTTATAAAGGTGGGATTAAAAATTTGAATTTTTAACCGACATGTGTATTTTAGCGGCTAAAAAATAATAAAAATAACACGAATCAAAAGTTGGGGCGGTGCCGGTTTCTTCACAAATGGTGGGAGGGATGTGAGGTGGCGTTGGAATGATGACACCGTTGTGGATGCTACGTCAAAAATGCTTGAGGAGGTGCTACTACACCTTGCTCTTAGGTAGTTAAAAGTTAAAAATAATTGTTAGGTTGATTTAATGTTATATAGTTAAGTAACAAAAGATTAGATGTTTTAAAGCTAACACATTCGGTGGTACCATTAGATGGCCAAGATGGCCATTAGACCATGTAATGGTGAGGTTAAAGGACTATCACAGTGAACCCTCATAGGCAGTGCGTTCCTTTCCATCCTAATCATTACACACCCCATAAGGGACGCACCCTTGTGATGAAAATGAAGAAGTCGGTGGCATGAGTGCCCGAGTTAAAAGGAAAAAGAAGCCTCTTTTTGCCCGTTTGTTACTTTGTAAAAAAAGAAAAAACAAATCTTTAAAAATTTAAATACTTACCCTATAATACACCATTACTTCTCCATTTTTATGCACACTTTCAAATAAATTTTTTCTTATACACTCTACACATCTCATCTAAAACAAATTTCTTTTGATGTGTTTTTTGTACATCCTTGGATGATGAAGAAAATAAAGTTAATAGTACCGATCTAGCATTTTTAAAGTGGCTGTTACGGTTTTCAAGCTTTCACTTCTACAATTAGGAAGCACCGCGAATCACGATAGATAGAGATCGTTCTGATACTCATAATCATCAAGTGGTTGTTTACTTCTCGAAAAAGCTCTATGTATGACGATAAATTATTTAGTAAGCGGTTCGAATGAGTCGAAGACTATCCAAAAGTACTTGATAATGCACGTATTTTCAACAAAGTAATGATGTACGGGAAAAGTTGGTATTTTTGCATTAATGAAGTATACATATGCAATTCTTCAATTGACATACGACACCGTTCCTGATACTCTAGATGAATATCTGCAAATTGGGAAACCCCTTGATGCTCTCGATTCTTACTAAGTCTATTATGGACTTATATCGAGATGAGTTTTTGCGAAGGCCTACACATATTGATGTCGAAAAAATCTTTGCTTTTCACGAGGAGAAACATGGGTTTCCTGGGATGCTAGGAAAAAATGATTGTCGGATTGGCTTTAGGCTAATTGCCCAAATAAATATCGTGCTTAATATTGTAAGGGTGATCACGGCTCGCATCCATTCATTTATCTAGGAAACATCGATTGTATGGATTGGCTATAGGCTAATTGCCCAAATGATTATCGTGCGTAATATTGTAAGGGTGATCACGACTCACATCCATTCATTTTTTAGAAGCGGTTTCCTCACAAGACTTAAGGATTTGCCATGCATTCTTTGGTGTTTCCGGGAGAACAACAACCTGAACATTGTACGTCAATCGCCTATTTTCAACGATCTCAAAGAAAGGAAAGCACCAAAGATTCCATGTATGGCTAATGACGTGACTTATATCCAGAATGGTTTATTCTTGTTAAGTCCATTTCATAGCCGAGATCGAATAATATAAAGCGAATAAGGTATAAGGCGGCATGAGCGGCAAGAAAAGCGTGGAGCGGCGTTTGGCGTCTAATTAAAGAAAAAGTGTGCTATAATAAAAACTCTCGCTTGCCAATGTCTTTAAAGAAAATTACGGATATGATGTACACATGTATCATGCTACGTAATATGATTATAATAGACAAAGGAGAAATCTCTCCGAATTTTATCCACAGAGCAACATCGTAATGAAGATCCCGCACAAATGCATGAAGCACGTTAAAAGTTATTAGAGATATACACAATAAAATAAATTATCTAAGCCTTAAAGCCGATTTAGTGAAACACATTTGGCGTCGAAAAAGTGAACATTAATTTGTCATTGTATTTGAATTTTGTTATAATGTTTTAAATTTTATTTGAATTATTAATGTAATGATTTTAATTATTAATGAAATTTTAAGTTTAGTTTAAAAGAAAATGAAAGTGAAAAAAAAAAAAAAAAAAAAAAAAAAAAAGCGGGTGTCCTTGTTCTCCTTAGAGGACATGCAGTGCGATGTTAGTGAGCTCGACTCGTACCACAACGCCACGCCTATGGCGCCAAACCCACATCGGGCCTTGGGTGGTTGGCCTTCACGCCACAACCACCAACCACGAAGGAGGGGCTTCTTTTTATTTTTTGGGAATAATTAGTGGTAAAAGAGTTAAATTTGGAGGAAAGACACACATTGGAAGCTTTTGAAAGTTTTACCAATACTCAAACCAACTGAATTTTCTTATTAGGACTAGGTAGATGAAGTCCTCTTTTGGGTTCAAAGTCTTTTATGTGGTGTTGTTGGTTTGTGCCATTCAATGGCGGTTTCTTGGTGGTTGTAGAAATCGTCGGGGTTTTAGAAATGATTTTAACTTTTAAGTTTTTATAGAAATGATTGTTTGTTAGAGTAGTCCCTCAAGTATGGTTATCTTTAACTTAACCCCAACCGTTAGTTTGTAAGATTTTTTCTTTTGTTTTGGTAACAATGTTTTTGATATTTTAGCCAACTAATCGACAAGGTTTGATGTCCATTTTTATTTTATGTAATGTGTTTTATTAATGAAATTAAATTTTAGTTAAATATATTGTTTTATTTAAAAGATGTGCGACACCAAGCAGTTGGTGTTATCTTGGGAAGGGGTATTTTTGTGTCATAGCCAAAATAGTGTCGTGGCGAAAAGTGTTCGGTGATATCACTTTTCTCATGTGGCACCCTATGACATCACACTATACCTAACGATCTTATTACACAAAGTTGGTCGGTCATGAATTTGTTTTAAAAAGAAAAGCGATATGACAATTGTATTGTGGCCTTTACAACTAAAATGCATGTGGTTGGCACATGTTGTGTAATTTGTGGAGTATATGCAGAAATCCTACAGTTTTTTTTTCTTGCGACTCACGTCTTCTTCTCCGACTAGTCATCATCACTTAAACTGTTGTTGCTTTCGTAAATTAAATCAAGGATTAATTGCTTGGGACCACATTGAAACCACCATAATCCTAATCTCATTTGAAATTTATAAGTTATAACCCTCTTTTGTAAATCGTTTAAGTTTTTTCATGAATAAATTCACTACATTCGATATGTATTTAAACTAAAAATTAACAATAGATGATAAAATTATGGTGCCCTTCTTCTTTGGCTAGTATATATTAATTAATTAAATTTATACTTATTCGGGAAGTAACATTATCATTTTTTTTGGGCGTTGATTTACTGCTGATTCAAGTGTTAATTGAATTTGTTTGATTGTTGATGTGCTATTTTTTTAGTTCCAATTGTTGTTGTGTTATTCACGTATCGGTGTGCTAATATATTGAGTGTCATTTGTTGTTGTCCTTGTGTTCAGGGGCGGAGCCATGTGTATGGTAGTGGGGGGCGTTGCCCCCAACGAAGCTCCCGCGGACACACGAATTATATAGAAAAAAAGGTAAATTAATAGAAAAAAGGTGGAGTGCCCTCAAGCAAATATTTCGTGTGCCCTCGGCTCTCTTTGGTAACCAACAATGAAAAGCATCTAGATTTTTTTTTGTTGGGTTTCTTGGTAGGAGAAAATGAAGAAATGAGTGGAGAAGAAGAAGAGTCACCTAGAGAAGTGGGAAAGATAGTTGTATGGCTTTGGTGAGTAGGCTACACTAGGCACTAGCTAGTATAGTATCTAAAATGTAACAACTTGATTAAATATGATGAGTATTATTTATTTTAGTAAAAACAACAAAATATTATAAACTCTTTTGTATTTTTCTTTTACCAATAATTGCACAATGTTATATACTAATTACTACGTAGTAACTATGATTTTCATAATTTATGATAGACATTCAAGTTCTTGGTGTATACTTGGTGAAAATTTAGATGATTTTATTAACGGCATAAGTTATCTAGTTGAATTTTTTTTAGTGTTACATGTTTCTTTAATTTGTTTAATGTTCCGGCATCAATAAATAATCACGTTGTTTTGAATTAATGTATTTAAAAGAATGGCAAGCGCGTCAATACAATTTTCACGACATTTTGTTTGTTCTCGTAGTAATTGTTAGTTGCATCAAGTAGAGCACTTTTATTGCCTTAAACTAAACCCTACCCGATTCGTTAAAAATATACTAAAATTTCTTTTTTTTTGTTTGATGCCCCTAATAATCACATTTTCTGGCTCCGCCACTGCTTGTGTTTGATTATTTGCAGTTCTAGTTCTTTTTTAGTCTCTTTTGGACCACCATGGCTACTTGTATTTTAACTTCTTTTTTATTATGGGCATTTACTACCTATATTTCTGTTTTCGTGTCTCTATTAAACTGTAGTGTCGGGAAATAATTTAGAATAAACTAGCAGGTCTGCATGGCGTTGCGATGGCGAATGCCGTGTGATTATATTTTACGGCGATAATTTTTTCAAATACATTTTTATGATGACACAGTTTTGAAATAGGATCTAACATCTTAAATGGGGTGTTATATCTTTAATGAATGGAATAAATATTGGGTTATTCTGAGAATGTAATAAATTTTATTTATGTGTGCAGGTATTGAATTGTTAGCGAAAGTCAAATATATTTCTATTAAAGCAAATATGTCGAATTTTAGCGTAGTATTAAAAGAATAGTCTCAAATGCTTTATATATTAATAAAGATAAAGATGTTTGTTATTTGAAGGAATTTGTAGTTACATTTTGATCCTACTAAATAATCAATCTTTTACAATTTATATTCTTTTATGTATTTATATGATTTCATATTATCTCATAAATAAAAAAGATTTGCCACATGCCATGTCAACTCTTACGATCGATGATTGAGAGTTTGATGAGGGTAACACATCAACAAGTCATCAAGTTGTCACTACATCACAGGTAAATAAAGTTTTATTTAATGGTTATATTATTTTATTGTGGTTGATTTTTTGCTTTTAAAAGTTTACTCATTTCTGTTATCTATTTTAACAGGTACAAGCTTGGACACTAATTGGATGGGTGCCGATTCATGGCTCGTGGCTGGAGTTTGAATTATAATTGGGATTCAAGATTGCATTTTATGTTGTTTTTCTTTGTTTTAGGTTTGAACTAAAGACAAGTGATGAAGATTGTGTGTTTTGCTGATGTGTTCAGCTGTGCAGATTTTGCCATACAATCTTTTTATTGAATAAGTTTTAACTCTTAATGGGTTTGGTTTGATTGAATACAACATATTATGTGATATTGTGATTCTGTTATGCAAATGTGTGTGTAATATGTCCATCTTTTACCTTTTTGGATGGTACTCTTGATATTTGTGTTATTGTTTCTTTAATTGGATTCGATCATTTTTTTTAGAATGGTTAACCGTGACCCGAACCATGGGTAACGGCTTATTTTGGGTACCCGCATGTTAGGTTACCCGTCTGGTATGGGTTCGGTTTCGGATAGTAAAATTAACTACCCGCCCGTGATGGATAGTTAAAATCTCTAACCGAACCAAGTAGAACCGCCTGTGAACACCCTAGCGTGGGCACTATATTCTATATGAAATAGTTTGTCGTTTCTCAAAGTTATTTCAGCGGAAACTCTCTCAATCACGTAGAGTCATTGTTATGAAAACGATATATCGTAAAACAATGTTCACCGAAAATTTTAATCATGAGGTCCGTCCGCGCATAAGCACTTGATGCCACTGCTATTGCATATAATACATGCATTAACTTTTTAACATGATTTAAATAACTAAATGCAATAATGGGTTGCTTATCTACACCTACATATAATGGAAATTAGATCTTTTCTCGTACATTTTTTTTTAATATTATTTAATATAGATTTTAAACAAATACATTTATTAAAGTCTTATGTGTTGGTTTTATGGATATAAATTAGTAGACGTGAGTTATGATCGAACTCGAGACTATGGGATTGCACACTTTACGTATGAGAATTTAAAGTTAATAATTAAATATAAATGTTGTATTTATTTATTTATTAACGAAATAACTAACGGACGTTAAGTGATTAATGTAATGGACTAACGGTCGTTAAATGTGTTGTTCCCGTTCACTATCGTTTAAAAGCAGTTCAAGTTTATAAAACAAGTTAAAAGTGAACTATGGTGAAATTAACATAAAGAAAACACACTAAGTAATTTTCAACATCATATTCTTATTAGAAATAAATCAACAAAGAATCGTTACCCAAGTACTTGCGGAATAGTACTTGGGATTGAAATAACAAAGTTGGGTGATTCCTCTCTAAGCTCGGGCTATGTCGAGCACAACTCTTAGAGCTCATTGAGCTATCTCGAAACTAAGTTGTATTTGGAGGAGTGAAAAGATGGCTTGCGTGTATGTGTTTTACAATTCACAAGCTTAACCTTTTCACTCCATCTCTTATGCTATTTATACATGTATGATATTTGACTCTTTCCTAAGTGACAATGACATCATCTGAGAAGACAAAATCTTGATGTATTTTGTCTCTGCATTCTAAAGACTATTCTAGGTAAGAGACAAGACTACTTTCCTAAATTCGGTGATGACAGGCACGATGTTTTGCCATTCGGGAAAGTTGACTTTGGTTGATAAGGACTTCGTCTTATCGATTCAACCTTTCCGCCTTGTCCGCTCTTTCTTGATCTTTACATTCTTGATCTTCTACTTGATTTGTCTTGATGTAAGAAGTTGGATAGGAATCTTAGGGATTCGGTGAGTTATTGTCATCACTCACTGAATCCATCATCTTCTTCTTGACTCGGTCTTCACCCTTTAAGTTCCGCCTTCGAGTGGAGAGACTTCTTCTTTGCCTCTTCTTGAGTATCACGAAGGCGACTCACCGAGAGACTATGCACTCGATGACTGTTTGTATTAAGGGATTAAATACTTGGGCTATTTTCTATTCAAATCCTAGATTAAGGAGTTTGGGTATTCTTGAACCCAACGGTCTCCCCTATTTGGATATACAAATAGCCTAAGTGGTTGATCGATGTAAGTGAGCAAGAGCTTCTTCTTACTGAATGTACTAATGAATACAATAGGGAACACCGAGTAAATGAATAAAACATACATCGTTTATTGATCGATTACATAGTTCCTATCACTAGTACAAAAGATAAAACAAAATGATGTCAATCGGATGGATACCCGATGCTTCAAGCTTTACTTTCTTGGTGATGAGTGTTTCCTGTCGGGATGGTCTCGATCTTGGCATTCGGTCTTGACGAAACACGATGTTCTTTGGGGATTGGATCGAGAGGCCACGGAATATAGTCGATCATTGCGGCCACTCCGGCTGATCAATGTCACTCCATCTTTGAAATCACGGGGTTCCATAGACATCAATGTGGAATAGCCCTCTTCGAGCTCTTCAATCACTAGGCAGTTCACAAAATTAACACCTTGGTAGTTCTCTGTTGCAATCAAGGCCGGCACTTTGATCTCGGGTTGAAATCAACTCTTTTCCTTTTGCCGGTGGAAGCTTGTGGTTGAGATCCTTGAGGTGCGGTCAAAGCGGTGAATTCCCGGTTGGGTGGTGCATCCTCGACCTTTCATATCTTTTCTTGAGCATTTTCATCGGATCCTTGACCACCTTATTTTGCTTCTTTCCAATGATCGGACCAAGTTCATCAAGTTCGGTGATCCCAAAGTCACTGAATTTTAAGGATCATGAACCTCAAAGTGTCTTTTGTCATCCTACGAAAACATTCATAGCCAATGGTTTGGTGTTGGGAATGATTTTGACATCGATGATTTTTTGGAAGCCTTGGTTGGTCATTGTCGATTGTATTCTTTGATTACGCTTTGCACGAGAGCTTGATTTTCTTTCTCTTTTCTTCATCTTGAGCTCTCATTGCGACCCATTTAAGCGACTGAGCCTCCATGAACTTACATCTGCTGACCCTTTTGAGCTTGCTTGCATCTATTCCTACATTTTCGACTTCTTGGCAATCACTTTGGTCAATGCCTCCTTAGTCTTCTTTTCATCCTCGACTTGTTTCAATTTCCTCTCTTCTTTAGCAAGGTGTTTGGTTAGTTGTTGAGGAGTGAAGAGGTATTGATGTCACCGATTTTGTAGGGAATCCTCTCGGGCTCGATGGTTGTCGGTATGCCTTTGCCCTTGTCTGTCACGAGGAGGATGATGCAATTATGGGAGGTGGTGTTGTCATGATAGGTGTTAAGGCCCTCGGTGTTGTTGTTGTTCTTTGCTTGAGGTGGAAGTGATGAGATTGATGCTGCGAGGCGGTGCTTGATGATGATGATGTTTGAGCGGTGAGGCTGGTGGTGTTTGCTCCCCTCGGTGTGAAGAGGTTTTTCTTATTCTCCCCTCAGCTGTTGCCGTAGCGTCGGTGAGGCAAGAGTTGGAGTAGGTCTTGAGGGGCCCGACCGACTTGACCTTTGAAGGCTGATAGATTTCGATCATCATGGCCTTTATTTACAATATCTGCTTGTAGACCGGTGACCTTTGCATCCAAGTTCGCATGAGATAACTCCAAGCGGTCATTCGTGGACCAAGATTCCAAGCCATAGAAGGCGAGGCTGAGTCAAGGTAGCTACAGAGTGTTCGATGAGTCCATGGTGGTGCGAAGAGTCAGGCGAAGTTTGAAGACCACAACATTTGCGGACTTGAGCATCTCTATAAGGTCGGTGAGCTGGATGAATTTTTCGCATATGCCTCGGTGGCCTCGATGCTTTGGCATTGGTGCTTGGGTCTTCTTTGGCGTCCCCGATTTCATCAATCGTAACCCCAACCGTACGAAGATGCTTGAGGAACTTAACCATGTGTTCATCCGGGTTGACAAGATGGTGGTACATAAGATCTCGTGCTCATGAACATTTTCGTTGAAGGTGAGCACATCGGATCTAAGGTCGGTATGCGGCGGCGGACTTGATGTGTTGATCCCAAAGCTGTTCGGTAACCCGAAAATGACCTCCTTGAAGCCCTCTTGATCCACTTAACGATTGTCTTTCGGTGAGTGGATGAACATTGTCAAACCTTTTGAATTCGTCGGAGGCTGGAGGATGAGGTGAGTCATTGTCTTCGAGTTGAAAGGGTGACTCGATCTGCGTCGTGGATCGGTGAGGCTCTTGTTCGATTTGAACCTCGGCGTCCACTTCTCCTCCTGCGATAAGATTTCGTCATCACTTTCGGCAAGGTCATCATCAGTTAGTAGCAATTCGGTAACCTCGACAGCGATTAACAAGGGGTGGGAATGGGTTCCATATCGGTGGTGGTATTGATCCTCTCGAGTCTTTGTCCCCGTGGACCCCTCGGACAGGGTGGGAGTTTCCAGCGTCTTCTCGGGAGTCGGGATTGGTTTTGGGTTCCGTATCGGCGGGTTGTTTCTTTCCTCAGAGTCTTTGTCCCCAGTGACCCCGAGACCTTTGGTGGGTATTTCCAGTGCCTTTAGCGAGTCGGTGAATGTTGTATCCCTATCGATGGATTGTTTGTTTTCCCGAGTCTTTGGGATCGATCGGTGTGCCCTCGGACAAAGGCTTGGTTTGCTAATGTCATCATTTGGCAAAGTGGAAGCGCTCCCTACCGGTGAGTTGTTTGTTTCCTACGGATCTTGGGGAGTAGTAGGTGTGACCAAGGGCACCGGGCTGTGATGTATCGGTGTCCTTCGTTGTCACGGGGTGGTTGTTGCACAGTGGGTGGGTGTCTTTTGGTCTCGGGCCTTTTGTGCCTCTTAGGCGGTGCTCCTGAAGCCTCGGGGCCTGAGACTTTGGTTTAGTCTTAGTCCCGATCGAGACTTCCCTTTTTCTTTTAAGAGCGGGGTTTGGAGACAGATCCTCACAGTTGTTCTGACAACCATATGGGCGTCAATTCAATAGGTGTGACAAGGGATGGGTCCTTTTGAAAGTTTGAAGGACTCGGGATGCGGTAAATTTCAAATTTTTCATCCACGAGTATAATTGGCACCGATGCGATTGTAAGGCACAAGAGACAAACCTAGGATACGAAATATACTTCGTCCTAGTTTTGCTCTGTAGCTTTGTTACAAGATCACTTGTAAATGATCTCCCCATGTCGACGGTGACCCCATTCATCGAGCGGTATGCCATCATCAAGCGAATAGAGTTTACATTCGGTGGATGAGTGGTTCCCGCCGAGGACACAGAATCACAAAAGTGAAAAGGATCCTCCAAGCCACGGGAATGAACTTTTAGTGGTGGGGTCTTGTCCAAAATGTGGGATCCAAAGCGATTTGTTTTAACCCATCCTTCATTGTGGAAGGTTCGGGATGGGCGACATAAACACCTTTGTTGTAATCTAACCTGTTGAAGTGCAAAAGTTTTGTAATCCGGGGTATATTGTTGCCCCATTAAGGCGAACGATGAGATACTCCACAGTGGTCTAAGGTTATTCTCATCGATCGAAGGTGTCGGGTCAAAGGCTTTAGCGATTGCCCAAAACTCCACGAGGTAGTTTGGGTACACCACCGAGGACATTTACAAAGGCCGTTTTAGTGGGCGGTTGAATAAAAATTTTACAATGTCTTTATAGGTTGGGACATTTTCGGGGTATTCAAAATTACCTATGACATTGTTTGTTTTGAATTCAACGTTTGTGAGATCCCCACCACCATGAGAAGCAAAGCGAAGAGATTGTGTTCTAGCCATATCTCATTAAAGAAGTTTTAGGGTTTAAAAAAGCGTCGCAAGAACAATCAAAATGTTTAGATCTCTAGTTTGTGATGAAAACTTTGTAAATGTTTACAAGGAAGGTCTTCAAAAGAGATTTAAAGCACACAAAATGTTTTGAAATTTTTGAAATGATTTTGTGAGTTTAGTTGCGAGAAAAATTTGTGTGTGTTGATTGTGTTGGAGAAGAGGTATTTATAGAGTGATAAGAGGGTGTTTTGTGCACAAATGGAAAAACTAAGAGTAGGTTTTGAAAGACTTTTGAAATTCCCATTTAATGCTACCACTCCATTACCCGCAGATAAAAATCCCGTTTTCAAGGAGCAGTTGCGGTGCACGATAAAAATGCACTTTTGCGAGATAAAATATCAATTTGATATTTTGTGAGAGGCATTAAATGCCAAGTGGGATGACGATGAAGACAAAGAGACATATATTCCTTTATTAAATTGGCATAGTTACCAACCTAGGACATTAAAGTAGCGATACTTGGACCATTTAGTTACTCATTCAATGCTCTTTGTCAAGTGTCGGGGACCTGAATGAGTCTTACTCATTCGGTGAGAGGTTTATTTTGGATTTTGGGGAGGATGAACCATTTCGAGAGAACTTCTTGAGATTGGTTTTCCGATACTTGACTTTCAATGTCAAGCATTCCCAATTCGACTTCGGTCTCACGAAGGTAGGTTCATCAAGGGTTTGGTGAAGATATCGGCCAGTTGATATTGATGGGGATGAAATGAAGTTCTATGTCTCCTTTCATTATGTGATCCACGATGAAGTGATATCGATATCTATGTGTTTGGTTCTTTGGTGGAGGACGGGGTTGTTGGAGATTGCAATTGCACTAGTGTTATCACAAAGATGGGCACCATTTTGTAATGGATGTCATAGTCATTTGAGTTGACTTTTCATCCATAATACATTGGCACACATCTGCTGCTGACTACATATTCGACTTCGGTGAGGACATAACCACCGATTGTTGCTTCTTTGCACTCCAACACACCGTTTTCCTCCAAAAATTAGCGGGACCACGGTACTTTTTACATCCATGTTGCGACCGGCATAATCGAAATCGAGTAACCCTTGAGATCAAACCACGAGCATATTGGATAATATAGTCCAAGGTTTGGGGTTCCTTTCGGTACACGAGTATTCTTTTGGCTGCGATGAGGTGGGATTCTTTGGGATTGGTGATATCTTGCTATTAGACAGGCGAGAATTGTATATACGGTCTAGTAGCGGTTAGATACATCGATGAGCCAACAATCCCTCCGAAATGAGTTTGATTGGTGATTTGCCGGTGAGATCGGTTCAAGGTTGTTAGGTGGAACCATTGGTGTCTTCAACGAGGCATAGTCAAATATCTCATATTTCTTCAAGAGATTTACGGTGTATTTCTCTTGGTGATGGATATACCTTTATCGGTTTGCACGATTTGAAGTCCAAGAAAGTAAGTTAGTTCTCCCATCATGCTCATTTCAAACTTCTTTGTCATTAGTTTTCAAACTGTTTGCAAAGTTTGTAGTTTGTTGAGCCAAAGATGATATCATCAACATACACTTGGACTAGTAGCACATCTGTTGGGTTCTATAGACAAGCGATGTGTTGTCTATCTTTCCTCGACAAACTTGTTTTGTATCGGGAAGGTGAGAGAGTTTCATACCATGCCACAGGAGCTTGTTTAAGTCCATAAAGGGCTTTGTCAAGCTTCTGAGACATAGTCGAAATTCACTACTCTCAAAGCACGGAGGTTCTTGAACATACACATCTTCCTTGAGATCACCATTTAAGAATGCACTTTTAACATCCATTTGGTAGACCACGAAGTTCATGTATGTTGCATATGCAAGGAAGATCTGATGGCTTCCATTCTTGCAACAGAGCAAATGTCTCATCATAGTCAATGCCTTCTTGTTGTTGTATCCTTTGGCTACAAGTCGGCTTTGTTTTTAATAGCGATGCCGTTTTCATCGGTTTGTTTACGAAAACCCACTTCATTCCTATGACTACTACATCACGAGAACATTTGATCAAGGTCATGACCTTGTTTTTATCAAGCTGTTGCAATTCATCTTGCATAGCTGAACCCGGCTTGGGTGTTTTAGAGCTTGATGACACTTTTGGGTTCAATGTCGATAGGTAATCGGCATATAGACATTCATTGGTGAAGGCTGCGGTTAGACTAGCGACCATGCTTCTAGTGAGCATGCCTCGGTGGGTTCACCAATGATGTTTACAAGCTCAATGTCACGAGATCTAGTCCACTTACTTTGTGGTGCGGGATGCGAGCTTGAAGATGTCACTTTGGGAGTTCATATGTGAGTTCGGTGCAAGAGCCACGGGATCATTTAGTACATCTATTGAGATGTCATGATCGAGTTGAGGATCATTGTTACTTATCCCGTGAGGACGGTGATTATCAATGAATTCATTGATGGTTGGTTGGGGTAGGTTGTGGGGTAAGACATAATATGAGATGTCGACATCGACTTGATATGAGGAATTGAGTTCGATGTTGTACTCATCGGAGGATATCTTGATGAGTTATCAATTCAATTTCCTCCAACGAGGTGTTGGTGAACTGATGCTTTCGGTACTTTCATCAAAGGTGACATGAAAGGTTTCCTCAACTTGTTGTCTCCTTGTGTTAAAAACCACGAAGGCTTTGGAGATCGGTGAGTAGCCTAAAAGTATCCATCATCGACTTTTGCATCAAACTTGCCTAGATGATCCTTGTGGTTGTGAATGAACACAGGACATCCAAACACATGAAAATAGGCGATGTCTGGAAGTCTACCTTTGAAGATCTCATATGGGGTTTTATTATGTCTTTTGACAATGATTGACTGTTTGAGTGTAAGAGCGGTTTAGTTGCTTGATCCGAAAAATGTTTTGAGAGGGTGAGCCATTTAACATAGTTCTAGCGACCTCAATGAGGTTCTGTTTTCCTTTCAAAGAACCCCATTTTGTTCGGGGGTATAAGGAGATGAGAAATTTTGAGAAATTCCTTTTCATCACGAAACTCTCAAGTTCTTGATTTACGAACTCATTGCCATTGTCGATTCGGTTGTTTGTGATAATGTCATTACGGTTTTCAATCTTCACGATGAATGACATTATTGCATCATTGCTGACTCTTTTTGAAAGAAAGTATACCCAAGTGTATCTTGAGAATTCATCAACAATGACAAGTGTATACTTCTCATCTTTGGATTGATCCGGGATGACGGTCCAAAGAGATCCATGTGCGGGAGGTGAAAGCGACTTTGATGGAGAAATTTTGTTTGGTTTGAATGATGCTCGTGGTGTTTACCCTTTTCACGAGCGAGCATGGTTTGTCTTTTGCAAAGACCAGTGATGGTAAGCCAAGGACCTTGTTTTGTTTTGCCAAGTTGTTGAGGTTTTTGAAGTTCAAATGTGAGAGTCTCTTATGCCACAACCAATTGATAGTTTCAGTGGCTTTAGCAAAGAGACACGTTCCATCTTGGGAGAGAGTAGACATGTCAAGCACATAAACATCATCTCTCCTAGGAGCTATCAACACAACTTCCTTGTTGGCATTAAAACAAGTACCTTGTTTATCATTTAATTGTACAATGAATTTTGCATCACATAGTTGGTGACACCGATGAGATTGTATTTGAGACCGTTGACATAGGCTATTCTAGAAAACTATTCCATTGCGGTTCTTGAACCATAACCTTGATGGGACATGATGAGTTATCACCAAATACTACCTTGGGTCTGGTTCCTTTACATACTTGTGCGAGATATTCCTTCACACCAGTCATGCTTCTTGAGCATCCACTTGCCTAGATGCCAAATAGGCTCCTGGCATGTCTGCACAAGCAAAGCGAATTAGTTTCTCTGTGACCCACTTACTAGTGGGCTTGGATCTCAAGGTCTCTTTGAAATTTGCAATCGACTCATGGTCGGTGGTAGTGTGCAAGGTGCTACCACGGGTTTTGCACTGGAGGTGAGGATGACTCGGTGACTACGGGTTGTTTGGAATTTCTCCTTGCATGAATGATCTTGTCATGTTGGGATGTCTCATGAGTGGATTACATATATCACAAAGATGTATTCATGAGACAATCATCCGATGATGATCATTGAACCCACGATGAGGACGAGAGAAAAGGTTTTGCTCTATTCTTTGGAGCGGTTTTGGAGGATGAAGCATCACGATGACCAACTTTGGTATAGTTTGCTTGGTGACATCTTGTAGATGATCGGCGATCTGTGATCATCCTTTTGCGATCATGCAAAAAGGATTCTATAGCGGTTGTCGATGGTATGGGTGGTGTAATGACACACTCACACTTTTGTTTGTTTTGGAGGTTGACTTAGACTTTGAGGAACCTGGAGGAAGCCGACTTTGTCTCCTTGATTGGTTCGGGGACCTTTTCAATGGATTCCATTTTTCAATAAGCTTCCTCATGTTCGATCGATTCTTTGGATTTGGTCGACTTGATGGGGACGAGGATGATGAAGTCTCGGCGAGGGTAGACTCGTTGGATTAGTTTTGCTTGTCTTTGAAGGATGGTTCTACCGTCCCGACCTTTCTTTTGGTGAATGAGGATTGAATTGTAGTGGAGTAAGCTCGGAGCTTGGGCGGCACCACGAAGAGGTTTCGGTGGTGGGCGGTGCTGAGATTACGCTTGAGACTCGAGAGATGTGTTCGATACCATCGGGCGCATCGAAGTCAAGCATGCTCTTTAGAGCTTGACTTTCGAGCTCTAGAATCCTTCGAGAATCGAAGTTTGGAAGCTTACTCGGGATTAACTCGTTCAATCCATTCACCGGAATTTGAATCGACCAACATACTTGTAATCATGCCACAGACACAAATGGCTTAGGAGGCTGGTCTTTGTTGAGAGAGTCGGAGATGATCTTCACCTATGACTCTCTTCTTGCTCTCTTGGGGGCTCCCACAAGATCAAAGACCACAGGATTCTTAGCGATCCAACTCTTAAGAATATCATTTGCCTTTTTAAGTTCATCTTGAAGATTCGATTTCTTTTAACTAGTTCGGTGTTTTGAATTTGCAAAGTGTGACCTCAAGCTTAGCTTGTTTTAAAATAAGCAATTCATCCTACACTTATTCAATTCAAAACTTAACTTGTTGTACTTAGAAAAAGATTCAATCTTTGATCTTCTACAAACTTAAGGTCAACATTTAGATAAATCATATAAGACTACCAATCGAGTCATCATCCATAGAAAGTAAAGTGTTTACCTTCTTCATTGTGATGTTGACCCATTCCCGTTCTAGCATGATTCTTCCCAACAGCTAGCTTGTCTTCTTAGAGAGAGCCATTAGAGCACCGACATGTACCATTTCATCATCCGATGAGATTGGCTCTTCATTTGTTAGCCTTGATTATTTTTATTAGAAGTGATGGTCATTCACGATTAGGAACTTTGTAATGTGTGTTAGATATCGTGATAGAATAGTCAACGGGCTCGTGGATTGGGCTAAGCTAATTGGGCATTAGTTATGTTAAGCTAGCCTTGTCTAGTTCGTGTAACCCAAGCCCAATCCAAGTCCATCTCAAGGCCCATGGCCAAGCCTTAGGGCATCATCCTCTCTTACTATAAATACTCCTCAAGTATGTCATTTGAGGGGTGTGCTTGAGTGTGTGTGTGTGTGTTTTTCCTTTGAAGCAATATAACATCTTATTGTTTTCATCTTTCTTCTCTCTACCTCTCTAAACACACGAATTCATATACATCAAGTCACCATTCTCATCTTAATCTTTCTTGTTTAACGTGTTCTTGTTGTGTGGTAAGCGTGGTATTCGTTATGGGAAAGTGATAAGGTATAAGTGATAAAGGGCATAACAATTGGTATCAATCGCCTAACAATGGTTTAGGAGTGTTTGTGTTTGTTTTGAAGCTTGGTATTGTCGCGTAAAGGCTCACGTTTTCATAGTTGTCAAGCTTAAAGCTTTAATTTTGCACTTAAAAATTCAAGATTCTTGTGGTTTAAGGTTTATTTGGTGCTAAAGTTTCGGTTTTTGCAAAAGTTTCAAGCTTTACGTGTTTCTCTTCACTTTTGAACTCGTTTTGGTTCATTGGTCATTTCTACTCGTAACTTTTCTAAGCACTTTGGGTGAAAAGGTCAACATTTTGTGTTATTGGAGTGTTTTTAAGGCTATCGTGCAAAAGACATCATTTGAATCGTTGGAAATTTCTTACGAGTAGAAGTCAAAAGTCAAAACCCTAGTTTTCTACTCGTAACTTTTCTAAGCACTTTGGGTGAAAAAGATCAACATTTTGGGTTATTCGAGTGTTTTAAGGATATCGTGCAAGCGAAATTGTTTGAATCGTTGGAAATTTTTACGAGTAGGTCAAAACCCTAGTTCTACTCGTAAGAAAGTCAACTACTCATAAGTTTTCTACTCGTAACTTTTGGTGAAGAATCTTCGTGCTATAGCGGTTACTCGATGCTTCCTCACTTGGATAAGTGTGTGGAACACTTCGACTTGTGGATATCTCTTCTGTTGTGGCGGTGTAAAGGATTTTTGGTTCTTAACCATAGTTTACGCATAAGCTAAAAGCTTACGAGTAACTCTCGCATAACTTCACAATTCGCGTAAGGTTTACGAGTAACTTTTGTCTACGCATAAGCTTAAGGTTCTGCGTAAGATACTTTCTCGCATAAGATCCTCGCCTAAGGAATCCTCGCCTAAGCTTCCTCGCATAAGATCCTACTCGTAACCACATCCTACTCGTAACTACATCCTACTCGTAACCATATCCTACTCGTAACCATATCCTACTCGTAACTTCTTTGGTCTACGCCTAAGCTCTTTCTCGCCTAAGGTTTAAAAAAAAAAAAAAGCTTTTTGGCGGGAAAACTTGAGTAAAATTTAAATTTTGAGGAGACTAAGCGTTCAATTTTACGAGATTCAAATTTTGGTTTAACTTGAAAATTTTGGTCAAAATTCAAATTTTGGACCCAAATTCAAATTTTTCGGTCAAATTTTGCGTCAAAATTGTCATAACTCAAATTTTTCATACGACCTTAGAATTGATTTTTATAGTGAATTTCAAATTTTGGTGAAAATTTTTAAGAACCGAGTTCTGATGCGACTTTCGAAATCACCTCAACCAAGCTTAATCTTCATCAACCACAACTCCTTTATCGTTGAATCGATCCTACATCAACTTTATCGGATCATACCTTCATCAATGGCAACTCAACAAGACATTCATGCGGTAGGTGCGAAAACCGACCTCCTATGTTGGCAAAAGGTGGTTATCTTCAATGGACAAGTCGAATGCTCCGCTACATCAAGACCAAACCTAATGGGAAACTCATGATTAAATCCATTCATGATGGACCCTTCAAGCCTCGACAAGTCCATGTCACGGAAATGCGATGCAACACCTCCCATCCCACCATCCTCTCATCTTCAAACCGAATCGAAATACCTTGAAGAGGATCGAAACAAGTCGATCACGGATGACATGGCAATTCATATTATCCAATGGGTTTACCAATAGACATCTTTCTTTGCGGTGAGCGGTTGTGAAGCTGCTTTCGATATGTGGGAGCGTGTTAGGCGGCTATGTTTTGGAGCAAATTGGTAAACAAGATATGGAGAACAAGTCGCTAGCGAATGGGAGAAGTTTACATCTACACGGAGAATCCATTGAATCCTACTATGGAAGGTTTTGCACTTTGATGAATGAGCTTATCGAAACAAGTTGGCACCCGAACAATCGTTCAAAACATCAAGTTCTGAATAATCTTCCGGAAGAATGGGGACGATATGTCACTATTGTCAACCAAACAAAAGACTTACATCGGTGAACTTTGATCAACTCAACGATTTTACGAAACAAAACCAAGTGAAGCGAATGAAGTCGGGAAAGAAAGATTGGCAAAGAATCATGATCCATTGGCACTTATTGCAAAGACTCAACCTTGGTTAATACACAACAACAAGCTTCATCATCTTCCACCAACAACAACTTGCGACAATACATTCCACAACCTCAACAACAATTCTATCCACAAGAACAACAAGTCATTCAACAACCGTATCCACAATACCGGGAACAAGGAATCACGATCCACGAAGGCTGAAGTAAGCGACCTTGCAACGGTATTTTCTTTATTGGATAAAGCATTTAGCGATCGCATGGGTAATCGGTGGTTCCGTATCGAGTGTCGGTTGGGTCGAAATGTTGGAAATCGGATGGGACGAGAATGTTGGGAATAGAGCGATGGGTGTCGAATGGCAATGTTGCGACTCCGATCGTTGGGAATTATGGAGATGGACATCAAGGGGTCGATTGTGAATCGAAATATGGGATATCAAAATGGGAATAAGCTGTTTTATGACTTATTGAGAATGCTACCTCCGAACCTCAAAGACAAGATTCGGGATCTAGTGTCATACCAATGACAAAGCTTGAAAAGATCCGATACATGTTGATGTTAGCGAAAAAAGAAGAGTTGGGAATTGAGTTGATCTGCAGGAAATAAAATTCGGTACCCAAAATGGGAAGATAAAGCAAGCGATAATGCAACCTCCGGTCACACAATCAATCAACAGCCACAACATCAAGCGGTACTTATGACACAACTCTGTCTCGACACAGATTCACTCAATGAGGTACCACATTCGTTTACTCATGAGAAGCCACATTCATGTCTCCGAACCTTATTATGACACATATGTGGGAGAGCAAGTTAATAGCAATGTTAACTCGAAACTCCATATATGGATCCTAATGGAGGTCAAGTGATACGAGAATGGTGCTAATGATGAGGAAACTCGTGCTTATTTTGAATCATTAATCAATCAATGTGGCATTGAAGTTGAGAAAGTAAGAGCGGTCAATCGCGAGGTTAAGGCCGCGAATAAAAATTGACCGCGAGCTTGAGAGTTACAAGGAGCACGCCAAAGCCTTTGAATTTCATACAAACAAACTTTCGAATTAGAAATTGGTTATCGAGATTACATTTTAAGAGAACAACAATTGCAACTCAAGTATGACACACTTGATGTGAATCGAATTTGAAAATAAAATCTTTAAACAAGGAAATTTCGATCTAAACAACCAACTTTCTAAACAAAAACAACATTTTTCGATCTTGAAAAGAGAAGAAGCAGTTGATTCTTGATTTTTCAAAGCGAGAAGATTCTCTTCTTGATGAAATTCGGATAAAATGAAACTATCAAAAATTGGATAATTTGCTTCTTACAACGGGTCATTCCGCTAAAACAAACAAGATGCTTTCTAATCAAGCAAATCCGATTTTCACACTTCACATAAAATGGCTCTTGGTAACTCACCTCCTTCGTTCCTCAAAAAGCTCGAAAAGAGCGAATGTGTTGAACAATGGACAACCTTTGCATGAACCCATAATTGTTCGTGATTCTCTTGAAGCGTTGGAACTATCTTGAGGAGAGTAGATCAAAATGAAACAAAAGAATCCGGATCTTAAACCGATTGATTATAACAAATGGAACAAAATTAATGGGATTACTTTTGTTAATCAAAAGAAACGTCAAAGTTTTCCACCACACCAAGTGTTTCAAACAAAGTGTCAACACCGGTTTCAAAACCGGTTTCAAAACCGGTTGTAGTTTCCAAATCTCTTTGAAAATCGAACAAATGTCTTCAAACAATCCTTTTAACACAAGTGATACTAGAAGCATTTTAGATGATGTTAAAACTAGAATTGGGTATCTTCAAGAGTGTTAAAACTAAAACCAATATTACAACTAACATCGGTTTACTAGTTTTGATATTGAAACAAAAAGTTTTTGAAACTCAAATTGCCCTCGTTGAATAACCATCGGTCAAGGGTAATTCATGTTGAACAAGCACTTTTGAAAGAAACAACGACTTTGTCAAGGACCATAAATCCACAGTAAAGCAAGCTAATGAAAGTTTTGAACACATCAAAGTTTTGGAAAATTTGAATGATTCTCTCTTGAAGATGTTATGACTACCGATATCATGTCCATTATTTTACAAACATATTCTATTGAAGATCATGAAAGACTCGATCTGAGACCTCCGCAATTGTTTCAAAATATGAAAATGCTCTTGCAAAACTTGAAAAGAAAATGTGTCCTATTTTAAACAACTTGATCGAAAATCGAGGAATGCAAGTATGACAAGCGTCGTATGGCGTGCCTACAAGGACATGCAAGAGCAAAATGATCTTTTGAGAGCTCATTGGAAAGTCTAAAAGGAAAGGCATGGATACTAAGTTTGCAAAACCATTGGTGAGGAGAATACAAATGTTCCAAAACCGGTTTCAAACCAAAATGTCTATTTCTCGGTTTCCTCCAAAAGTCAATGAGAAAAATGATTTGTCAAAAGCAGTCACTCCACGAGACTTTGCCTATCAAAAGAGAATTATCAAAGCTTTTGAAAAACTGTTTTGAGAAAGAAAAGTGATTACACATGGCATTTCTAGGAATAGTACACGGAATGTGACCAAAAATCCGTTTAAAGAATCATTGGTTCTAACAACATGGTCAACAATCACTATCTAGAAGAAGCTAGGAAAAAGCCATGAGACTCGAAAAGATGGAATTCTAGGTGCAACATCTAGGGTGATGAATTCTACAAGATTTCAAGGCCTTTGCTAGTAGTAGTAAACCATTACCTAGGAACACTCTACAAAAGACTAGGGATTGGCTTGCATCTAAGAGTAGTTGCATAAAAGAAAATGCTATGCCCTTAGAAAACAACACTAGGAATTCTAAGTCTTTTTCGAACAAGAATCAATTTCAAAAGGCTGTAGTGACAAAGTTAAAGCTGTTGTTTTAAACAAGAATATTGAATTTATGCGTACTACATGTAAAAATGTGTCTTTTCATTAATCATGATGCATGTGCCTTACAATATCTCAAGAAAGATAATTCTCGTGCCAAGGCACAATCCACTAAGACACCAAATAGAAACAAGCCCGTTGATAAAATGACAAACAAAAGAAACCTAATAGGTGGATCTCTTGGGACGTAGTTTTCTAAAAATGAGTCTTCCACGCATCGATAAGAAAACAACTCCTAGATCTTACCTTAGGTGGATACCCACGGGCAAAGTTTTCAACACAATAGGTCTTAGATGGATTCCCACAGGAAAGATTTTTGATACTTGCTCCAACACGGATAATAGTGAAAATCATCGGGATAAGGAAGTAGAAACCACTACAACCGTTGATAGTGATCACCCTCACCGTGAGGAATCTTGTACTTCTAACACTTTGTTATTTGTGAAAACTCTTCTTCTTTGGTTGCGGTGAATCAAATATCTACGAACCCGACTCATCGAGGGTTCCAATTCAGTAAAATCTTCTTCTTCATTCTCTTTCTATCTTCTTTATTGATTTTCCATTTCTTTTATAAAACCAACAAAAGCAAAATACAAAAATAGAAAATTTTCAAAAATACAAAAACAATATAAAATCAAAAATCCAAAAATATTCTTCTCACGACATGTCTCTCGTATAATCGATATTACATGCGTTTCTAGAAATGTCATTCAACAATGATACGGGCATGTACGGATGCTTGAGCGAGAGTTCTTTAATTGTTTTCTAAAACATGTCGTTTCTCAAAATTTCTTCAATAATGGCTTTCGTATACTTGATGCGAAACCGGACTTCAAATTAATGGCTTACGGACACATCGATTCGGGACCAGCTTCAAAGAAAGGAAAGTGCTTAACAAAATCAAAGGTTTTAAATATTTTTCAAAGCACTATTCCTAAAAACAATGGCTTGTAAGTATTTCCGCTTGCAACCCGATCTTTAAAGAAAGGAAAGTGCTACATAAAATCGATTTTCATAAATATCGAGCACTTATCCTAAAACAAATGAAGATAATTCTTCTCACAATATCTTCAAAAGATTTTCAAAATCTTCTTCATCTTGCGTACCATTGATTCAAAATTTTTCAAAAGATTTTCAAAATCTCTCACATTTGGTACCAAGATAACTCCTCTAAACCCTTAATTGATTCTAAATTTTACGTATGAAAAATATGCTTTCGTTAAGGGGAGTATAAATCTAAAATTGTTCCAAAATTCATGCTAAATCGGTTTCTCTCCAAATGCTTTCCGAAAAACATATCTTTTAATCATTTTGTTTCAAAAACATCATGGATATGCTATTTTTGAGGGGAGAAAGCGTGATTAAAATGTGATCAAAAGTTTAATGATCGTTGTTTGAATCTCAAAAGAGCTCGACTCGGTTGAAACCAATGAATTGACGAGGAATTAAAGTCATGTACCATCTCGAGAAACTTTCTATGGACTTGACCGGGACGGGTAATAATTTCAAGCTAGTTCTCTAGTGATGTAAGCGTGTCTCGAATCGGTCTTGTTCATTTAAAGTCGATCAATTCAAAAGTGCGAACTCTACCCTCTATGTGCGATTTACATCAAAACTTATAAGCACATGTGAAGGGGTGTTTACGAAAATATAAAACTCTCAAGGTGTTAACAAAATCATGTTTTATAATCATAAACACTTTGAGAGATTTTCAAGAAAAATGGTTTTATGGCAACAATAGGACGGTCATGGAGTTATAAGGTGACTAAGGATAGAAATCAGTCCTATGATCCGCCAGAGCGGGAGGATCTACCCAAGGACATCACAAATAGTTTAGAACTAGAAGTCCTTAGGAATGATTGAAAAAGGAGTAATGTGAGAAAGGAGAAAGAAGGGTTGAAGAATTAAAAGAAATGTAAAGAAAGGGTGAAAAGAAATAGCCCTCCATATTCAACCTTAGGGCGAAACCGGGTTCAATACATATGCTACTAGTTGTCACTAGATGACACCGGTATTGAAGACAAAGGCGTCATGGACCCGGTGGCGCTTGCACTAAACCTTCTAGCCACTCAATTCCTCTTAAAAGGATTTGTTTCATTCTCACTGGGAACCCTACATAATCTATTGACTTTCTCTTAGAGATCGTTGGTATTGAAGAAGGAGACCCTCTCCTAGTCTCCGCTCGGAAAACCAAAATGCACTATTGAGTCTAGAGCCACGAGATTCATCAAAAGATCTCATAGGAACACTTGACATGACATCGCTTGTTGTTCATCAATAAGGACACAAGTGATATATTATAGAGTCCTCTGAGATCTTAGCAATCTGCGAACATTTATGAGAAGTTTCACACACATGATCTTGATGATTGAATGGAAATTCTGCCGGTCAACATCAAGCGACCACGACGCAGTCACTTCGGTAATTCTCCGTGGATTACGCTTAGTGTGTCTCAAGCGGTCTACGATCGTGGGGTGATGCTTGATGTACCTCGACTCATCCGAGCTGTAGGTGTATTTGGGTATATCGCGTTATCTCACTTGTGGGACTCCAGTTCGAGAGCGGCCTCGTGAGAATTAGAGGCGTGTTTTCACACTATCTTTGTTAACACCCTCGAAATTCAAACTTGTAAGTGCGGAATCCGCTTATTACTAACTTTGTTTTATGTTTTCTTCTTATGGAAGCTCGGGCGGATGGATCGTGCGAGACTCTCCACATGCTCATACCAACAACACATGAAAGTTCTCATCAAAATCAAAGGCAACTCAAAGTTAAAGATGATTCTTCGTCAATGTCAAAGAATCTACAAAGTGTAAAGACTAGAGAACTTCATCATTGGAAACTCAAAGTCAAATAGAAGTGTGAGCATGGTGGAGAAAGGCGTGGAGACACCTAACCAACGAAGTTGACAACGGCGGAACAACCACATTAGCGATCACAAAGCATGAAGGAACAAAGAATTAAGACTATTCTATATCTACTCACAAAGTTCAAGCTCAAAAGATTAAAGACCTATTCAAGTGGAGCATCTTTTGAATGACCACCCCTTAGGGGGAGATTGTTAGCCTTGATTATTTTTATTAGAAGTGATGGTCATTCACGATTAGGAACTTTGTAATGTGTGTTAGATATCGTGATAGAATAGTCAACGGGCTCGTGGATTGGGCTAAGCTAATTGGGCATTAGTTATGTTAAGCTAGCCTTGTCTAGTTCGTGTAACCCAAGCCCAATCCAAGTCCATCTCAAGGCCCATGGCCAAGCCTTAGGGCATCATCTCTCTTACTATAAATACCCTCAAGTATGTCATTTGAGGGTGTGCTTGAGTGTGTGTGTGTGTGTTTTCCTTTGAAGCAATATAACATCTTATTGTTTTCATCTTTCTTCTCTCTACCTCTCTAAACATACGATCCATATACATATCTTGTCAAGTCACCAATTGTTTATGGGAAAGGAAGGTATAAGTGATAAAGGGCATAACAAGCTTCATAATCAATGGTTTTGTTAAGATCGATTTGCTTTGAACATTTTGATGAGGCCGATAGATTTTAGGTTGAAATTTGCTAAAGCCTCAAGACCGATTAGATCACGATGGTTTGTAAGAGGGTTCGAAATTGTTTTGAAAAGCAGGTCTTTTGCAAAATGGCCTCTTTTATGACACTTGTAGCATTCGGTATCTTGATTGCTTTAGCGGTTGAAAACCTTTGTTTCTTTTATAAACCTTAGAGAGTTAGCGAGGAGTGCCTTTCACGAAATTCAACATTCGGTCACTTAGGTACTCCTCACTTGATCTCTCATCGCTCATCATCCGAGTTTTCTTGGAAATCTTGAACTACATTGTTAGAAAAGCGGTTGATATTGGTGATGAGGTAGTGGTCGAGGACTTCTTGACTTCACGAGACTTCTTTAAGTCGGGGTATCGTCTGTTTATGAGGTTTTCCTCATAGACAAATTCCATAAATTTCGAGAAGCTCAAGATTTTGGATATGATTAGCATTCACGAGTCCCCGAGAGAAATTCAACCACTTCTCGGGGAGGCTGTTTACAAAACCAACATTGATTTCATGCTTAGACAAATTAACACCATCATTTGAAAGTTCATTTAAAGAGTTTTGTATCGGTGTAAGTTTGAGAGAGAGTTTCGAGTCCTTAGCCTTGAAGGTGTTATACTCAAGTTTCGTGTCCATTATCCTGTTTTCCTTGGTATCGATGGTCCTTCATGACTATGAACTAGGTCATCCTGGTTTGCTTAGCGATCTTACAACTTATAACGAGACTCCATAATATCGTCGGAAGACAAGATATTATGATACTTTTGAGTCTTTGGTCCTGGTTGACCACTCTCCTTTCATCCTAGGTCCACCGAGCTTGATTTGGGCAACCCTTGACGATCTTTGGGACAAATGGACCTTCATTTATGCACTTGACATAATAAGGTTCCATCCCAATCAAATAACAAAGCATTCGCTTTTCCATTTGTTGAATTTGCCAACTTCAAGTCTAGGGGCAAATGAATAAGCTCCACCCTTTTATCGACTAGTTGGGGTACATCAATTTCGACCATTTAGGATCCTAATTTAAAACTTTTAGAGCGGCCTAAAAGCAGGTTTTATAATTAGCCTTGCTCGATACCACTTGTTGTTCCCCGTTCACTATCGTTTAAAACAGTTCAAGTTTATAAAACAAGTTAAAAGTGAACTATGAAAATTAACATAAAGAAAACACACTAAGTAATTTTCAACATCATATTCTTATTAGAAATAAATCAACAAAGAATCGTTACCCAAGTACTTGCGGAATAGTACTTGGGATTGAAATGAACAAAGTTGGGTGATTCCTCTCTAAGCTCGGGCTATGTCCGAGTACAACTCTTAGAGCTCACCGAGCTATCTCGGGAACTAAGTTGTATTTGGAGGAGTGAAAAGATGGCTTGCGTGTATGTGTTTTTACAATTCACAAGCTTAACCTTTTCACTCCATCTCTTATGCTATTTATACATGTATGATATTTGACTCTTTCCTAAGTGACAAGCGACATCATACGAAGACAAAATCTTGATGTATTTTGTCTCATTTACAAAGACTATTCTAGGTAAGAGACAAGACTACTTTCCTAAATTCGGTGATGACAGAGCACGATGTTTTGCCATTCGTGGAAAGTTGACTTTGGTTGATAAGGACTTCGTCTTATCCGATTCAACCTTTCCGCCTTGTCCCGCTCTTTCTTGATCTTTACATTCTTGATCTTCTACTTGGTTTGTCTTGATGTAAGAAGTTGGATAGGAATCTTAGGGATTGGTGAGTTATTGTCATCACTCACCGAATCCATCATCTTCTTCTTGACTCGGTCTTCACCCTTTAAGTTCCGCCTTCTTGGGAGAGACTTCTTCTTTGCCTCTTCTTGAGTATCACGAAGGCGACTCACCGAGAGACTATGCACTCAGGTGACTGCTTTGTGTTAACGGATTAAATACTTGGGCTATTTTCTATTCAAATCCTAGATTAAGGAGTTTGGGTATTTACTAAACCCAACAAAATGTTTATGGAAAAGGACTAAATTGCAAAAGTTGGGAAGGTTCCGGAATCCCTTTGGGGACTCCTTAACCGATCGGCCTAGGGACAAAACAAGGAAAGAAAACCAACTTGTTCACCAAGTTTGCTTGGGTATATAAACAAGGCTTGGGATTTTATTTTTCCATCTCTTGTGCTCATAAGCTAAACCCTAAAATTGTTTTGTGTGTGTTTCTTGTCCTCAAAACGGCCGAACACCCTAAGGTGTCGACACACTTTTCCACAAACAAAGTTATTTGTTTTATAAAACTAGCATTACTTTAATTCGGTTTAGTGCGTGTGTACAAGAACATAGTAATAACACACTATTGTTATTATCTTGGATTGAATTACAAAGCGGTGAGGGTAATTCACATAATCCTAATTAAATCAAATTAGGGTTCATCCGTTGCTAGTTTGTGGATTTGATTCTTGTTCGGCTAGAATCAAGAAAATGTCGTATATTCTTTTATGTTAATTAATTATTCGTTAATACATCCTATACGCTTCCGCATGATTACTTTGATGATTTGTGATTATTTATTTGAATGTCTTGATATATAATTCCAACGGTGGCATCACGAGTCATTGGTTTTAATGAGTAATTAATTACATAAGCGTAATAAAACAAATACTTGTATGTTGTTTGCTATGTTTATCTAGGGTTTATGTTTAATTTATGCTATGGTCGATTTTTTTTGATTTTTGGGGCGTTCCCTATTTATTTTAGTCGACACATGTATAAAATTTTTAGGGTTTTGAAAATTGTTTGCTAACCTTATTAAAACCTAGAATTAACATTGATTACGTGATTAATTCGTGAATAATTTGTTATGTGTCATGGAATTTTTATATGCGATCTTGTGACTTATTTGTATAAATTGTTATGATATCCATGATTATACATGCATGTTAGTCATGGATAAGTTGCTGATATTGGTTAATTGTTATGACATATTTATTTACGATAAATCTTGAATTGGGAAGACTCAATTATATATATATATATTAATGAATCAATTATGTGCAATTTGGTATAATTTAATTAAGGGTTTACATAATCGATTCATCGATGTATGTGGCTCACTTTCTATTGTTGGGTGAAAACCTAAATTAATATATACATTAATTTAACCTAGATATTGATTATTAATAGGATTTTATCGAATAAGTTGCATGTGGCTACTTGTTTACGTATAAATTGTTTATTATGTGCGCATTGTTTTTAGTAGTTTATTTTTTATTTGTTACTTGTTTGTTTATTATGTTAGGCAGGTTTTAAGCAAGGGTAATTTTGAATAGAAAATAATACGGACTAAACAATAGTGAAATTTGATTTGTTTTGGAAGAGTTAAGTTTTCAATAGTTTAATTGATTGGTGACTTTGGTACAATGGTGAGCAGCTCACCCATTTGAATGAACTATAAAGGGGTTATTTAAGAAGTGCATACAGTCGCACGAATGGATGTCTAAGGTTATGCGTTTGCGCTTACAGGTCCTCGCCCTCTGTAAGTTCGAATGGAGCTACTTAGTAAGCCATAAAATGTACAAGCTCATCTTAAGGCGAATTAGTATTAATTCCATGCGCCACTTGGTGGTAATTATCCGAAACACTAAGTGTTTACACTTATGCAAAAGTGCGGTATAATGGATGATAATTAACACTAAATTCCTTGATTGGTGAACCCAATACCTCAATCAAAACTTTGTTAATTTGATCTTTATGAATTGGTAATAAAAGTTTTTATTAAAATTATGCTATAAGATGAGTGCATGACATCTTTGTACATATTTGATTTGACCATAAAATCAAAACTAGTACCCTTTTAAATTAAGTTATATGCCATCTAATTAAAAGGAACACTTGAAGTTGCAATTTATGTCATGAGAGTACTTGGCTAGATTGTGATGGAGAGGTAAATCTCTATGTAAAGTGAGACCTTACATGGACATATTTGCAGTTCTTTAAGTTAGACACTTAAGCTGAGTAGGAAGTAAGACTTGGACTCAATGGCATAAGATGGGATGAAACATGTTTATATTTGCAATAGCGTTGGAAAATATAAATCCCATAATAATCTAGGAGTTGGAAATTGTTTGCCAATTAATATTCGACGGATTACCTTATTATGTATTTTTGTTACTAGCAGATTAACTGATGTAATGAACATATGATAATTTGGATCCTAGTTTCTCGAGAAAATTATATGGTTATATGTTTATATTACCGTTGGGTATATTCATTTTCTTGAAAAAGTGTATTATCGAAAATACTAATACTTGAACTTTTTACGTAGAAATGGCCCAAAACACCGATAACACTAACATTTGCTCTAAATTCTGCGTTCAAAAGTTTTTTGATCGAGAAAAGTTATTAGCTCTAAGAATTTCAATGATTGGCACCGCTCTTTGAGAATTGTCAGTAGAGTTCTTGACGGTTGAAATATCTTTATGAACCTTGCCTGATGAACCAAGCGGTCTGAAGCTACTCAAGCTCAAAAGGACGAGTGGAAAATGGAGTATAAGCGTCATAATGATGTGGCTTGTCTTATGTTGGGAACAATGGAATCGCTCTTCAAAAGCGGTTCGAACATTATTTCCATATAATATGCTCAATGAACTTGAACTATGTTTGAGAAACCAATTGCCGTCGAGATTTATGACTTGACCGACGGCGTTACAATTGTGGCGGGGAGAGGGTAAACCCGTAAGTGCTCATGTACTTGAAATGAAAGGTTACATGGATCAACTCAAGGCACTTGGCAAAACTTATGAGGATGACATGGTGTGAATCGATTAATAGATCCCTTAACAAGGATTTTAATGGTTTTGTCGAAATTTCAATATGCCTGCGTGGGAAGGCGATTCTTGACCTACACGCATTGCTAATTGACTATGAGAAGGGTTGCCTCAAAGGTTCCTACCGCCCGGTACTTGCTATTCGGTGGAAGAATTAATAAGCCAAAACCGCGGCGTCACGAACAACAAGAAGGGAAGGGTAAGGAAAGGTTGACAAAGGCAAACGAGGTTATGGCCTATCAACCTCAACCCAAAAGAACCCTACTCCTAGGAAGGATAATCCTAAAAGGATCAAGTATGCCACCATTGCAAGGCAGTTGGGCATTGGAAGAAAGCGTGCTCTATCTTGATGAATTGCGGACAAATAAGATGAGCGCAGGGTCCTCGGTAGCCGGTCCTTCAGTAATTTATTTGTCATTGAATTATTTACTCTAAATCATAATAATTCACGGGTATATGATACGGCTGTGGTATTCACATTTGTAATACTGCTGCAGGGTTTAGAGTGGAAAGGAAGCTTGCCTATGGGGAGAAATATCTGCACGTGGGAAATGGAGCACATCATTTGTTGAAGCCATAGGAGCGTTTAGTTTAGTATTGCCTTGGGCTTAGTATTGTTATTGAAAAATTGTCATTATGCACCTTCTATAATTAGAGGTGTTGTTTCCTTCGCTTTTGTTGGATGATGGTTTTACTCATACTATTTCACGTAATGGAATTGATGTTTCTTTAAATGGTGTATTTTATTTTAAAGCAATTCTTGTGAATGGTGTGTTTGAAATTGATGTGATTGGAAATGAATCTAACAATAATAATAATTCGATGTTTAGCATTAACAAGCGATAAAGTTAGACTTGAATTCTTCTTATCTTTGGCATTGTCGACTTGCTCATATAGGCAAGGCTCGCATGCATAATTTGCAACAAGAAGGGCTTTGCAAAATATCAATGATGAATCATTTGATAAATGTGAGTCATGCATATCGGGAAGATGACTAAGAAACCTTTTCATAGCAATATGGAGAGGGCTTACGATCTACTTGGTCTTATTCATACCGATGTGTGTGGACCACTTAGACATGTATCAAAGAGAGGTGCTAGCTACTTAACCTTCTTGATGATTTCAACCGTTATGGTTATGTTTATTTACTTAAGCATAAACATGAGGTGTTTGAAACATTTAAGGTTTTCAAAGTGAAGTAGAGCGCAATTGGGAAAGAAGATTAAAGCTCTTGATCCGATAGAGGAGGCGAGTATCTAAGCCAAGAGTTTAAAGATTACTTAGTGAGAATGGAATTGTCCGAATCTCACTTCTCCATATACTCCACAACAAAATGGTGTATCTGAAAGAAGAAATCGTACATTGTTGGACATGATACGATCTATGTTTAATCTTACCACTCTACCTTTATCCTTTTGGGATTATGCTTTAGAATCTGTGTTCGTATTCTAAATATGGTTCCCACAAAGAAGGTTGATAAGACACCATATGAAATATGGCATGGTAAAACTCTAACATGTCTTATTTAAAGGTGCGGGGTTGCGGGCGTATGTTAAGCGTGACTCAATGGATAAACTCCAACAAAGATCACGTAAAGTGTATCTTCGTAGGATACCCTAAGGAAACTATGGGTTACTACTTTTACTATCCAACCGAAAATAAAGTAATTGTTGCTAGGTATGGAGATTTTCTTGAAAGAGATCTCGTATCTCAAGAATTCGATGGGAGAGTTTATGATCCGGAAGATGATCAAGAAGATGCATTACCTTACGAAAACACTAACGTACTTCGGTGAGGCACGATAGTCCGGGTCCTCCACCGAAGTTGAAGTGATTCCGTTAAGTAGATCCGTAAGGAATATACGTGCACTGACGTCTATGTCTTAACGTAGAGGTTGAGGAAACTATGTTAGGAGATCTTGGAGAGCCTACTAGTTATAAAGCGCCATGGCAAGTCGATAAGGAAAAATGGCGGTTGCAATGAATGGGAAATGCAATCCATGAAAGAAAATGAAGTGCAGGTAGAGGTAGACTTACCTCCAAACGCCACGGTGGTTGGAAGTAAGTGGCTCTATAAAATTAAGGCCGGCATGGATGGCAATGTACACGTCTATAAAGCTCGTCTAGTTGCGCAAGGTTTTACTCAAACTTATGGCATTGATTACGAGGAGACCTTTTCTCCTGTAGCGGACATTAGAGCTATTAGAATTCTCATAGCTATAGCGGCATACTATGACTATGAGATATGGCAAATGGATGTCAAAACCGCCTTCTTAAATGGTCGCTTAGATGAAGACATCTATATGAAGCAACCTAAGGGGTTCGTGAATCCACAATTTCCAAACCGTGTATGCAAACTTCAAAGGTCCATTTATGGATTGAAGCAAGCATCAAGGCAATGGAATAAAAGATTTGATGAAGAAATCAAAAGGTATGGATTTATTCAAAATCTTGATGAGCCATGTGTATATCACAAAGTTAGTGGGAGTAATGTAATTTTCCTAATTCTTTATGTCGATGACATATTAATTATGGGAAAAGACATTCGAGTTTACAAAATGTTAAGGCATATCTTGGGAAGTGTTTTTCAATGAAGGATTTGGGAGAAGCGCATATATTACGGGAATCAAGATCTACCAAGATAGGTCAAAGCGGTTAATTGGTTTAAGTCAAAGCGCTTACATTGATAAAATATTGAAGAGATTCAATATGCAAAATTCCAAGAAAGGATATTTGCCGATGGAAGTAAAGCATGGCTTATGTAGCGATATGTGTGCTTCAACACTTGAGGTGGCACGCATGCGAAGTTCCTTATGCTTGGTTTGTAGGATCTATTATGTATGTTGTGAGATGCACAAGGCCGGATGTAGCGTTCGCTCAAAACATGACCGGTCGATATCAACGAATCCGGGTGAACTTCATTTGGATTCTTTATTAACATATTCTAAAGTATCTTAGAAATACAAAAGATATGTTTTGGTGTATGGTGGAAATCCGACACGAGCTTGATGTTACAGATTCTTGTGATGCGTCTGGCGGTGTGATAAAGATGATCTGAAGTCTCGACGGGTTATGTCTTTGTCATCAATGGAGGAGCGATTGATTGGAAGAGCAAGAAGCGAAATCTGATGCGATGTCTGCGACGAGCGAATACATAAACTGCTTGGAAGCGCAATGGAGGTCTGTTTGGATTAGGAAATTCATTTCGGGGCTTGGTGTTATGCCTTGATTGAATCACCTATTGATATGTATTGTGACAATTCTGCAATCATATTTGCCAATGAACACAGAGTCATGAAGGGCACCGACATTTTCTACTAAGTATCACTATGTTCGGGAACAAGTCCGGAAGGTGAAATAAATCTCGAAAGTTCACACGATGATAACTTAGGCGATCCGTTCACTAAGGCTTTAGCTAAAGACAAGCTTGTAGGACTTGCCAATGGAATTGGACTTCGTTTAGCTAATAGTTTCATGCATAACTGTGATTAGTATTTGGATAAAGGATATTGTAAAACATTTATTATTTTGATGAAATAAAGTTTGGATTATGTTTATTTTCATTTATAATATTGTTGTCCTATATTTGCATGTTTAATCCGTTAGTAACAAATTTATTCTAAATGTCCATTGTCGATTAATGATATGGGAGTATCAATAAACTAAGACAAATCTGAAAGATGTGGTAGAATATACTTGAAAGTATATTGATGAGAATGCATACCAATTTCAGATGATATTCAATGAATTGAATATAGGACTTATCCCAACTACATAATTTACTTTGTGGATATTGTTATAAGTAAATTATGAATAGTTATCCTCGGACTTGAGATACCGGATAAGTGTCATGAATGTAGTGCATTTACGTGAAGCAACTTAACGCCATATCGTGGCGGTAGTTATAAGGGTTGTTTTCGAAATGTTACAAAGTTTGTGGGTTATTCTTGTAGTCAAGATAGAATTTGTTCCTTCAAATTTATTTGGAGTTTAATCTTCTTGGGCCCTCGTAGGGTTGACAAGATGTTTGTCTTGCCGCACCCAAATCTCCCTAAATATGTTTAGATGATTCGGTAATCTTGGTCAATCACTTACAAGCGAGAAGCAGAATAGTTATATAAAGAATGACTTAATTCCATATCTTTATTTAACGTGGTATTAGAAACAAAGGATAATAATAATGAGAAATCATTAAAGGTTTTCCGGAGCCTTACTCGATTCGTACTAGAGGCATCGAAGTGTTGCTAGACGCTAACCGAATGTGATCACTCTATTAAGATATATCCAAGTGGGAGTTGTTGGTTTTATGGATATAAATTAGTAGACGTGAGTTATGATCAAACTCGAGACTATGGGATTGCACACTTTACGTATGAGAATTTAAAGTTAATAATTAAATATAAATGTTGTATTTATTTATTTATTAAACGAAATAACTAACGGACGTTAAGTGATTAATGTAATGGACTAACGGTCGTTAAATGTTTATGGAAAAGGACTAAATTGCAAAAGTTGGGAAGCTTCCGGAATCCCTTTGGGGACTCCTTAACCGATCGGCCTAGGGACAAAACAAAGAAAGAAAAACCAACTTGTTCACCAAGTTTGCTTGGGTATATAAACAAGGCTTGGGTTTTATTTTTCCATCTCTTGTCTTCATAAAATTAAACCCTAAAATTGTTTTGTGTGTGTTCTTGTCCTCAAAACCGGTCGAACACCCTAAGGTGTCGACACACTTTTTCCACAAACAAAGTTATTTGTTTTATAAAACTAGCATTACTTTAATTCGGTTTAATGCGTGTGTACAAAACATAGTAATAACACACTATTGTTATTATCTTGGATTGAATTACAAAGCGGTGAGGGTAATTCACATAATCCTAATTAAATCAAATTAGGGTTCATCCGTTGCTAGTTTGTGGATTTGATTCTTGTTACTAGAATCGAGAAAAGACGCATATTCTTTTATGTTAATTAATTATTCGTTAATACATCATATACGCTTCCGCATGATTACTTTGATGATTTGTGATTATTTATTTGAATGTCTTGATATATAATTCCAACATTATGTACAATTAATTTATACACACTTGCATATATTCAACACTTATAAGTAATTTAACTAATAGAAACCTCCAACATATAAAATATAACTAATAAAACACAAGGTACAAACGAGGAACGCTGCTAATTAATGTGGCCATTCTTTTTCCTGACATGGTACAAACTAACCATATGGTTTATAATTTTCCAATTATTTATTCTAACCAAAGTGTAATGTCCCTTTAACTAAATTAATATTTTAAGAATTACACTGTATATTTACAAATTGAGACTTATTTTAACTTTTTTCTTTATGTTACTTATGACATCTTTCTCATCTTCATGTTTTCCTTTTAGCAAACGCCTCTTGTTACATTTATTATCGTAAAAAACAATGGACGGGTATTTCTTAACTACATAATATCATCGTCATTCGTCACGAAAAACATATAATCAGAAATATTATCGCCGTAAAATATAATTACATAGTATTCGTAGTTGTAACGTGCGAGTACCTACTAATTGGTGTGGAGGAGGTGCGTGAGTGTTTTACCCTCACCACATCAGCTCAATGTCAACAAATTTCCTCTTCTTGACTCGTTTCTTTAAAGCAAATTTTTTCTTTACCTTTAAATCTTTAACTATTTATTTGTTATTAAAAATACCTTACATACCCATACACAAACACACACAAATGAATAAAGTGCCATTTCTCTCTTCTTTTGTTGCGGGTTTATATTTTCGTTTTGCCACAAGTTTCCTGTAAAAAAGGTGTGCGTGTGTGTTTGTTTTTCCGTCACCTTTCCTGAACGTTTTGCCGCATCGTATCCTACAGCCTTAGAATTACACTATCTTGTGTTGCCTTTATTACGTCAACATCAAAAGATCAATTAACGTATCTTCAGATTTGGATATATATACATATATAATTTCCTTTTTATGTCTATACTTAAAACTTTAAATTTTGAAAAATTAATCTTCTCAGTAATGGTGAGAATATGTATAAAACAGATGGGCATGCGACTTTGCCTATTGAAAAAGAAAAAAATGGTCTCAACATTGTAATCTGTAGATGTCCAAGATTATATACCCATCATAATTTACAGAACGGTATGCATGTGTATAAATATAATAGTTCAAACACCTCTAAAATTACTGGAGTTGCATGCGTACGCAATATATGTTTTACATGGTAACGTTTCATGCTCAAACTAAAATTCCACCTGCATGTAGCAACTATATAGGCTGGTGTCAACATGTCGTCTCTTGAAAGTAAAATAAAAATACAGACAAGAAAAAATGCAAACATACGATGTTTCCCACTCTATTCAGGTTATCAAGGAAGGTGATTCTTTGAATAAAATGGGTGATCTAATCGGGATAGTATCGTGACAATTTCTGACGTTTTGCTAATCGTCCTTAAAATATGTAACTAATGAGGTTTCAATTTGAGAATTTTTGTAAGAATGTTAGGTTATCTGACTATTAGACTATTTTGATTATGTGTAGAAAAGAAAGACAATAATATTAAATGTTTAAGTATGTCTAACAAGAAAAGGCCATTTTTGGCGCATTAAAGTCAAAGCAATTAAATAAGCTCATGAGGAGGTTGAGTGTTAGGCGAAATCTGGATTTAATTTGTGTGTTGTTATTTTGTGACTTCTGGATGTCGATAGATTCATCACTTTCTTGATGGTGGTGTTCATATCCATTGGATTTTTGTGAAATAATAATAATAATAATAATAATAATAATAATAATAATAATAATAATAAAAAATATAGCAGGCTCATTCTCTAATAATATACTACGTAACATTATAACCCAATCGATGTGGGTGAGTTTAAGCACGTTTGTTTAAACGATAGGATGCGTGCGTGTGTAGTATTTTGTCCATGAGTTGTTTATGTGTTTTTTTTTTTTTTTTTTTTGTAAAGGGTTAATTCACCCTGTAAAGTATATTACGCCAAAAACGTTTGAAGACTGAAAGGATGAGGTGAATCCTCATACCGATCCTGGGACACTAGAGACTCTTCATAGAATACACATCGTTCCTATAATCGACAATATAAGTGTGACATACCACACTTATAACTAAACATCGATCTGATGATAAAAGAATAAAACTACATGCAATAAGTTGCTAACGTGACTACTTTACATCACAATACACACGATTACCATTGATGATTTTTTGAAAGGAGTATATTAGCTACAACTTTTGTGCAGCTAATTGACTACAATTTTGTGCTACAAATTATGGATCCTTTAGCTTTTTTATGGGTTACTGAAATTTTTTGTGAGTCCCAGTCATTTCTTATGTATTCTTTATGAAAGATTGTTGCTAATTGGCTAAAAAAATTGTAGCCAAACTACTCTGTTTTTAAAACACTCATAACAATTGTAACTGAAAATATAATATATTTAGGTACTATACCGTTTCCTTTATTTTATGGATTTACTATCATTATAGGGTTTCATACATACACTACCACATTTACCGGTTTCCCCATCGACGTTTTCCGGCGACAAGCGTCATTGGGAATCCGCACTAAACGACAAAAATATATCTCACGTGGCACAAATTCTCCAAGAAAAGTCATTAAATTATTGAGAAGTTTTCCGTGACATGTCATGGGATTCATCGATTATATTTTGACGAATATTTCTTTGTAAAACGTGGCGGGAATTTTTCCCGCTTACTTTTCCCCAGCGACATGTCGTCGGGGATTCATTTGTTTATTTAAAAATTCGTAATTAGTGTTAATGTCTCTTACCGTGACGTGGACAAGAGTTTCCCCAGCGACATGTCGCCGGAAATTCTCTTTGACTTCGTTGACTTTAACAAAAACATGGCGCCAAGAATTCCCACAAAAAACATGGCGCCAAAACTTCTCACCAAAAGCTAACAGATCTGTTTTATATATCACAAAAATCTACCAGATCTTATCCTCAAAACCACTCAACCTTGAGATCTTATCCCACCAAAATCTAATAGATCTTATCCTCAAAACTTCAAAACACGAGATGGAGCAATTTAATCCTTTTATGTGTTCTTGTGGAGCGGAAATATAAAATTAAGAACATCACATAGAGAATATTCATCGGGCGACAATATTATTCATGTCATCATCAAGGTGAACAATCATACATTTCTTATTTATGTAAATATACAAATAATTGGGTTGTAAGCTCTTATAATTTTCTTATTATGTAACACCGAGAAAAGATAATGGATGCGGATATTTTATGTGGAAGGATGTATTTGACGAGTACTTAAGAACAATCTACGCACCAATGAGTGCTCGATCTCCATGAAAAGATCTTAGGATAAGGTTCTTTGAAACACAAAAACATGTGCTAGAGACAAGAGTAAGGTTCTTTGGAGGCCAAACTTGAAATAGCAACGATTCACAGCGACCACGCATGTCGATCGGATGCATTACTTGAGTGGTTTGTTAGGTGACATGGAAAATCTTCGTATGTAGTAGTAGTAGTAGTAGTAGTAGTAGTAGTAGTAGTAGTAGTAGTAGTAGTAGTAGTAGTAGTAGTTGTTGTTGTTGTTGTTGTTGTTGTTGTTGTTGTTGTTGTTGTTCTTGTTCTTGTTCTTGTTCTTGTTGTTGCTGATCAAAGTAGTAGTTGTTCTTGTAGTTGTTGTTGTTGATGTTGTAACCATAACATACCGACTCATCCGTTGAACGTCTAATGTGTAACCATAACATATCGACTCATCCGTTGAACGTCTAATGTGTAACCATAACATACCGACTCATCCGTTGAGCGTCTAATGTGTAACCATAACATATCGACATAGCGTCGTGTACTCATCCGTTGAGCGTCTAATGTGTAACCATAACATACCGACTCATCCGTTGAGCGTCTAATGTGTAACCATAACATACCGACTCATCCGTTGAACCATAACATACCGACTAATGTGTAACCATAACATACCGACTCATCCGTTGAACATCTAATGTGTAACCATAACATACCGACTCATCCGTTGAGCGTCTAATGTGTAACCATAACATATCGACTCATCCGTTGAGCGTCTAATGTAACCATAACATACCGACTCATCCGTTGAGCGTCTAATGTGTAACCATAACATACCGACTCATCCGTTGAGCGTCTAATGTGTAACCATAACATATCGACTCATCCGTTGAGCGTCTAATGTGTAACCATAACATACCGACTCATCCGTTGAGCGTCTAATGTGTAACCATAACATACCGACTCATCCGTTGAGCGTTTAATGTTAACCATAACATATCGACTCATCCGTTGAGCGTCTAATGTGTAACCATAACATACCGACTCATCCGTTGAGCGTCTAATGTGTAACCATAACATACCGACTCATTCGTTGAGCGTTTAATGTTTACCATAACATATCGACTCATCCGTTGAGCGTCTAATGTGTAACCATAACATACCGACTCATCCGTTGAGCGTCTAATGTGTAACCATAACAGCCCAACCTATATATTCTTGTATTTGGTTAGTTTGTCACTTGCTTGTAGCCTTGAAACCTCTAAGGCCGAACACACAAATAATTTCTTAGCAACATATATTGCTAACGAGCTAGCCACTAAATAAAGTAAAAACATGCACAAAAAAGCGTTTAAATGTCGAAAAAAAGAAGAAACCATTAAAACTTACGGTGAGAAGCGGTGGTGGTTTTGTAGTGTGCAAGTTGTTATGTGCAAAGAGGAAGAGGATGGATATCTCGGAGTGGTTGCTAGTGTGTAATGTGAAACGTGACAACCCTAATATAAAGGAGCAAAGGTTTCGTTAAACAATTTCTTAGCAACATATATTGCTTGTAGCATTGATTGTTTTATCGCTAAACATCAAGTCTCGTTGAGTAAAAAATATATATCTAAGTTTCCCCGTGACATGTCGCGGGATTATCTTTGACCGTTGACTTTAAAGTAACAACACATGTAATTATTTTTAACGATAAAATAAAATTAAATTGATTTTCCCGTGACATGTCATGGATACCTCTAAAATTTTCGTTATCGCGCCAATTCGCTAAAAGACAAAAATATATCTTTCCCAGCGACATGTCGCGGGATGGGAAAAACTTTATGATAAAGTAGATCTGGATTTCTTCTTCACTGCGGAAAGCGAAAAATAATAATCTTATCCTCCTTGGCGATTTTTGCGACAATTCGAGCACATCCACCATCACACATCACCACCGCATCCACCATCACCACCACCGCATCCACCATCACCACCACCACACGTTACGGTTTGTTTTACAAATTTTAAATGTTATTCAACTATATTAGTTAATTATAATATGATTTTTGCATTATTATTATTGTAAGATGTTGTTAATTAGAAAAGTTAAGTAATTTTTTTTTTTGGTTTTGGCGGTGGCGGCGAGGAGGCGAAGAAGGAGCACGAGCCGGGTATGTAATAATTTTTTGTCCTTTTGGTATCCGGGTGACATGTCATTTGGGAATGTTTATTGTTTAAATTTTGTTAGTTTATAGTTATTATTAGTTGAATTGCCTTGAAATGTGCTCGTTTATAATTATAATAAGTTGTCAATGATAAAACTTTGTTGATATAAGCCGTTTGTTTTCTTTGTGTTATTACCTTAAAACTTTGTTAATATGAGCCGTTTGAACCCTTTAGGAATGTTTTAGGATTTTAGTGATTAATTTTGGAAAATCCCCGTCTAAAATTAATCATCCTATAGAAAACCCGTCAAAATTAATTTATTAGAAATTAATTTGGAAAGTCCGTTGGGGCTGCTTTTGAATGTTTTGTCTCATTTAGGATATGAATCGTATAATTGGTTTACTATTTGAGATGATTTCGACGGTGTTTCTCCTTTACTCCTATGAATATGTCTTTAAACACATATTTGGGGAGTTGAGGGAAATCTTGCCAAATTTTCTTAAATAGTAAATCGATTATATGCATTCATATATGAGACAAATCATTCAAAGAGTGGAGTTAGGATTGCCTTCCATAGTTGCACTAGGTGAACAAAACATCGGTATTCCTCGTTTGAATGTGTTTAATTAAGTTGCATATAATAACTAAATGTATCGTTAAAAGCGGTTATGGTATTCGATGATAAGACTTGGACGGTTTATAGCGTCATGAACCATTATTTTTATCGGTCTTGAAAAATTAGTCAATCATTGCAAGCCGTTAGTGAATAGTCTTGGAAAATAAGATGTCCATGCAAGTCTTGTCGAAATATATTATGGGTACACATCAAACACCTTTCAAACCACATTATGAGAGAAGGGTGGGACCCGTTATAAAATATGGGTGGAACACGGTGAACCGGCTCCACCTATGCCACCGCCGATAATAGATAACACAAGACAACCTCGATGGTGACATGACAGCGTTAATTAATGATCTTAGCTATATTCCTCCGAATAATGAACACAATGAACCAACTCGAGGAGATATTGGTGAGACAAGTGTGAACCGACTCAAGCTACACGTAACGAGTTTGAAGAGTTATATGCCGGTGCCAGGAGGCATACCGGTTGTGACTATGTGACTCGATTAGACTTTATGGCAAAGTTTACCTATTTTAAGGCTAAAGGTAGATTGGTGATTCTATATTTAATGAAATGTTAGAGTTTTTACAAAATGTATTTCCCATCGATTAAAGTTCAAGCTCCACCATCATACTATTCAATAAAGAAGACATTTAAAATGATTGGGTTAAGAGTGCAGTCGATACATGCTTGTGAACACGATTCTTTGCTTATTTCGGGAGACAAGAACAAAGATTTGGATTTTTGTCCAGTGCATGTCTGAGTAGATGGAAAAGCGGTAACACGGCGGGAAGAAAGTTCCTAAGAAGGTGTTGCGTTACTTTCCGATCATTCCTAGACTACAACGTTTGTACAAGTCTAGTCGCATGCAAAGGATATGATTTGGCATACTCTTTGGAAAGTGTCGGAGCCGGTAAGATGCAACACCGGTTGATGGTGGAGCATGGAAGAAATTTGACACAAAGTATCCAGTTTTTGCAAAAGAACCAAGAAATGTTCGACTAGGGTTGGTGCGATGGTTTCAATCCATTTGGCAACCTTAGTCGAGCCTACGACATGTGGTAGGTGATATTGACAACATACAATCGCCTCCGTGGTTATGTATGAAGAGAGTTCTTTTATGCTAACGTTGTTAATTCTGGTCCTAAATCCCGGGCAAGGACATTGATGTTTACTTGAGGCCTTTGATTGAGGACACGAAGGATTTATGGGACAAGAAAGGTGTCGAGACTATAGGCGTTGCCTCGGGCGGAAGTTCAATATGAGGCGATGGTTTATGGACCATCAATGATTTTCTGCTCGAGTAGTTTGTGCGGGTGGAGTGGGCAAGGTTACAAGGCATGCCCTACATGTAATAAAGACACTCCATCTGTTCGTGTGTTAAGCAAAACATGCTTATTTTGGCCAGAAGATTCTTAACGAAGCCTCAAAATGGAGGCGCCACTTGAATTCAATGGCCAAACCGATTCGCAGATCCTCTCGAAGAATTTGGCGGGATGTAATCTGGCTCAACTTGATAGATTGCCAGCGTGTGAAGGGTAAACATCCGAGTTATGGAGGTGTGAAGATAAAACGCAATGTTCATGTCGAGCTTAACCTGGACTAAACGGTCTATTTTTTACGAGCTTGAGTATTGGTCTTTTCTTTCACTAAGACACAATTTAGACATCATGCATATCGAAAAAAATGTGTTGGAGGCCATCTTGAACACTTTGTTAATGAATGATAAATCTAAAGACACCGCCAAGGCAAGACAAGACTTGCAAATGTTGGGCATTCGAAGTGGCTTGTGGCTCGGCCAAACCAAAAACAGGAAGTGCTTGAAGCCTCAGGCTGCGTATTCTTTCACACCGAGAACCGAAAAAAGTTTTGTTTAGTACATCAAAGGAGTTAAACTACCAGATGGGTTCGGATCATGCTTCAAGCACAGAGTGACCGATAATGATACCAATATAACGGGCCTGAAGTCTCATGAATGTCATATAATGATGCAACGTTTACTTCCTTACGGACTTCAAAATTACTTGCCCGATAAGATTGCAAAACCATTAATTGAGTTGTGTTCCTTTTTAAGCAAATATGCTCGCAACTTTGATGGAGGATGACATGTTGGCTTCGGATCAAGGTGGTCGATATTCATGCGAGCTTGAGCTCATATATCCTCTGCTTTCTTTGACATTATGGTTCACTTGGTTATCCATTTACCTATAGAGGCTCTTGAAGGCGGGCCTATTCGCCCCGGTGGATGTATCCATTTGAAAGATACATGAAGAAGCTAAAGGTTATGTTAGCAATAAAGCTAAGCCGGAAGGTTCGATTGCGGAGGTTATGTTCTTTGAAGAAGCATTGACTTTCGATTCTCATTATTTTCGGGATGTTACCACGAAATTTAATCGTCCCGACCGTAATGTGGACCCCTCCCCAACGTGTCGGTTTCGGTGTTTCGATCGGTATGTAAACCGATTGGTTTCTGATCATTTATTAGGTTTGATGCCCAAGAGTTGAAAAAGTGAAATGGTATGTACCGCACAATCCCACGAGATCGACACGTCACGGGTCCCGTTCAAGAGTGCAGCGTTTTTTATTTTGAAACTTCTTTTCTTAACTTATCATTTCGACGACTTATTCTAATACCATGAGCGTTTTTCGGTTTATTTCCTAACAAAGACATGCAATAAGAATTCCCCGACTGGTTTGGGTTGCAGGTAAACTTAAGACTTATTTTGTCTACTTAACTGTAAAAATAACAATATCATATTTTGTGTTCTCTATCTAGCTAATCTTGTCTTCTTCATAGATCCGTCAACGTCACATAGACAATGACCAAGACTCGGAGGTTAGCACAACCAATGAGTTATTCGCTTTGGCTAATGGACCATCATGGACTCCAATCTCGATAAACTCTTGCGTAGTCAGCGGTGTGAGGTATGTCGTGTGCCGTGATGAGCGTCGCACAACTCAAAACAATGGCATTTGTTCGCTGGCCGTGACGGAGAAATGTATTATGGTCGACTTCAAGAAATCCTCGAGTTTAAGTATTTGTTGTTCAAAGTTGCGTTGTTCAGAGTTAAGTGGTTCGACACTAGCAACAAAGGACGTAAAGTCAAAAACTTGTCTTTAGAAACAACATGACACAAATCGTCATTGCGAGGCTTGAGGCATTTAAAGATGACCAATACATTCTCGTAACACAAGTCAAACAAGTCTTCTACCTTGAAGATAAGACCAAACCCCATTGGAAGGTCGTCGAACATGTTAATCATAAAAGTTTTCCGACGGGGGTGTCATCGTGGTGAGAGGCGATCCACGATATTATACATTTCGACAACTCATCGATCTCCCACTTTCTACTAGTTTGAATGACTTGGATAATGCGACCTTGCATATAGATGGTCAATCAGCGGTGGTTGACGCACCGCGAGATATCATTGATGTTCTGGCGAAGGCGATGATATTATTCTTGATGAAGGCATACTTCCTCATGATTTAGCGATTCGATGTTGAAGCCCTCATCAATGTTGATGATGATGGTGTTGAGAAAGTTTATTCTAGTGAAGAAGAAGATTGATCTTGAGTTGTAACTTGCAAAATACACTTATATATTTGAATGAATGAATGAAATTGTTGTGGATTGTTTAAATGTGTATATTTATTTGGATGTGTATGTATTTGGATGTGTGCATGCTTATATTATTTTGTTCATGAATTTCTATATCTTATGCTAATTGTACTTGTACGGATGTCGTCGGCAGATGTTGCACGGTCCCATGGCGGTGGCGGTGGCGGTGAGGATCGTCCCCTCCGGACCAGCGTACCAGCGGTTCTTGGCGCACCTTCATTAACCGAGGTAAGATTTTCGGATTATTGTAATACAAGCATAAATTTGATACATATATTGAACTTGCTTGCCTTGAATTTTTATGACTTTATCACTAACTTGATTTTGCGGGCAAAGGTAAAAAAGCCCAATTTGGGCGGCGGGGAGCGAGGCGGTTGAATACCGCGACAAGACCCGGAACCTTCGCTAAAGGCAATTGCGAGAAGAAAAGGTCCGTCTCGATCAATTTTGATGTGGGTGACAAACAAACCCTAAACCCTCTCGGTCCCCCATGCGGCTCACCGGTCTAACTACATCGGGAGGTCGTTAGGGTGTGCCGTTTACTACCCTCTTGGGAAGGTCCGAAGGAGAAGAAGGCGATCATTTCGAGATATTGGGGTCGATTATCCTTTTATGTTTATTTCATTATCGTGTTCATTTATTTAATTGTGTATATTTATCTAAATTAAGCTTATTTATTTATATCATATAAATAAATAAACAAATTTAAATAAATATATAAATTATATCTCTAACTCTGTTTTCGTTTTGTTGTATATGATTGCGACCTTGTTTGATCTCGGGCCGCACATGGAATCCTCCATTGGACCGAGATCTCTGAAGGCATCAACAATCACTTGCAAAAAGCCTACAATACCAACAAGGCTTCTTTCAAGGCAAAGCATTGGAAGGTAGACCCACCACCGGAATTACGATGTGGAGGCGATCGGTGGCACGTCCCCGAGGAGATTACATCGGTGATTGGGATGAGTACATTAAGTTTTGGAATGATCCCAAGAACCTTGCTCGAGCCGCTACAAATCGGCTAAACCGGCAAAAGAGCAGGTCATATCTCGACGGGGATCGGTCATTGGCTCGCCGAGATGACATGGTAATAAACATTATAATTATTTTACATGCATATATACATATATATCGATTATACGCTTTGGTGTGTTGTGATTTGTCGTTTTAAAATTATTCATCTTATATGCGTGTGTATATACAGGCGGGCCTCGACACTCGGGAGTACCCTTCACTCATCGACACTTTTGGCGAACACATCACTTGTTGGTGGGGTATTCCCAACGATGAGGACCGCCGGATATATGTAAGTTTTGTTTCAAAACACACTTTAATGAATTATCGAGAAATAATGTAGCAACCCGACTAATATATTTACTATCTTGTGTTTTTGTCACTACATAGGAGGAGATGAAAAAGCTTGAGGCTACGGGTGAGTATCTGGAGGATCGGATCAATGCTTTGGCAAGAGGGGTAAGCTTCGGGCATATTCCGGTGTGGGTGGTATTGCCATCACGGGCCACATCGAGGCCAAGTATGCCGCCCGACAAGTCGCTCGAGAGCATGCATGAAAGGTAGACTTTATGATGAGTCTCTTGAGCGACAGCGGATCTGTGGATATGTTTAGGGACTTTGAGTCGGGTGGTGCTAGCGGGAGTGGTGGGTGATGGTGGTGATGAGGAGGACTCGCGGTGATGAGGATAACGACGACGAGAGGTAGTTGTGTTATATATTATTAGTATGCTACATTGGTACTTTAGGTAGTTGTGTTATATATTATTAGGTTCATCTTGGCGACATTTAAACACTTGTTTCCCTATCTATCAATGCACATATTGACTTTTAAGTCATGTTTATGTAAAAGTTGTGATGTATTTGTATTGCGTTGATCCGTTATATTGTATTTGTGTTTTGGTACAAGTTGTGGTGAGTCTATACAGGTTTTGGTAGATTTTTTGGTAAATTTTTAAAAAATCAAAATCTTGCTATGCGTGTTTGTATTTAAAAAAATGCGAGACCTTTCGGGCGACACGTCGTGGGGATAAACTCAATAAACGTTGACAAGTCAACGAAAACGAGCTCCCCGGCGACATGTCGTGGGGATAGTATGCTCACTCGTTGACTTGTCAACACATAACCATAGTATCCCGTGACATGTCGTTGAGGATAATTAAAATTATCGTTAGTGTTAATTAGGCGTGTTAATCATTTAGCTTAATCCGATGATTCTCACGACATGTCATGGGGATAATATCTGCGCCAATGTGCTTCTTTTTTTGAAAATTGAGTGGGACCCACGTCGTCGCGGAGATTGTCATTTGGGGATACAATCCTCACGAGGTTTCCCCGTGACGTGTCGACGGAAGGCCCCAAATGTCATGGGGTAACCGGTCGATGTTGTAGTGATAGTCGGAATAGAAATGGGTAACCACATAACATATATACCGTTAGTTTTTTTTATTTTTCATTTGTTTATTTTTGAAGGAGGTTGAAAAAGAAAAATACGTCTTGATCTTGTGAACTTTGGTGAAGAAAATCTAGAAATGATTAAAAAACGTGGATGCCTTGTTGCAGCTACAAGTAACAATGACGTGTTCAAAATATGCACAACTTGCTGCGCTTGTCTAGAGGAGTATTTTGTACTTTGACGTGGTCCGAGCATTAGGCAGTTAGAAATAAATGTAAGTCATGAAGTAGGTTACAATCTCATGAAGTAGGTTACAATCGAATACAAACGTGTGTTATCACAATTAGCTAAAGATTACCGAGGCATTGGCATTATTTGTTTTCCTTATACAGTAAGTCATTTTTGGTTCATTTTGTATGCAAGCGGAAAGATAAAATAAAAGAAGTGTATTTATTTTTTCTTTTATATTGGCATGTTAAAAGAGGAAGTAAAAAAGTGCATTTGTTTTTTCTTTTATATCTGCAAGCGGTAAAGGATGTGAAAGAATTGTGTTTGTTTATTTTCAAATACTAGCGAGAAGTAGCAGTGTGTTGCAATGGCGGATATCACGAAATAAAAATTTCGATAAATAATGTATTTTAGTTTATTATGTTCTTTTAACAATAAATTTACTGGATATCAAGAATTTCAGTATAGCAGAGCACATTCGAGCTCGAACTCGTTGGCCGTGTCTCTCCGCTCGAGCCGTTTGGTCCACACCGTCGGACTCAAGCCCATTTGACACGTTGCCGTTCGGGATTGAATATTTGTATAATGTCTTTATTATTTGTAGTAGTGAAATTTAATGCGAGAATTGTGTTTTATTTGGTTGTACAATATGTTTGATAATTTGTATTTCTTATGTAAGGGTGTTTTAATAATTGTATTAATTGTATTTATTATTGGGTTAAATAATTGACTATATTAAATAGCGATAATGTGGTGTTTTATTGTACATTATTCTTTTGTCTTGTACGTCTAAAAATTATGTGCATTAAAGTGTTGTACACTATGTTTCTTTTCTTGTAAGTAGTAGTCATTATAGTCATTAATAACATTGACCACTTTAATAGCATTAATGTTGTAAGTCTGAAAATAAGTCTGAAAATTACATCATGCTTATTTTGTTGTACAATATGCTTATTTTGTTATAAATCTGAAAATTGGTTGCAGATATTGTACATTGTGCTTAAATGGTTGTAATTTTTTGTGAATGGGTGTTTTTAATAGCATTAATGTTTTTTGATAGAATTTTGGTTTTAAAATGACATCACGCTTTATTTTGTTGTACAATATGCTTACTTTGTTGTAATTCTGAAAATTGTGTGCATTAAAGTGTTGTAAACCATGCTTAATTTCTTGTACGTCTTAAAATTAAGAGTGAGGTGCGTTAAATGCGTTATAAGTAGTATAGATAAAAGGCAAAATGACTTTTTCGTATTCAATTTTGTAAAAGAGGTTTTTTTTTTTTTTTTTTTTTTTTTTGCTCTTAAAACTTCACACTCGTCTCTTCTTTGGCAGGCATGATTTTGCAATTTAGACATAAAATGTCTGAAAAAACAAACACACTTTTGCAAGTGACGTGGCCCAACGGATAGCAAGTAACATTGACAATTTTATTTAAAGATTATTTATTGGGATGTCACCAAACTATTAAACTTATTTCTTTTAAGTCAGTTATTTATCAAAAGTAACTTATAGAACACTCGCCTAAGAGTTTGATTTTGTTTATATTAATTTCGGATAAATTTTTCTCTAAAATCTTTGAAACAATGAGAATAAAACAAATATAACATATCAAAACAACACAATTAACTATTGAAATGTAAAATATCATTTTTAGCCATTATTTAAGTGCAACTATATTTAGTCGAAAGTGATTTATGATAACTTAACCTAATGTTTTAAGTTTACTCTTTCTACTTTAGTGTTTTGATATATTAAAGTTAGCGTTATTTCTTATTTTTGAAACTGTACAAATTCTCAGAATGAATTTTAATGACATCGTTATAAATGAAAACTCATACTTGAATAGCGCATAAGTTAATTTTAATAATTGAGTTGTCTAAAAGTTTATAAAAAAAATAATAATAAAAAATAATAATAATAATAGTTAGACCGTCCACGGATATATAATCCATATTATGTATTTTAATTAAATGGTGTGCCATAAAAACATAGTATTGTTACCAATTCACATAAAAAAGAAGTAAATGAACCCAAAATTAGATATTTTTTCTTTCGACGAAAAATAGGATAACATATTGATTAAGATCTAAATTGATAATACATTTTGGTTGAGGCAAAAAGTCTTGCCACCACTGATAAAAAATTACGCTTGTGAAGAAAGAAAACTTGTGAAATTGAAATAAGCTTTCAGTCGACCTTGCTTGAACTTGAATCTTTGATATTTTACTTGAACTAAAAAATTTGATATTGTTGCTCTTACACTTTGAATCTTTGTTGTTGCTTTCTATTAAACATATAAAGCTTCGATAACGTGTTTGGACTTGACCTTTTTGACATTATTTGGAAGCCTAAATTGTAGGGTTTTAGAACTACATAAGCGAAATGCATATGCTACGTGTTTTGGACTTGCCTTTTGACATTATTTGCAGATATGGATTTAGTTATCGCAATTAGGTAACACGGATCTATTTAATAAACAATTAATAATAAAAGGTAAATCGAAACTAACATTTGGCTTCAACTGCACGCTATAAACGAACAAGGAAACCAAAGAAACTAAGTATCTAAAATAGATACCTCTACGAGTATCACACACAAACACTTAAATCAAGTACGTTCGATTAGACGCTAGTCAAGAACGTTTAACCCAATCAACACTTTGATAACTTGAATAACACGAACAAGAAAAACCCAAGAACAAATTCTACTATTTCTGTCCGAGAACCAACTGTCTAATAACAACTTTCAACATCACCCGATATCGGACAAAGAGTGTCCGATATCTTTTCCCTTCTGTCCGATAAATGCCAAAGCAGAAAACACCTTATCCTTGCTATCTAGTTTGACCAAGAAACATGCAAGGACTTAACTAATTGAAAAACCTTAACATCTTGAATAAAAGTAAATGCAAGTAAGGTTTGTTCAATAAAACCAAAACACATTCTAATTGGTTTATATAAAACCAATGAGATGCATATGTTGGTTAGGATAGATCAATTGTATTTAGGTGAATTTAGGGATGGTATATATTAATCGTTATAATGTTTCTGAGTTTAGGGATATCAAAGAAATCGTCCCTTTGTATGCATGTATATATTTGTTTATATAGGGTCAATGACCAACCTATGCATGGGCTCAAAACTTGAGCAACAAGCATAAAATAAACACCCCGATCAGATATATATTGGACAAGGCCCAAGGCACCAAACCGACCCAAGTAGCAAGTTGATCAAGTCCATGGGTCGTTTATAGGATCGGGTCACATGCACGCATAAACGGGTCTAACGTATATTCAAGTTTAAACGATCGTCACGTACTCTCGTGTTTAACGTGTGTGCCCCCATAGGCTCACACGCTTCTAGTCGTTTACGTGTGTTTTAACTCCCACAAACCAACAACTCCCACTTGGGAGTTGGAGTGTCGAATGGCACACAAAACTAACGACGGAAATGTCTAGCAACGCTCTCACTCGCTTTTTAACTAAAAGTGTATGAGATATAGTTTCATAAAATCTTCTCAGTAGCATGGTTATTAATGTCTTGATTTTAATCATCCTTTGTTATAGATACCGTTAAACCATGGATATGGATCCTAACTCATTCCATATAGTTTAACCATTTAGATTCTCGTTATAGAATTTAATTAGATATACCAAATGTAATCAAGTATCACCTTGCATTACCCTTTGGGTTTGGCCACACAATTATCTTATTAATTCTGGAGAGGACCCATGGTATCTTTCTGCAGATATCAAGTAGAGTAACAAATCCTTTATTGACTACAAGTGTTGTGGATCTTGCTCACATCACTCCAAATATAGCCTTTATAACTACCTTATTCGAGATAGCGTTTTGCGTATACTTACAAAAAGTAATATCCACACATAATAGAACTTTCTTGCATCTCAAGTCTAAGGACGATTTTAACAAACCATTTTCAATATTTCACTTATGACAAGGATCCAAAAGTAAATATTTGAAAGTTGGGGTATCCAATATGCATCCCTTGTGAATATACATGAGTTTGGCGGGAACAATCCACATTCTCGTTAGAATATAACCAACACTCATATTTGCCTTACATAACAATATTCCCATATTGTTAACCGACAATGGACATATTTAGAACAATAAAATTATTCAAGGATTAAACATGCAAATATAGGATAACAATTATTATATGAATGAATAACAAATACCAAGTATCTTTACTCATCATAAAGTAAAATTGTCTTTCAATCCCAATTATCCAAATACTAAAAGCAGATATGCATGAAACTAATTTAGTAAGTTGAAGCCTAATGTTTCCAACATTCTCAACCTTTCTTTACAAGAAAAACTAAATAGTCATCTGAGTAAACTTTCCGAATACTTGTTTTAAATTTCACATATAGTGAGGGATTTGAAATATAAGATGAGTGTCTTATCTCATATGCTCATACTATTGCAATAGTTATAGTATGGAGATGTCGCCATACCTTGCATGTGTTGGTTTTATGGACAATAAATTAATAGACGTGTGTTAGGATCGAACTCGAGACCACGGGATTGCACACTTTACGTATGAGAATTTAAAGTTAATAATTAAATATAAATGTTATATTTATTTATTGATTAAACGAAATAACTAACGGACGTTAAGTAATTAATGTAATGGATTAACGGGCGTTAAATGTATTTGGAAAAGGACTAGAATGCAAAGTTTGGGAAGGTTCCGGATCCCCTTGGTGAGGTTTAGAACCGATCGGCCATAGGGAACTCAAACCCAACCCATATCAAACTCAAACTTGTTCACCAAGTTTAGTTTAGTATATATATACAAGGCTAGGGGTCTTGTGTTTTGCATCTCTTGTACTCATAAGCTAAAACCCTAAAACGTTTGTGTGTGTTTTTGCTCAAACCGATCGGCCACCTTCTTTAGGGTGTCGATCCAATTCTTTTTCCACAACAAGTTATTTGTTTTATCAAAACTAGCATTACTTTAATTTGGTTTAGTGCGTGTGTACAAGAACGTGGTAATAACATACTTTTGTTATTATTCTTGGATTGAATTACAAAACGGTAAGGGGTAATTCACATAATCCTAATTAAATCAAATTAGGGTTCTTCCATTGCTAGTTTGTGGATTTGATTCTTGTTCGGCTAGAATCAAGAAAAGGTACGCATATTCTTTTATGTTAATTAATTGTTCATTAATAAATCCTATACGCTTCCGCTTGAATACTTTGATGTTTGTGATTATTTATTTGAATGTCTTGATATCTAATTCCAACAGTGGCATCACGAGTCATTGGTTTTAATGAGTAATTAATTACATTAACGCGTAATAAAACAAATAATTGTATGTTGTTTGATATGTTAATCTAGGGTTTATGTTTTATTTATTGTTTGGTCGATTTTTTTTAAGAATTGGGGCGTACCCCTATTTTTTTTAGTCGACACATGTATAAATTTTTTTTAGGGTTTTGAAAATTGTTTGCTAACCTTATTAAAACCTAGAATTAATATATTGGTTACGTGATTAATTCATGAATAATTTGTTATGTGTCATGGAATTTGATATGCGATCTTGTGACTTATTTGTATAATTGTTATGATATCCATGATTATACATGCATGTTAGTCATGGATAAGTTGCTTTGATAATTGTTTAATTGTTGAGACATATTTAATTACGATAAATCTTGAATTGGGGAAGACTCCAATTATGTATATTAATGAATCAATTATGTGCAATTTGGTATATTATTAATTATGGGTTTACGCAATCGATTCGTCGATGTATGTGGCTCACTCTCAATTGAGAGAGTGAAAGCCCTAATTAATATATACATTAATTTAACCTAGATATTGATTATTAATAGGGTTTTATCGAATAAGTTGCATGTGGCTACTTGTTTACACGTATAAATTGTTTATTATGCGCATTGTTTTTAGTAGTTTATTTTTATTTGTTACTTGTTTGTTTATTATGTTAGACAGGTTTAAGCAAAGGGTAATTTTGAATAGAAAAATAATACGGACTAAACAATGGTAAAATTTGATTTGTTTTGGAAGAGTTAAGTTTTCAATAGTTTAATTGATTGGTGACTTTGGTACAAATGGTCCGAACGGCTCACCCACTAGAACAAACTATAAAGGGGTTAATAAAGAAGTGCGATACATCACACCGAAAGGATGTCTAAGGTTATGCTTTTAACTTACGGTCCTCTCGCTTCGAAAGTTCGAATGGAGCTACTTAGTAAGCCATAAAATGTGCAAACTAATCTTAAGGCTAATTAGTTTTAATTCCATGCGCCACTTTTGTGGTAATTACCCAAAACACTAAGTGTTTACACTTATGCAAAAGTACGGTATAATGGATGATAATTAACACTAAATTCCTTGATTGGTGAACCCAATACCTCAATCAAAACTTTGATAATTTGATCTTTATGAATTGGTAATAAAAAGTTTTTTATTAAATTTATGCTACAAGATGAATGCATGACATCTTTGTACATATTTGATTTGACCACATAAAATCAAAACTAGTACCCTTTTAAATTAAGTTATATGCCATCTAATTAAAAGGAACACTTGAAGTTGCAATTTATGTCATGAGAGTACTTGGCTAGATTGTGATGGAGAGGTAAATATCTATGTAAAGTGAGACCTTACATGGACATATTTGCAGTTCTTTAAGTTAGACACTTAAGTTGAGTAGGAAGTGAGACTTGGACTCAATGGCATAAGATGGGATGAAACATGTTTATATTTGCAATAGCGTTGGAAAATATAAATCCCATAATGATCTAGGAATTGGAAATTGTTTGCCAATTATTGTTCGACAGATTACCTTATTATGTGCTTTCGTTACTAGCAGATCAAATGATGTAATGGAATTACGATAATTTGGATCCTAGTTTTCGAGAAAATTCTATGGTTATATGAATATTACCTTGGGTATTTTATTTTCTTGAAAAGTTTAATTATCGAAAATACTAAAATTGAATTTTGCTAATTCTTTAAATGTATTAATGCAACATTAAATCATAAACGAAGGTTATTCCTGTATTGGTAAATTGATCTACACCTGTAAGGGTTTTTGGTAGAGTCAACTTTGCTAAATGAATTAACCTGGTCCTCTTTTCATAATAAAGAGTGAGATTCAATCATATTCCTTTTCATGAATGAAGAAAGGCATGATAGGACAATTAGAAATGTCTAAATTCTAAATTCATAACTCGTAAGCAAATTTTAATAGTTAAGAAAACTGCTTATTTCTGAGTTATTAAATTAGAAGCTAGACTAATTTACTGCCGAATTGGTAAAAGACAAACTAGCATATTTTATCTAGTTGTTGTGCTTTGACCATTTAAGAGTACTACTTACAATTGTTGGTATAGTAGAATTGTTAAGAAAGAAATTGCATGCTCAATTTTTTAAGTTAATAGCATTGATGGATAGTTCATCATCTACATAGTAGAATACACTCTTTAAGTACATAAGTAATTGTTATGTATGGACTTTTTCAAAGGTGTAGGAAGTAAATAGAACACTATTTTCTTTTATTGGTTAATGAAACACTTTCAATGTTGTCAAATCCAAAGGGAGTGTTGTGTTCTTATTATGAATAAGGAATTAATGTAATGATCTCTTATTCATTGGGAGTTACAAGCTTTGTCATCTTGGTAGTAACCCGATTATCTCTAGAATGTCTTACGATAATTACTTTCCACTTGTAGACACTTATGTTTTCAAGGATAGTCATGCACGTTTCCTTATTAGACAATGAAGTGGTTCTACATCTACTAGTTATGCTAATATCAATGACACAATCATATTAGTCACATAAACAAACATATGTCGTGTTGTTTATCTGCTACATGATGTTGTTTCATGCACAAGTGAGAGAAATCTATATTGTGTGCAAGGGACAACATATAAGTATATGATTTAAAGGATTCTCTTGACTGCTAGGTAAGAGACCAACATTCTAATATAACTTGTACATATTTAATTCAAGAAACACTTGGTGTTGCAATTTACGTCATGTCAGAACTTGACGAGATTGCAACAACAAAGTAAATCTCTATGTGAAGTCAGACCTTGCATGGACATATTTGCAGTTTCTAAATTAGACAAGTATTTATAATATGTGTCAAGATGATAGATATAAGACTACTTCAAATTAAATATTTATGTATTATTAGAATGACATAAATAAATGAAGTAATCTAATACTACTTTAATTTGTATATTTATGAATTTTTTGAATGACATAAATAAATGAATAAATAATGTAATCCTACATTATTGTGAAGTACATAAATTAACTTGAAATTACTATTGAAACCAAGAGTGGTGTTCATAATTACTTTAGTTAAACATGTTTATGAGTCATTGTAAAGACATAAACATAAAGTCTTTTAAGACTTATAATAAAGTAAGACGTTAACTTGTTATGTTTTTTAATTAAGACATATACAAGAAGTTATTGAGTTGATCAATGATTTATAACGTATAATGGGATTATAACAGTTTATATTTTCTTGATGAGACATGGATATGAAGTGACTTGGTTAAAAAGTACTTGTGTTATAAAGCATGTAATTGGCTTGAAAAGTCTATTATACCATTAAGTTGACTTAGTTGGTAAATAGGTAAGCCAAAAGGAATATGTTTATCTTATATATTGTTAGATTGTCTTACAATATTAATTCTAATGAATACCACAAGTTGATGGTATGTTCAGTTAGGAGAATCAAACTCTATTTGATTTGTTTGATTCAAGATAACCATAACTTCTTTCTTAAAAAGTAACAAGGTTAGAAATTGAGTATGGATTGAATATACTTAATATGACTCCAACCTAGAAGATTAATAAAACACCATTTTATTATGGAATGGGATGAATCACATTAAGTTTTAATATTGAAGATTCTGATTTTGTGAAACTACTTATGAATAGGTTATTAACAAACTTAAGTCAGGAATTATCAATGTGTATTTGTAATGTCCCAAAAGAGAACAATGTAGTTTTGCTCTAACTGCTAAGTATATATAGATAGTCTATATATTACAAAAGGCAAGTGGGAGTTTTTTTTTTTATCTTGAAAGATAAAATTACAAGATACATAATCTTCTTAAACACACTAGTAAATATCATGTTGAGGTTAGACATATAAATGATAGACCTCATGATGATGGAATTTTCATTCATAAATCTGCAATGATATCTTAGATATTTGACTTATATGCTGAGAAATATGAGTTACAGGATTATAGTAAACCTGATAATCATTATGATGGATTGCCAAATATTGAATTCGGTAAATTACTCATACTATGAATGTTAAAGATGTTGTCCATAAAGATAATCAATTTTGGAAATTTGGTTTATCTTAATAGTTAGACTAGAGAATGGTAATGAGTTTCTTGAAAGAGATGAAAAACCCTAGTGGTTTGAATTTCTATGTAGAAATCATATGGACAATATTGTACACATATTTAATGCATGTTTTATGACAAGATTATTAATCATACTTAAGCAATTAATTATGATTGAATATTCCTTTCTAGACACATTAAATATATAAAGATGATAATTGTCATACTTGTTTTCATTAATATGAAATATGACAATGGAATATCAAAACTCTTTCTTGAGAAATTACTTGAGCGAGGACGGTAAGTAATTGAAAGGTTTTTTGAATTCATATAATCTTTGGAAGTGTATGAAGTGCAATAATTCATGAATGGATAAATGCATGCATCTATGAACTGGCTTAGCTCAGTTGGCCACCTTGGAGTCCTTAGGGGCTCTTGGGGGAGGGAGGTCTTGAGTTCAAATCCTGCAAGGGGTTTGAATGAGGATTTTCCTTCAAGGTAGTCCTTTAATGAAGGGTTTGGGCCTGTAACCCTAGGTTCGAATCTTGGAAAAGGAAAGGTTTACCCTATTAATTGTTGTGCCTTCAAGCGATTAGTAGGGGTTTCCCCATCGGGTATTTGAAATAGGCATTTCCACTTCGAGGGAGCTCTCTAGCGCGGACCCGGTTTAGACAACGTAGTCTAGACCTCCCGCTGTCGAACCGCGACACGAAGCACTTTATAAGAAATTCACCTTTCAAAAAAAAATCTATGAAATTATTCTTATGTTTAATTATTAAATCCTAATTTCGATTTATAATTGAAATAAGATAAATTTTAAGTATTCCTGAAAGCTAGTGGGAGTATTATGTTAAGGTTTTAAATCTTATATGTTGTATAACATGTAGGAAGTAACATTCCTTCTAAGTTAAATGTTAAGTCTTAATTTGGAATAAAACTTCACTTGTAAGATTTAAGAATTAAAACATACAACCTTGGAATATATGTTTATTATTAATAAACATGTGCAGTAAAATAAATGATTCTAATAAAACATGATATATCATTTGGGAAATGGATAAATATTTTTTGACAAGATAAAACACGAATGAAATCTAAGTTTGACCTGTAGATTCATCATGTACATCATGTAGTATATTCAATTTTTTTGTATCATTCTTGATTGATAGATGATTTGACAACATTGATATCTAACTAAAAGTTATTAGATAACTTGTGTAATGAATATTCTAAAAGAATTACATCCTCAACCTGGAATTGCTCCTAGATTCTATGGATGAACAATATGTCAAATGTTGTGCAAATTGTCATCAGCTTTAAACTTGAAAGTTAGGAAAGCATCAAACATTACACAATAAGATATTAAAGTTTACGGAGTTTTAATGAGCATATTGTTGTTTGTATACAATGATGCTGGTTTAATTGAGATGACACTCAATACTAGTCGTGGTAGGATTTCATCCTTGTTAATAGCCATGTGAACTAGTTGTGCTACTAAGAGCACAGTTGCATTATACATTAAAAAAATCAGAATACTTTAAACTTTAAAATGTTTGAAAGTTTAAATTGTCATAAATTGGTGAAAGAGGATGTCACACACTTTATGAATTATTATGTGGATTGGTGAATGCACATACAAAGACTTCACTAATTGAATTCTTGAAATAAGTATTCTCAAAATTACGATAGATCAAGTTGGTTAATTTATGCCTTGTCAACAAGTATGATTGTCATTACTTGAGGCATAATTCATCAACTGGAATTTTCATGCATTGATCTATTTGGTATTTGAATAAAGGATGTTAAACAATTGTTATAATAAATCAAATACTTGGTATGTTTGATTTTATAATATATTGTATCCTATATTTGCATGTTTAATCCGTGAATAAATTCATTTATTCTAAATTGTCAGTTGTCAATTAATGATATGGGAGTATCATTAAACTAAGACAAATCTGAGAGTTGTGGTAGAATATACTTGAAGGTATATTGATGAGAATGCATACCAATTTCAGATGATATTCAATGAATTGAATATAGGACTTATCCCAACTACATGATTTTACTTTATGGATATTGTTATTAAGTAAATCATGAATAGTTATCCTCGCACTTGAAATACCGGATAAGTGTCATGAATGTAGTGCACTACGTGGAGCAACTTAACGCTATAATGTGGCGGTAGTCATAAGGGTTGTTTTCGAAATGTTACAAAGTTTATGGGTTATTCTTGTAGTCAAGATAGAATTTGTTCCTTCAAATTTATTTGAAGTTTAATCTTGTTGGGCCCTCGTAGGGTTGACAAGATGTTTGTGTACACACCCAAAATCTCCCTAAATATGTTTAGAAGATTTGGTAATCTTGTTCAATCACTAATAACGAGAAAGCAGAATGGTTGAATAAATAATTACTTAATTCCATATCTTTATTTAACATGGTATTAGAAACAAAAGGATAATAATAATGAGAAATCATTAAAAGGTTTTTCCAGGAAACCTTACTTGAGTTGTACTAGAGGCATCGAAGTGTTGCTAGATGCTAACCGATGTGATCACTCTATTAAGATATGTCCAAGTGGGAGTTGTTGGTTTTATGGACAATAAATTAATAGACGTGTGTTAGGATCGAACTAGAGACCACAGGATTGCACACTTTACGTATGAGAATTTAAAGTTAATAATTAAATATAAATGTTATATTTATTTATTGATTAAACGAAATAACTAACGGACGTTAAGTAATTAATGTAATGGATTAACAGGCGTTAAATGTATTTGGAAAAGGACTAGAATGCAAAGTTTGGGAAGGTTCGGATCCCTTGGTGAGGTTTAGAACCGATCGGCCATAGGAACTCAAACCCAACCCATATCAAACTCAAACTTGTTCACCAAGTTTAGTTTAGTATATATACAAGGCTAGGGTCTTGTGTTTTGCATCTCTTGTGCTCATAAGCTAAAACCCTAAAACGTTTGTGTGTGTTTTTGCTCAAACCGATCGGCCACCTTCTTTAGGGTGTCGATCCAATTCTTTTTCCACAACAAGTTATTTGTTTTATCAAAACTAGCATTACTTTAATTCGGTTTAGTACGTGTGTACAAGAACGTGGTAATAACATACTTTTGTTATTATTCTTGGATTGAATTACAAAACGGTAAGGGGTAATTCACATAATCCTAATTAAATCAAATTAGGGTTCTTCCGTTGCTAGTTTGTGGATTTGATTCTTGTTCGGCTAGAATCAAGAAAAGGTATGCATATTCTTTTATGTTAATTAATTGTTCATTAATAAATCCTATACGCTTCGCTTGAATACTTTGATGTTTGTGATTATTTATTTGAATGTCTTGATATCTAATTCCAACAAGATGAGGTATTAAAATCAACGACATAACGACATTCATCTTCTACGCTTCTAAAAGTGTAAAGTATTCTCATTCCTTAATGTGTAATGCAACAATGCTCTATGTTGAGCATAACTAGTTAGCGATTTATCATAAAAGATGAAATCCTACTACAACCAAGATTAATAATCCTCTAGCATCAATTTGTACTTATACAACACTATGCTTTATAATTGTGAACTTTTATATTAACAATAATCTAAACACTCTCAATTAGATATTGTTGTTGTCACTCATCTTGTTCTTGTACAAAGGCAACAACCGAGTCCATACACAATATATATATATATATATATATATATATATATATATATATATATATATATATATATATATATATATATATATATATAAGTTAAAATAAAAAGACAAATATCCGTAAAAAGAATAAAAGATTTTTTTCAAAAAGTTCACGAAAATTCCCAAAATATCCTACAAGATCGGGTATGTTGGTGCATAAAACTTTGTGAAAACATTTTTATAATTTTGAGTTTGATACGTTTTTTAATGCACAAAACAATTTTGATGCAAAAAAATTTTGATGCACAAAATTTTAACTTGTTTTAGTTTGATGCGCAATGTTATTTTGATGAAAAAAGTCAAAAGAAGTTGGGTGCAAAACCAATTTTGATGCACAAAAAGATTTAATGCGAAACGATATTTTCATAATTTTTTCGAAAAATATCCACTTTTAGAAAAAGTTTTCACAACTTTTTCATGCACCATCATACCCGATCTTGTAGGATTTTTGGGAATTTTTATGAACTTTTTGAAAAAAAATCTTTTATCTTTTTACGGATATTTGTCTTTTATTTGATCTTTATCCTATATATATATATATATATATATATATATATATATATACGTGATGAATCCTTAGTTAAACAAAGATAAGGTTTCCATTCATGTAATAAACTATTCCAAGTGAAATATACCATTTAGGACTTGCTCGAATGATATATTGCATTTGTGTTGGACTTAATTTTCCGCATTTATTTATTCCATATAAACATTTATTTCAAGATTGTTTGTTTTATTCCCTATATTCCAAGTGAAGTTTCATTCCAAGCTTAAGAAATAACACATTGCTCCCACTCAATGTCAGATGTACTCAAGAGTTTTCTTAATTTAATCAGAATCATATTGTAATTAAATTCAAGATCTCAGCTGTTAGATGCTTAATCCAATCCAAACTTGGATTGCTTAAATATTGTATACTACATAAAGATTATGTAGATTAATAACCCTTTTGATTACACACCGTCCTCGCAAAAAGTAATCATAAAGAAAGAGTATAAAATCTAATTGCCATATTCCTTATACAAGAAACATGTATGACAATTAAATATCTTTATATAATCAATGCGTGTATATATAAGAAAATCTAATCACGTTAATTGCTTAAGTATGATTAAAAACTTTATATAAAATGCCATGCATTAACATGTATACAATTTTGTCCTTGTGAGTATTTCTTCAAAAGAAACTCATTCCAACCTCATAGATTAATCAAGAAGTAAATAACAATCAAACTCAAAACTTAATTTGCCTTTTAAGGACCGCATCTTATCATTCATAGTTCTAAGATATTTATCGATTCAAGATGTGATAATGTATTTTAGTAGTTAGGCGATTTACAATAATCTTCTAACTCATATCGCTCAGCATTGATATAAAATATCACTCAAGTGATGAGGCATCCTTATGGATTTATGAATGAGAGTAATCATTATACTTCGGTCTACATTTTCGTGTTTAACCTTAGTATGACATTAATAAGTGGATTTTAGAAGGTTAAGTATTTTGTTCTCAAATAACTTTGAGATTTGTATATGCTCCCACTTACTTTTGTAAGTAGAGACAATTCTCTAAATACTAAGTATTTAAGCAACAATAAATTGTTCTTTATTGGGAATCACAAAATACATTTTAAGTTCTCATCTCTAGATTTGTTAATGAAATGCTTCATAAGATTTTAACAAATTCAGAACTTAAATCAAGACATAATGAAATTCCTTCCAACAAGTCAAATTAGGGTTTATAGAAAAACTCTAATATAGTATCACTCTTTAACCAAAAGTTCTAGCAACAGTTTTGTGTTTTGTCAAGCTAGAAAGAACACTAAAACTACAATCTTCAAGCTAGGAAGTGTAGAATAATCAAAAATCCAAAAGGATTTAGAATTCATTTGGTTTGAGTGGAAAACCTAAAATCCCTAATGAATTAGGGTTTTCAGTTATGTATTGTCTTGAATACCTTCTAGGTTTGAACTATATTGAGTGTATCCATGACACACGCAATTTTTAACCTTGATATGTTTTGGAGGTAGAGCACTTTAAAGCTATCATGAATCAAACAATATGAACAAGGTTTGATTCAACACTATAGACATACCATAATAAAGTGGTATTCTATGAGTATTAGAATTGTAAAACTATATCAGAATTCCATAGATAACTTAATTCTCTTTGGACCAAATACTTGTCAATTGGGTCGAGCCAAATTGCTTATAAAGTATTTACGAACCAAGTGCATGCAATAATGTATATTCATTGAACAATACAAGAACCTTATGTTTACGTGTTCATAAGAAGACAGAACTGTTCAAGAATTATATGTTCATGTGTTTACAAGAAAACAGAACATTTCAATAATACATTATAAGTCTTTGAATAATTCAAAGGCCTCTTGTTAATGTGTTAACTAGAAGACATAACAATTATACTATATATAGTTTATGTTATAAGTCATTGAGTTATTCAAGGACTTTATAATTATGTCTTAACATGTAAGCATAATTATACTAACAAAAGTAATCATGAACGCAAACTCTTGAGTTCTATAGTAATTTCAAGTTAATTTTATACTTCAGAATTATGATCAATAACATATAACCATAATTATGTTGACTAAAACATGTTGTCAAATGTTGAAGTATCTTTACACTATATCATGACATTTGAATGTAGTAAGGCACAAAACATCTTGCGTGTTCAAGTCCTAGTAGAATCATTATTAGAATGTAATAGGGCAACAAAAATCTCACGTGTTTAAGTCCTAGTAGAATTCTTGTTTACATGTAGTAGGGCAATAAACATCTAGCGTGTTTAAGTCCTAGTAGATTTATTAGTTTTCTTACCTTGCGGTCAAGAGATACCAATAATATTGTTGTTCCTTGCACACACTTTGAGATTTCTCCCACTTGTGTAAGGTACAACATCATATTATGAAAACAAAAAACACGTAATTGATTGTGTACACAATATGACAATGTCATAGATATTATAAGTAGTTTTAGAACCATAACCTGTAATAAGGAATTGTGGATTATTATTCTATAGATAACTCTTCAGGAAGCGACAACAGGAAGGCAACGTGTTATCTTATAAAATAAAATGCAATTTTCTTTTAAGCAATGGTCATTCATATTCGGAAAGTGATGAATTATTTCAAAGCAAGTTTGAAATGAGATGGGTGACTAACAAGGAAATGAATCCCGTAGCTCCCACTGAAATTGACAACATTACAAGAATGTTATTTCAGTAATAAAATGCAATTGCTCCCAATGGATTTGTCAACATTGTAAGTGTTACATTTCCAGTAGAAAGCATATAGCAATTGTATACACTTTCCTATTCTCTTTGAATGCCTACGAGTGACAATGCACTTAGGTATTGAACATAGTATATGAAGTTCTACTTATGGACTAGCCATTCTTTCATTCAATTAACTTGAATCTTTAGCATTGAATTCCTCCTTTATCATCTACATAGTCTCAAGGGTAATTAGCACTTTAGGAATAATGAGAGTCCAAGAAAATTACCTAGAGAATGTTCTTAGTAATTTCTTTACTCTTTTCGGTTTAAACTCATACATCGTGACAAGCGCAGGATATCATTTATTTTGGTAGCTATAAACACAATGTTTTCTAGTTACACAAAATATTCTATCTTTCAATAATTTCTAGACCACAAAAGGGTAATGAAAGATTATCAGTGAGTTTAACAGTTTGTAATCCTATCTTAGTTTTTCAACTAAGGAGAAAAGATAGAAATAAGTCTCACTCTTCTTACCAGGAAAAGAGACTAAGTTTGTCTTTAAAGAAAAACAACTTTGTTTACGAATTATGTTGCAACAACACAATTTAATCAGAACATAGAAAGTTCAATAATAATATTTTCGATAATTACCTTCTTAAAAGAATTAACTACCCAATTAATTACTTATTAAGACTAAGATCCATCTTGCACTCCCACTTAATTACCAAAGGTCTGACAAGGGCGTAAAAAAATGGGACAAGAGGTAAGCGACGAGCGTTAATTGCATAATGCAACTCTTAGATTTATGAGACTGTTTAAGGCATTAGTATCAAGTAATAATGTCAAAAGCATGTTTAGTTCTCATCTTATGCCTCGGGTTCAAGGTCTGACCAAGCCAACTCGAAATAAGTCGACCAAGTGTGAATGTGTAAAAATAACCAAAAGTCTTACCTAAGCGAAATAATCACCATGGGTTGGAAAGACCCTTAGGTCTGACCAGAGAAGTCAATCCAAATGCACGTGTTCATAGTTGGATGGCATAGACTTAAAATCAACAAATAGGTATGCACATATAAATGTGGTAAAAGTCGTGTACAAAGAAGCATGCAAAATAACTTTGTAACACTTATTTTAAAAACTTTTTGTCATGACACTGTAGTGATCATCATGGTTCACGATAGCTCCAATCGAACTCACAGGGAGGCAGAGGGCCAGGTAAGCGCTGAAGCAATAACCTAGACATCCTTTCGGTGTGACTATGCACAACTCTTTAAACCCCCTTTTTAGTTTATTCTAGTGGGTGAGTCGTACATCCCAAGTGTCCATAGCGCTAGTTTTTAAATTCATGAAAAACTTGTTTCAATAGTTTAGATCACTTTATTTAACAAAAATGATTTTCCACGAAATAAATAGCAGGTCACAATGAGCATGATATTTAGGCGTGTAAATAAAGACCAATATTGATGTTATAGTTACGATATGTATTATTCCATATTGCATACAATTAGGTGTCAAAAACAAGTAACAATTTATGCACATAAGGAATCACAAACATATAAACATAAACATTAATATAAACCTCATAAAAATCGGTCCAGCGGCCGACAATCTCGCAGATAATCATCGATCGCTCACTAAGCGCTTTGATTTATCGTAATCGCCTATTTAATCGGTTTGATAAAGATCGCTTAAAATCGGTCAACAAACCGATTAATCGGACAAAATCGCCTAATCGGATTAATCGGACAAAATCCTTAGAAATTGGTTACCAAAATTGCTTAAAATTATACAAAATCGCTTAAAATGAGTCAACAAACCGATTAATCGGACAAAATTGATCAAAGATCGCTTAAAAATGGTCTACAAACCGAATAATATCTATGTTTGACTTTAAACTTTGAAGAATTATGTATTATTTTTATATTTGAACACTTGAAATATTTGAACTTTGATACCCTATGCTTATCTCATACATATAATATAATATAATATCTAATATTACAATTTTATTTATAAAAATTCCAATCTGATTAATCTCCGATTAATCCCCGCCTAACCGATTAATCGCTAGGCCCTACCCAACCGCCTCACTAGCGCCTAGCGATTTTTACAACCTTGATATAAACACAGATTGTTCTGAGTACTCTCGCGAATCTTCTCCAAAAGGAGAACCATAAGACCGTCACTAGGTACGAAACCTAGATCGCCCAATACATCACAAAAAGCGATTGAGTGGGTCTTGTGACCGAAAAACACATAAAAAGCATGGCAATCTTAATTAACAAGTAATTACGCTATTTTATGTATTTAATAAACAATATGTAATTCTAATTATCAATATAATTCTAATTAACAATTAATTAATTCTAATTAACAATTAATTCCAATTAACCCTTAATTCCAATTAACAATTAATTCTAATTAACAATTTAATTTAATTTGTGTGTGTCTTGTTATTTTTAATTAATAATTGACAAGTATTGCATATAGTTGTCAAAACAAAAATAAAACGAATAACTAAATTAGATTTTATGCAACCTTTTAAACATGTTTATTAAAATAAATGTGTAACCCATAATCGCAAAAACGAGATGGCTCTGATGCCACTGTAGGGATTTTAGAACTATGTTAGCTAAGTAACGCATACGAGTACGCAGCAGATATGGATCTAGTTATCGCAATTAGGTAACACGTATTTAATAAACAATTAATAATAAAAGGTAAATCGAAAACTAACCTTTGGCGTCAACTGCACGCTATCAACGAACAAGGAAACCAAAGAAACTAAGTATCTAAAATAGATACCTCTACGAGTATCACACACAAACACTTAAACCAATTACGTTCGATTAGACGCTAGTCGAGAACGTTTAACCCAATCAACATTTTGATAACTTGAATGACACGAACAAGAAAAACCCAAGATCAAATTCTACTATTTCTGTCCGAGAACCAACGTCCAATAACAGCTTTCAACATCATCCGATATCGGACAAAGAGTGTCCGATATCTTTTCCCTTCTGTCCGATAAGTGCCAAAGCAGAAAACACCTTATCCTTGCTATCTAGTTTGACCAAGAAACATGCAAGGACTTAACCAATTGAAAACCTTAATATCTTGAATAAAAGTACATGTAAGTAAGGTTTGTTCAATAAAACCAAAACACATTCTAATTGGTTTATATAAAACCAATCGGTGCATATGTTGGTTAGGATAGATCAATTGTATTTAGGTGAATTTAGGGATGGTATATATTAATCGCTTTAACGCTTACGAGTTTAGGATATCAAAGAAATCGTCCTTTGTATGCATGTATATATTTGTTTATAGGGGTCACCATGCATGGGCTCAGAACTTGAGCAACAAGCATAAAATAAACACCCCGATCAGATATATATTGGACAAGGCCCAAGGCACCAAACCGACCCAAGTAGCAAGTTGATCAAGTCCATGAGTCGTTTATAGGATCGGGTCACATGCATGCATAAACGGGTCTAACGTATATTCAAGTTTAAACGATCGTCACGCACTCTCGTGTTTAACGTGTGTGCCTATAGGCTCACACACTTCTAGTCGCTTACGTGTGTTTAACTCCCACAAACCAACATAAATCAAGGTTTTCAAGATCGGGATCCTACTTAGGATCGTTGCTATTGCAAGATCGTAATCGTGAGATCGATTTGGATCCTAAGATCCTAGTATAATGTGATTTTCTTAATAGTTTTTGTAATATTATTCAAATCTATAAATTATTATATATCATTAACACATAATTATATGGATGTTCATGAAAATGTTGTTTTAAATTATGAATATGGAATGTTTAAGAAGATTAGCCGGTTGTTTTTTAAATTCTATAGAATATGATCCATAAGCTTTTAGTTTTTTAGTTTGCGATTCAAGAAAAGTAAGATCGGATGAGATTATATCTTAAGATCCTATGATGAATATCGGATAAGATCCTAAGTGTTAAGATCCTACATAGGATCCGGATCGTTTTTGCTTTATAGTATCGTAAAATCATAAGATCCTAAGATCATGATCGGGATCCTGACAAGTATGACCTAAACCTTTGAAAAAACACTTTGAAGCACATAACACTAAGGCTAGTCACAATGGAGGGTGAGCCATCACCCTCGCCTCCATTGTCACGCGTGACATCCACCAACATCACCCTATCATTTTGCACTTAATGGTGACTGCCCTCACCACTATGATTTTTTGTTTGGGAGTGTGTGTGAGGTATTTTGTGACGTTTGTTCGTATAAAGTGAGTATTTTTAATGATGATGACCATTGAAGCTGAAAGGTGATGATAGTGGTGATGTGCTGAATGGTGATGTGACGCTGACGTGGAAGTGATGATATAGGTGACCATTGTTTCCACTCTAACCTTTTGAACATAAAGAAACTGAATTGAACCAAGCCACCTTAAATCACATCATGCGTAAGTCAATCAAAACTCAAAAGACATCGAAACATTAGATTACGATAATGAGATCCGAGAGGGCCTTGACTTCCCTTGAATGGAATACTTGAAAGGCTCAACTTGGACTTAAGCAATAACCAAACTTACGATGTACAACCGAAAAATAAACCCACTTGAACAACTACGAGCATTTTTTTACGAAAATCCGGTTTAAACCACAAGATAAGGGCGAACACCTCGAGGAATAATTTGACCTACAAAGCATTGAAATCAAAAATACAAGTTACCTTATCGAGAGCCAGATCAGTGGTTGAATGAGTGAGATTGGCTTGCCGAAAGGGGAAAAACATTGTTGACCTTGGTCGATGAAATGGAGAACACTATGACAAATCTTCTTGTCTTAAAAGGTGGAGGGAAAACCAAAGAGTTAAAATATGAGAGGTCATCAAGAAAGCTCTTCATCACTTGCCGGAAAAAAATCAAATGATGCCGGAAAAGAGTATTGAGGGCTTGACATTAGCAATGAAGTAACTTGGAAAGAATGATTAGAGTGAATATGATGAACCAATGTTGATGAAATATAGGCTTGGCATTTTAAGAAAAGAACATAAAATGAAAATAAGATGGCCTGCGGGATAAAAAAGATAGTTTTAAAAAAGACTAATATACTCTAATGTGCTTTGCACATGAGTAACTTTAATGGTTAAACTTAACTCCCGTTTGGTCAAGGGACCATGAGTCTTATAGGTTTCAAAGTTGAGGACTATCAGCATAAAAAAAAGTCAAAAGACTAAACATGCAAGTCAACCGCAAACCACATGAACCATCCGTGTAATTTACTCTTTGTTTTATCTTTGTTATCTCAATCAAAAAAATTTCCAATCATATCGTATGTTCTTTTTTCTCTCTTCCTGATAATCTTGGTTATTAGTAAAATAGAAAGAAAAAAAAGCTATAATGTTATCAACTTGCTATTCACATCGCTATCAAGTATCAACACCGGCCACGTGAAGACCTGAAGACTTGTCTATGCTTATCGAACATTTTCATCAAGAACATTCTCTACAAATATCCAACGCGAGTACATCAAGTCATTACTAATCTTCATCAGAAGCATCGTGATCCAAGAACGTGTAGAAGATATTCAACTTGTCGTGGAATCATACCAGAAGTGCGTTAATCTCACAAAACCACAACTCGATCTTCCCGACATAAACCAACTTGCTCAATACACCCTTATCAAGAAACCATTTGGGGTAGTCTACATAAGTGAACTACACCACAATTGCTTCATGGCGTGCAAAGAGCTACACAAGTTTGGGGATCACACATTGAAGAAAGTCAGGGACGGTCTAGCTTATCGGTTAAAGGAGATACATGAAGGCATAGGGTCACCAAGAGATGGAATTCGAGGATAGAAGGATGTTAAGAAGATCATCAGCGGATTGATGAAAGGTTGTTTAGGCGGATCGATTCGTAACATTGGAGAGTTTCGTTGGTGATCGCCCAAGCATATCTCTCACAGCTATCAACGCCCGAACGCATTCCCGAGTTATTGCCGGATTACCCGAATCTCTGGTACCCTTGATCTGCTTTCTCTTATCATATTTTGGATGTGTGATTCATATTTGACAATGGCTTGTTCATACATAACAGTGTACAACCCTTACTTGTAATGAAAGGACCCTGTGGTACGCTTCAGTGCCACAATCCTATAAAAGGAGTGAAAGCTTCTTACTTTTGAGTAAAACTTATCAAAACTTTCACTTTTTCAAAGTTTTGCTCAAAAGAACAAGTACTTCCCCTTATGTTTTTCAAAACCTCAAAAGTTAATATCACTTGTTGAGGGGGAGTATTTGCTTAAACACTTTGTTCACAAATTGTTCTTCGTGGTAATCTTCCCACAAAACTTGAAATGAACATATTCGATATCAAATTTCGTCAAAAATAACATTATATGCCATTTTTGATGGGGAGAAAAATTATATGATAAGAAATATGTTGTGAATTGCCAATGAATCGTCGTGCTAAAAAGACTTAACCAATGAATTGACGAGACCTTAAATGTTAGTAACTCGAAAAGACTTGTCCGGGACGGGTAATAACTTCAAGCTAGTTCGCTAGTGATGTAAACGTGTCTCACAAAGGACTTGTCTTAGTAGAATGTACCATTCGAGAAACTCTTGATAGACATGAACTTTGACGGGTTTGACAACCTTTCGAGGTTTGTCCACACCTTCAAGGTAGTTATTAGAGCTAGTTATCACCTAAAAGCGATAATGTAACTCTTTAACTATGCAACGAATCGTGTCTCGCGGGAATTGTCTATCTTGAGTTGATCAATTCAAAAGTCGCGCTTTTCTCTCACCGTGCGATTTACATCAAAATACTTAAGCACGTGTGGAGGGAGTATTTCGCAAAATCTAAACTCTCAACAAGTGGTACTAAAAGCTTTTATTCATAACCACCGTGAGAGATTTTCAAAAGAAATTGGTTTTATGGCAACATAGGTTAGTCATGGAGTTATAAGGTTACTAAGGTTAGGAATAACCGTCCTATGATCCGCTAGAGCCGGAGGGATCTACCCAAGGACACCACCAATAGCTAGAATTTAGAAGTCCTTAGGTATGATTATAAAAGGAGAAAATGAGAATCGGAGAAAGAAGGAGTTGAAGAATTAAAAGAAAAGTAAAGAAAAGGGTGAAAAGAAATGGCCTCCAGTTATTCAACTTAGGGCGCATACCGGGTTCAATTCATATGCTACCGGTTTTCATTTGATGACACCGTATTGAAGATCAAAGTCGTCATGGACCCAATGGACGCATGCACTAAACCTTCTTAGCCACTCAAGTTTCTCTCAATGTAAGCTTGTTTCATTCTCACAGGAACCCTACGTAAACTATCGGCTTTCTCTTAGAGATTGGCTTTGGTATTGAAGCAAGGAGACCCTCTCCTAGTCTCCGTCAGAAAACCAAAGCGCACTATCGAGTCTAGAGCCACGAGATTCATCAAAAGATCTCTTAGGTACACTTGACATTTCATCACTTGTCGCTCAACATTAAGGACGCAAGTGATCCATTATCGAGTCCTACACGCATCTTGGCAACTGTCAAGAACATTTATGAGAGGTTCACACATGTGATCCTCGGTGATTGAATGGAAACTCCGCCAGGTCAACATCAAATGCCACGACACTTGGTAACTCCTTGGGTTACGCTTAGTGTGTCTCAAACGGTCTACGTGGGGTGATGCTTGTACCTCAATGACTCATCCGAATCAGATGTACTTCGACATCGCGTTATCTCACTTGGGGACCCCAATTCAGAACAACCTTTGTGAATTAGAGTCGTGTTTTCACACTATGTTGTTAACACACTCAAGTTCAAACTTGTAAGTTACCGGATTATTTCTAACCCATGTTTTATGTTTTCTTCTTATGGATGCTCATGGTGGAAAAATCGCAGATTCTCCACATGCTCATACCAACATCAAATTGAAGTTCTCTCAAAAGCAACACAAAGTCGAATGATTCTTCGTCAAAGCCAAAGAATCTACAAAGTTTAAAGACTAAGGGAACTACATCGATGTGAAATCCAACGTTAAAAGAGCGTGTGAGCATGTTGGAGAAAGACGTGGAGACACCGGAGCAACGGCGGACCGATGCGATAACAACAACATACTATCACTACCACCACAAAGAACAAAGATAATGAAGACATCAAAGTCGAAAACTTCAAAGTAAACAAGATCCCTACACCGGGAGATTGTTCGAATCAAGACACTTTTCTCACAAGAAAGAAGAATGTCGAAGACGCCAAAGCTACTATTACATCAAGACCTACAACGTCATCACTCAAATCATTAATCACCAACACTTAGGGAGATTGTTGGAATCACTCCTAAACTAGATTACAAATGTTAGTAATTAATATGTAATAGTTAGCTTAATTAGGCTTTTATGTTTGTTATTATGCTAAGGCTTATGTAGGGCCCATGCGCCTGGCCTGCCCAATAAGGAAAGGAAGGACCAGGAGTGTTGCCTAGCTCCTCTTATATAAATAGCCTCATAAACCTTCACTGAAGGTTGGTTGTTCACTTTCATATTACACTTATGCTTATCTTTTCTATATCATATTAACGTGTGTGTAGTGTTCATCCGATCCTTCTTTACCTCATTTCTTCATATTGATCTTCATTACATAAATGGGAACCTAACAAACACATTTGTCGTCGAACAAATGAACACTAATTGTGTCTTATTTGAATTATTAAATCAGTGTTTTTAATGATTAATGAAATTTTAATTTTATTATTTGAAAAAAATGAAAATGAAAAAATACATATTAGATTGTGGTCACCATTACGAGTACTTTGTCATACAAAAGGTACTAAAAAGATAAAGGTAAGTTGGCGGTGAGATGACAGTGATAGCCACTGTCACCATTACATCCTGCCTTAGCCAAAATTAATTAAAGACCCCGCTTTTTTACGATGATGATCAACCTCACAGTATAATTAAGCAGCCATAAACAAAAAGAACTTCCATTTGTTAGTAATTAGGGTATGTGCAAAAATACATCAACACCCACAAAGATTCTACAATACTGTCAACAGCTGAGTTTTGAATGATGCTAGTTGCTGCCACATTGGTTCAAATTAAAATCAAACTTTTGACAGAATTCACCTAATTTCAAGTTCCTAAAAAGAAATTAAACAAGACCACGACAAGTCATAGAAATCAAACCAACTTATGTTAAAACACTTGATGAACATAGGGGCACACGTCTTCTTCATGCCATTGCAATCACAGCCTTACATTTATATCAAGATTTTTAATTCTCGACATCAATAGTTGAGCCTCCTCCTCACCGATAAATCGCAATCTTCATTAATCACCTTCATCTTATTCGCCATTAAGGATGACAACATCAAATGCCTTTTTAATCATATCTTCAACACCATCATTAGAAAGAAAAGTAGATGGCACTTCGCTGATGGAAGCATCCTGGGGGACAAACACTTTTAACAGCAATAACCATTCCTTGGTGAACAGTTATGCAGAAGGCAACATATTGGGCCGGTCTTGTCCGATCACTTGTATTTCACACTGTGAGCGAGCCGAGTTTAGTGATACCAATATTTAGCCGTACACAATAGAGTTATGCAATTGTAAGACCTGAACTTTAAAAGCCTAATGGCAAGTGCGTCATTCTTGGCCAGTCTTATGATAACTGGAACGTTTTTATCCCGAACTTGAGTGATTTGGTTTTTATCTCTTCAAAATCTGTAACCATTGTCGACAGCTTGAAGTAAAATCCTTGACAAATATGACACAAGACTATTTCTTTCCTTGACATATCATTCATCAAGATAATGAAATAAGTCAAATAACATAATGTTCATAGGCTAGGAGGGAATAAGCAAAACACAGTACAAATTTCTGAACATTCTGAACAATCACTAACCATGTGAGCATTTGACTGGCAAAATTGAATCAAGTCATTCTTACAAGATTTCACAAGAAGATTTGTAAACACTAAGCTTACAGGGTTAAAAGTTCTTATACAACAGCAACCAAACTAAAAAAAAAAAAAAAAAAAAAAAAAAAAAAAAAAAGCACCCACAACAATTGCACAATTGGTTGTCCCACCACTTAACTAAACTCATGGCCAAGGCCATACCCGCTTGGGTATCCAACTTCATGACCATGACCATGGCTATGGTCATGACTACCAAAACCATGGTTATGAACATCAGACTTTGCTTCATCACGCATTTCCAGAATATGATCTGGTACAGGCTCTTTTTTCTTGGTAGCTTTAAGAGGCTCAGGTAATCGGGACACAAAGTTGTAGATACTTTCAGCTAGCTCATCAGCTGTATCCTCCTACAAGTACCCAAAATTAGTCACTGACCAGTTATTTTGCAGAATGGAAATCGACCGCATATATCATAAAACCCATTTACATCTAAGCTTCCTTTATCGGAACTCAATGGAATTGTAAATAGGAACTTATGCCCAAAATGATTCTACAAAAAGGCTGCCATGGCCTAAGATATATGAAAATACAAATCGCTGCCAAATAGATAGGTTCTTAAACTTTCTACAGAATTCACCTAATCAAGTGGGTGTTTGGGTAAGCTTATTAGAGGATCTTAATAGCTTATTGCATATTCACAGCTACTAACTTTTTATAACTGTGTGTGGGTAAAGCTTTTACTTAAGAGTATATACGTTTATAGCTTTAACAAATCTCATCAAGCTATCAAAATGCAAGTTATTGAGGTCAAGCTAACCCAAACACCCCCTAATTTCAAGTGTCACCTCTAAAAGTATGCTTATCCTGCATTTTTGTAAAAAATTAACATATTAACTTTCATCCATATGTGATATATATACAACATACTCAGTTATTTATTATAAGTAATATATATTTTTAACCAAAAGAAAATTGTCAAATTTGTAACAAATTCACGAGTTTAGCTTGTAAAGTAAAAATTCACGAGTTTAGCTTGTAAAAGTAAAATATATTAGGCTTTATAATCTACATATATTTAAGCTCTCAGAATTTGCAGTGATGCAGAACTTGATTCGTTTACAATAGGTGAGTATCAATCTAGAAGCCAAAAATGCAAAAATCATTTACATCAATCAAATTGAAATAGAGCTTGTAAAATGAAAACAGGCAGATAGGTCGAGTTTTAGTCATGTTTAGTTTATCCAACAGTACCAAATTCTTTGTTGTAATTGAGATAAAAAAAAATTAAAATTAAAACAGTAAAAAATTAAACGTTGATTTGATCTAGAGTTTAATTTGCAAAATAGTAGTACTCATTAGACGTCTTCAACAAACATGACATAATTCAAATATATATCGAAAGCTTTATAAATAATTACGACATAATTTAGCATCAAGATTTCTAAAGTCAAGCGAAATGTAGGATATAGTAAGAAAGAGGTCAATGGACTAGAATTTGTAGTCAACATAAGTTACATACTTACATTTATAAAACAAACCAGTCTCAAGCAATGATATATGCACATTCAGTAATTGTCATTATCACAATACTAAAATGATGCAGAGTATGCGCATGATTTATCAGTTCGATTTGTACCTGCGGCCAGCGACCACCAGAATGTGTGACGAAATTCGAGTGAGAAAGCATGTTAGCCACTTCACCCCCCAGTTTAACCCACTCTTCAGACCAACCACTAGACCAAATCACTTGCATAGGTAACTTGTCTACACCATAAAGTTTACCCCATTCCGCGATATCAAAACTAGAATTCATCTTATTCCCCATCCCAATAACCGATTTCCATCCATCTCGACCCTTCAAAAGAAGTCTATGACTCTCGACATCCAACCCACCACCCGATTTCGTACAACAGCCTTCGATAACCTTCCCAAACACAAATCTAAAACCAGAAACAAACTCCCTAACCACTGGAAACTTCAAAACCCATAAAGGAAAAGCACTTTGATTCGGCGCACTATCAATCAGCGTTACACTTCTAATAAACCTCAAATTTTTCGCCACCCAATTAGCTCCTAAATTAAACGCTGAATCATGAAAAACCAAATCAACGCTTTCCAATCCTAACGTCTCAATCACATCCCTCAAAACCCTCCCCATCTCATCAGGACCTAATTCTATCACTTTCAAACTCTCAACTCTCGAGACACGAACCTCATTTTCCGCATAATCATAATTCACATAACCTTGCTCAACCAACTGATCAAACCCCAAAAGACACCCTTCTCCTTAATTTCCTTATACAACTCCACTAACTTCCCAAAACCCCCCAACACTTTCATTTCCGACACAGTTTCGTACTTATCCGAAAACCCGAAACCTGGCAGGTCTATCGCAACTGCCCGAACACCCTTTTTTCCTAAACCCTTAATCACATTACTAAAAACATAAGAACTACAACCAAACCCATGTACAAAAAGCACATTTTGAGAAGAACCCATTGGCCCATTTTCAATAGTGAACACTTCAATGGGAGTACTATGAGGGTTTGTTTGAACTTTAATGATTCTGCCATTAGAATAATGGGTTCTGAGATTAGTGGGTAGTGTTAGAAACCATGTTTTGGGGTCATTTTTAGTGGTTAAAGATGTGATTGTGATGAATATTAAAGTTATGAGTGAGACTGAGATAGTGAAGTAGAACCAGAAACTGAAAGGATTTGGTGTTGGTGGAGAGGGTTTATGTTTGGGTTTGTTTGATGAGTTTGGTTCTTCAGTAGCCATTGATGGAGTTTGAAGGTGTGAAAGAATTTGGGAAAGTTGAAAAAGTGGATCTTTGTTTCTTTTAAAAGTGCTAAACATGAGTCACTTGTCTTCACAAATCTAGTTTAGATCGATGCTAAAGGTGTCACATCAGCGTCAACTTGCAGTAAAACGACTGCAATCACAACTAAACTAATATGATACCCGTGCACTACTCGGATATAACGATTCAATAATTGAAAAAAATTATTAAAAAGTTGTGAGTATATTTTATAAAAGAAATACTCAAAAAACATACACATGAACACATGAAGTGGGTTGTCATTCTTATCAACAACAGTCCTCGAAGTAATAACAGTTCGTGGAGTTGGTCGGGTGGATACACGCACATGGTTAGCATCGAAAGTCAAACCTAGAATGACAATGTTACATAAATGAGACATATATCCATGTCGTAGTGAGTAAGAAAGTTACACGATCGTGTTTACTCACCTGATGTTATAGCTACTATGTTTGAGCGAGGAGGTAGAGTATCAACATTTTCGACATCATGATTTACATGTTGTCTAACATTGCGAGAAACGGATGGAGAATCCACTCGAGATGGAGGCCTGTCCCGACGTCATGGTTATGTAACTGTAGTATTAGTGTTAAAGTTTGTAGGATGTGTGCCTAACTGCGGACGACCTCGACCTCTCCTAACTTGAGGTGTTTGATGATAAGAGTTCAAGTTTGGTAATGTATCCGAGTTTAGCCCGAGATAGGACAGATATTAGTAATATCACTTAATGGTTGCACATTTGGTGTTGACGAAGTATAACAATTCTATACTTGGTTACTATGTCCATTCACGTTTGCATTTGGATCATAGTTCTCATTTAGTTGTCTCCTCATTTCTATTAGATACAATAATAACAATATATGAAATGTTTGTATTTTAATTATCGGCCAACTTCGATAAATGAACCACCGGTTGATTCTATAATGAGATAATGTTATGGCGCCTAAATTTGGGAAACTGTTAAGTATGAAATTTAAAATTATTAATTTGATAAGTAACTATCATAACCCCACCTAAATAAATGTTAGTTTAAAATGTGAGTTAAACATTTCAGTGATAATGTTGACCAATCCAAATTGGAGTATCTTTTATCCTAAAATATTGGGCTGCAAATTTGAGTTAAACATGTGAGTGATAATATTGACCACTTCAAGTTTGTATCAATCTAATGTGGATCCAAATGTATGTCATCTTCTAATATTACTAATACTCATTCTACATATATTACTCATAATGTATTGCCATTTTAATGTGAAATGTCTTGAAAGAGATGGAACGTATTACTGATATATGTAGAGGTTGCAAAATTAACTGATTGAGTGTGGGTAACGGGTCAGGACAATTACTAACAAAATTCCCAAGTCTCAAACTCTCAATAAGGTAAAATGGAATCCTCACCACACAACTACAGGTATAAAATGCTTATTTTCTTTAGGTAAGAAGAACGTGCTAATAAAAATACAAGCGAAGGACACAAAAAGATAGGAAAATTCTGCAAGTGGTGGCATATTCATGAGAATGGCATGTATGTAAAACAAACTATGATATATGATACAATGTATTCAGGCTTGATAATTATTAGAACGAAACAACTTCATGTACATAGATCCCAAGTTTCATTATCCTTTAAAGGGATATAAAATCCATTGAAACTGATATGGCAACCATGTGTATGTTACGCCTTCATACGAATAAATGAATATCAGAAATGAAACCGAAAAAGTGTAGAAAGGAGTGTTACCTCATGATCATGAAGATCGACATTATTGTTCTAGACATGTTCAAAGAAAGAATTAAATGTCACGTATTTATTAAAAAAAAAGTTTGACGTGAGATGCTGTTAAATAACTTTACCTGGATTTATTCGTTGATAGCCATTTTTGCAATGCCGAACTCGTTGTTTGCTGCTACGATAGTGGACTTGACACATTGTTTGATTTGTTAATTTGTATAAACGCAAAAAGTAAAAAATTAAAGTTACTACTTACTCCATTGAATTACTACTTTGATCTGTAGTGGATGAAAAAGAAAGCATTTGATTCATAACTCCATCTTAGTTTAGTGAAAAGTTCTTGTTTCTGTTATGCTAAGAGTTGTGTTATTATGAGATGAAGATGAAGATGAGTATGTGTCTATTTATAAGGCATGTATGATAAGATTTTAGCCGCCATAATATTTTTTCAAAAGTTAAATTTACAAAGATAAGATAAAATTTAGTTTGACTAATTCTATGGACGGCATGTGGGAATATGATAAGATGCATTTTAGTTATATTTACCACTATTCCCTCAATATTGTTACTAACAGATAATTATTGAATTTAAGTGGTCATGATTTAATGTTGGCTTTATCTAACGGATAGAATGAATTCTTGTAATCCAATGCACCGTTGGCAATAGAATGTTAATAAGAGTAAATTACATAAATCGTCTTTGTGATTGTAGCAAAATTGCCATGTTTCGTCTTAAAACACAATTAATTACACCAATGATCCCTGTGGTTGTCCCAATTGGGTTGACCGGTCCTTTGACCGAATTTTCATCCAATTGGACGTTAACTAATACTAACGTCAGGGGCAATTTCGTCCATTCGCATATAATAAACACCTACTTCTTCACTTATAGTTCCCGTTTTATTACATTGATCGTCCCTCCTTCTTCACCTCTCTTTCACACATAGAATCCTTTGATGAAGCTGCACAATATGGTAAGAACATAGTGCATATGGGAAATTTCAAAGAAGTAGAGGTGGATATGGATAATGAAACAGAAGAAGAGAGTGCTGAGAGTGACAAAAGTGGTAGTGATTCAGAGGATTTGGTTTATGATCCAAAGAATGATGAAGTGTTTGATGATGATGAGCATATACTTGAAGATGTTCCTGTAAGTAACTCTAATTTCAATGTCAATCCAGACCCTAAACATGATTTAGGTATAGTTGTTGTTGAGGTTCATGAATATGATCTAGATGTCATTGATTGTGACTCATTTGGAAGTGACTTAGATTATGGAATTACAAGTGATAAAATGATAGGCAGATTGAAGGAGCATTATTCAATGCTTAGAGAATATGCACAAGAGTTAATTAATCAAAATCCAGGCACAATGTTAGCATTGATGTACAACAAGAACCAAATCCAGACTCTCAAACAAGAACTTTTAGAAGGGTGTATGTGTGTTTGGGAGCTCTTAAACAAGGTTTCAATGCTTGTGGCAGAGAAATCTTAGGATTAGATGGATGCTTCATGTCAGGTCTTTTTCCCATTCAAAGTCTAACAACAGCTGGGGTTGATGCAAACAATGGGATTTATTCAGTAGCATATGTTGTAGTTGAAGCAGAAAATATGACATCTTGATGTTGGTTTTCGAAATTACTTGGAGAGGATCTTGGTTCAATTTCACTTATATTTCTGATAGGCAAAGGGTACGCATTTTATTGTATAATTTGTCATGTGTTTTATGTAAAATGAGAACAACTACACTTTTAATCACATCCTTAACCTTAACTGTCTACAAGGACTTATAAAAGCCATTGCAAGTGTGTTTTCAAGTGTTGAACACACGTTCTATGTTAAGTATATTCATGAGAATATGAAGTCATAGTTTAAAGGAGGTGTTTACAAGGACATGCTTTGGAATGCAGCTAGAGCCACTACTGTTGTTGATTTCAACCGAAAGATGGCTAAGATCAAGTCATACAATTCTGCTACTTATGATTAGTTGACCAAGATTCCAGCTAAACAATGGAGCATATCACATTTTTCTATCGCTCTTTCCTTTCTTATCATCACGATTCTTTGGGAACGGATTCTTTTCGTCGCGAAGTTGTCTAACGAATCTACCTCTTCTCCTAAAGAACTTCTTGAAGTCTTTAACCGCTAATGCATACTCTTCGTCTTCACTATCGGAAGCCGAACTTTCTTCATCACTCGACTCCTTCTTGGTTTTAATGCTAGAGACCTTACTTTCTCTCCTTTGCCTTTAATTATGTCGGAGTCTTTCTTGATAATCAGTTCATGAACTTTCAAGTTTCCTATGAGTTCATCAAGTGATAATGTCCAAGTCCTTTGACTCTTCAATGGCGGTGACCTTTGCTCTCCATTTGGGATGTAGAGCCCTAAGAAACTTTCTAACATAATTCTTGCTAGAATAACCTTCATCAAGAGCTTTAAGACTAGTAACAATAGTATTAAATCTAGCAAAAGCATTATCTATAGTTTCATCTTCCAGAATGGAAAATTGTTCATATTGTTGCACAAGAAGATCAATCTTGTTTTCTTTGACTTGATTATTACCTTGATGGGTGACTAACAAAGTTTTCCAAATTTCTTTTGCCTTATTACATGTAAAAATTCTTTCAAATTCTTTTCTTGGCAAAACATTATAAATCATCATTTTAGCCTCATCATTTTTGGCTAGTTTTCTTTTAAGAGTATCACTTTGTTTTTTGTAAGGAATAATTTCATTCTTGTTGGTTTCCGGATTCTTTTCAATAGGTTTAAAATCACCCTCGATAATAACATGCCAGAGATCAATATATTTTGATTTCACATAGGTTTCGAAGCTTGTTTTCCAATAGATAAAACAATCGGTTTTTAAAAAGTGGTGGTCTTTGCATAGATTGCCCTTCTTGGTATTTGTCGAAATCCATTGATTGATTGAAGCTTTAAAATACAGTTTATTTTAAAAATCTTGACTAACGTGGCTCTGTACCAATCGTGGAAAACTAGAAGGGGGTTGAATAGTTTACCGCTTTCTAATTTAGTTTTCAAAGTTTACTTGTGAAAAACTTCGATTGAGTCCTTTGTGAAATCAAACCACAACAATATGAAGATACACTACAACAATATAAAGTAAGTAATGAAAGTAAAAAGTAAGATATGGAAAGATCAAACCGAGACAAGAGATTTATAGTGGTTCGGTCACGAAGCTCTTCTTCGCCCTACTCCACTCCCCGAGTACCCAACTCGAGAGTTTTAAGCACTATGTCAACAAACTCCCTTGAGGCGTAGAAAACCGTACAACGTCATTTATCACAATTTTTGACACTAGCTAAATGTCGAGTACTAATCTAGCTAGTATCAATCTCACTTACGATCTACCCGATCCTTGCTAATCATACAAACTATTATATCGCCACAATCTAGACTTGATCCACTTGATCAACACACTAACTTACAAACAACAAGAGATCTCCAAGATCTCGACAAGATCACAATGATCCACACAAGTTATCTAAACAAGACTCAAGACTACTTGATGTATATCAAGATACAACAAGTGTGTAACAAATGTTACAAGTGCACACTACTATGACTACAACACTAAGTATCTTCTTGATACAATGTGTTCTTCTCTTGCACTAGGAGAGGAATGAAGGTGATCACTTCGTTGGAAGAAGGGATAACTCTAAAACAAAAGAAAACTATCTAAATGGTCAAAGGAGTGTGTGTGTGTGTATGTGTGTGTTAAGAGAATTGAACTAAAAAAGTTTTGTGTGAAAAAGGATGCCCAAAAGCTGTGAAGTGGGCTGGTATAGGACAAAGATTTTGACCACATAAAGGCAAGGTACCACTAAATACTAGACGGCACCACTAAATTTAGTGGTAACGTGGTACAGTCCCAGACAAAAATGCTCCTCTTTTTGTTTTTAGTGGCGAAAGTTTATTTTGGGAAGTTAGGAGTCGTTTGGGGCGGAATAGTTGTTGGGAATTTTTAAACTTATTTTTCCAATTAAAACATTCTTTAATATTCAAAAATAATTTGTAAAATGTATTTTTGAAAAAATGTTTTGTCACATTAAAAATGTGAAGCTTGAAACACAAATTCACTTCTTTGATCATTTGTCAAGTTGTAAATTCATTTGTTCTTACCTAGAGTGATGTATGTAGAAACGGGATATTTCGATTAAAAACTTGTTTACGTTAATTTTAACGTAACGTGTTTTTACATTTTGTTATCATCAAAACGTAGAGATATCGAAAGATAGCAATAACGTTTTTAGACATTATTTGCATCAACACAAGACATCCTCAACGATATCGAAGGACAAGGAAGGCATGGTCTGTTACAGGAACGATATGTGTATAAGCATATGAAAATACTCATAATATATAGTGAAAATCAAGTAGATATAAATCATTCAATAGTGTAACGCAACACATAATTGATTAATTTCATAAGTATTAACAGTAGATTAAGTAGCAGGTGAGGCAGTAGCTTGGCAGGCAGGCACACGGTGGTCATAGGGTAAGTGTTTGTAAAAAGTAGTTATAGTCCGGGCTTTGGTAAGTGCTCAGGCTCTATAACCTAGGCTCGATACCAATCTGTAATACCTCCCAAAAATAGTGCAGCGGAAGATAGTACTAGTATATGGGATGCTACTAAACTGGTACACAACACGAGATATAGGGAAACGGAATTACTATATCCATTCAAAAGTATTACATCAAACAAAAATATTAAGTTTTACATTATCCCAAAAAGTACGAAAAATAAGGCCCATAAATAGATAAAGTAGTCCCATTTGTGTAAAAACACTTCAACTTATTCCCATGATCATGCCACTTGCCAAGAGCCTTCCAAAAGTACATCATACAATATCCATTTCAATTACATGAGAAAACATACTAAAAGGGTCAACTAAAAGCCGGTGAGTTCATAGGTTTAAGTATAAAGCCGTAAAGTGGACTGTAATTAAGCATGTGAACGTTATATCAACATAATGTCACCAAAATCAAGTATGTTATGCTACCACTAAGTCATGTAACCGAAGATTCGACACATTTTGCGTGAACACAGAGCACGTTACAGTAATAAGCCCAAACAAGTGTAAATCTCGTACACTTATGTCCTGACATGACATACATCCCTCTGGTTGGCGCTACCAACGTTGGACGAGGGAATGTCAACCCCGATAGATCTATCTATAGCACTCGCGCTTCTCAACAAGAATTAACGGTCCATGAAGTGGGCAATAGTGGGATTCAAGTTCCTTAGGCTAGTCCACGTAGCAGTTTAAGTAAAGAATAAATAGTTTAGTCCAAGTAAAAGTTTTGCATGTTTCTCACCCCCAAAGTTTTGCAAAGCAGTTGATAAGAGTAAACGTGGGGCTATCAAACTCACCTCAAGTACATCAATGCAATCACACAACAGTATTAGGAAATAGTACATCACAACGGTACGAACTCGGCACGACCTAATACATAAAGACTTGTCTCAAAATACGACACGTGAAAAGTAATCAAATGCGCAAGAGTTTTCAGAAGTTAAAGTGTTTTAGTTTCCAAAATAGTCTCGTATCATAATTATAAAGGAGTTGGGTATCATCATTTGTGTAGTGGTAAGAAATAATAGACTCAAGAATTACACACGCCAAAAGAAATAGATAATGGAATAGTCAAGAAAGTATTGATGAGAACTCAAGTTGAGAAAGTATGACAGAAAGAAGTCAAGGAAATAACGACAATAAAATATGTCAATAAAGGTAGGCCGATTGGTAAGTGGCATTATTTACCCCGTAATCCCAAGTATTTTGTATAAAACACAATTGATTTATAAGTAAGTGTAAGTTTGAACTTTTAGTTCTAATAATAAAAGATTTTAATTCGTCGATTGATGAAGTCTTTAACAAAAGAGTTTTTGGAAATAAACTTTAAGTATAGAAATTTTATAAAATTTCGTCATGACCCGTTCGTTTATTGATTGTTCGCAAGTCAAAAGACTTTGTTGTAAATCAATTTCCTAAGTCAATTTAATAGAAAACTAATATATAAAATAAAACGTATTTATTGGTTATTAGACATTATTTCCTTATTGTATGTCCGTTGCGAATCTAATACATTAAATTCATTACGAGTCTAATGTACTATATCCGCTACGAGTCCAATAAATCTAAAATGTCCGATGTCTAAAAGTGATCAATACAAGTCCAAAATTATCCGATAGTCCAAGTCAGAACCAATATTTACTCCGTAATATTTCAAATCCAAAGTCACATATCCCAATAGTAATCTGACTACCAATCGATATCAAGTCAAATTTAAGTATACGTGTAAAAGTCAACGAGTCCAATGGTTTAGTCAAAAGTTTAGTAAGGTAATCCAGATGGATTATTGGATCCTTATTGGATTGGTCAACCCAATAAGTCCAATAATCCTTTCTTCTCGCTTATTAATCAAAAGCCGAAACCTACAAAGTGTCACAAGTAAGTGGTAAGTAAATAGTATGAGTCACGGACTAATAAACTCCTATAATATACTTATTGGTCTCTTATTGTGCTCGTCAACCCAATAAGTCCAATAACCATATTGGTCGGGTTTATTAACGCTAAACTAATCCGTAACTTATAATTAAAACCCAAATATCAACGTCTTACAAGTATATAACCAAATCAAGTTGCGGAAAGTCCGAAATGAATAAACCAAAGTGTATATGTCTCGAAAAGGTCAAACAATCCCAAGTGTGTTCAAGTTATTATTCAAAAGTAAATAAACATATACTTGTGTTTATTATTTTTATATTTCTAATTATTAATAACCATTTATGTTTTAGTTATTCTAAAATCAATTAAGTCTATACGTTTTTCTTTTGCTTTTAACGAACCAAACACACCCTTACGGGTCTTAAGCCCCTTTTCGAACCAAAACCAAACAAACAAACATGTGGATCGTTTTTCCCTTTTCGAACCGAGAACTGAGACAAACAACTTCTCGGTCTCACGTAAACCGAGACAAACATATACCTCAACAAATAAGCTAATATAGCTTATACCAACAAAAGAGTCACAATATCACAATTAGCCATGACTTAACCAAATAAGCCGAAATAAACCACGAATCAAATATAAGCCGAAAAGGCAAGTAATAAGCAAATCCAAATACCACCGAGACCGATAGGCCTCGGCCTAAAACCAAATGCGGCCCAAAGATCTAACCAAATTCAAATCCAAACAAATACGGGCCTTGGCCCTAGTCGCTTTGGGTTGTTCAAGCCGTTTGAAGCCCAAAACCAAGAAACACGTAAACAAGCCGAAATGAATAAGGTCATCGAGAGCTTATAGAAGCTTATCACAAGCCTAACGACACCAAAACTTATAGATCGAAGGCGATATGAACCAATATGATGATACCACTTTGTACTCACGTTTTTATGTGGCTCGATTCACACAAATCGAGTATTATAAAACACTTTTTATGAAAAACTTATTTTTAAGTTTTTATTCGAAAAAAGAAGATGAGTAATATGTTTTGGGTTTATGTTTAACATACCAAAAGAAAAAGAAGAAATAAGTGTCAAATTCGACACAAAACACACGAACACAACACGATCTACACCCGATTCGTCTTCGAAATGCCTTAGATCTTCGTGAAATGATGAAGGAATGGTGGTATAAGGTGGCGGCTCAAAGTGGTTGCCGGCGGTGGAGGGTGGCGTGTCGGCGCCGGAAACAAGAGAGAGAGAGAGAGAGAGAAAGGAGTGGTGATGTGTTTCGTTGTGTATAGGTATTTATTGTTATTAAGTTTTAATATTTATATTTAGCTGACTTAACTTAAAACAAACACTAACGAGCAGTATACTCGATCAATGTAGCTTAGTTGGTAAGTAGAGTGTCGATCACTAAGAGTGAAATGTTAACACTTAAATATCTATCAATATTTTAATCTTAAAGTTAGTCTAATTAAACCTAATCTAACGTAACGGAGGTTTTCAGCCTGAGAGACTGGCATGATGTGTAGATTAAGTAAAACTAACTAAATAAAAGTGAAGACAACAAGACACACATGTACACAGATAGAAAACATATAGCAATAAGATGTCAAGCTAATAGTAAGGAAGATATGCTCGCTAATCGTTTAGTTATGTATGATGAGTACTAAATAGGTACTTTCTCTATGGCTGCTTGTTATGTAATGTACTAAATTACCTAGATCTCTTGTAAAAGTCATGTCACGACTAATTAGAAATCCGTATTAATCTTTCCTTTATGATACTTTATTAAATTATTTATCCCGTTAGGGCTTACATTAACTATGCAAAGATGTCAATGAAATAATTGTGCGAGCCGAGTCGACAAGGCATGATAATCAAGAGGTATCAATGGTTACACACAAACATTAAAGCCAAATAAAACATCATATAATCATTAATGTAGGTAGTATGTTTAATGTGAATCTAATGAAAGAAAGAGCATGCTAACCAAACGATTAAAGAGTACTACTACAATTAAGCGAATCTCCCCATGTAATTATGCTTCCGAACTCGTTCTTGTGGTTGTGTCTTATGGTGCTCGGTCTTCTGATTTCGTATGGTATATTGTATCTCAAATAAAAGAAGTCGACCTCTATTTATAGTTTTTGGAAACGACATCGATACGGCGTATCAGTTTATTCGTTACGCCGTATCTAGGTAACGTCGCGTGGGTCCAAGAATATTATATTCTGAAATATTCACACACCGTCATAGGATACATAGGATCTTCAATGTACATACAGCGTATCTCTTCTGCGTAATCTTGGAATGTCTTAGTGAAGTCTTCAAGTTGACACATCGCATCTCTTGGATGTCATGCGACGTATCTGGAGTAGAACAAGTCAGATCTTCTATGCTGACCAAAGTTTCATATACGTCGTATGGGAGAAACCCATATGACGTATTCTTCAAAGTCAGGAAATGGTCTTCATATTCGTCTAAGTCTTGATGTACGGCGTATCTGTCTAGAATGATACGGCGTATCTACATTTAGTTCGGTAGAATTTTCCAACTTGATCCACTTTGCTCCATTTTACGTCCAAAATAGCTAACTTTCACCAAATACTTGTTTTCAACTGAGAAATACAAAAGTAAACGATTAAGTATCAATTCTCACACAAAGTAATATAAATCAAACAATATTTATAGGATAAATGATGCTAATAATATGTTGTTATTTGATATCATCAAGTAGGCTAGGGTTTTGTTGAAATGAAATGAAAACCTCAGGGACTAAACGTTTAATGGTTTGGGACTAGTTTAGGTTCGATAAAAGTCGCCCGAGAATTTAAAACTTGCACGGTTAGTATTAAAATGGTTTTTCCAATAAATCGAGTAGTCACACGAATAGTTTGGCGTAAAAATGATATAAATCATTAATAAACGGTTTATTAGGTCTAGGCTTGTACCGGTACGCATTGTGCTTAGTTTTCACAGTATGCGAGATAACCTCTTTGACTTCAAGTTCAATGAGCTCGAAAATGTTCAAAAATGTTTTCAAAATAAACTCACGTGTAATAATAAATGCATTTATTATTAAAAACACGCTTGAAAAATTACCCCTGTAGCTAAAAAAAATAAAATAAAATAATAATCGAAAATATGACATTCATAAACTACAAATTTACTTTTTTAACCTTGAAAGAAATTAAAGGGCAAACAACAACTTTGTACTTGTAAGTTGTAACTATCTTGGATATTTGTTGCTTGTAAACAACAACTACCTTATCTCCCTTCCATAGATTTTCTGAAAAAAAAATGAAATCAGCAGCAGCGATAATGTCTTCCTTTTCACTCTCCACAACAACACCCGCCTTAAAATCATATTCCTCTTCCTTTTTCTCTTTATCACTCCCTATATACCGTTGTATCAAAAAACCCCAACTTTTTAATACTAATACTAATAGTCGGATGTTCATAGTTCGAAATAGCTCTTCTTCGGGTTATTCGATAAGTGCGAAACCATCTTCCGAGATGCGAAAGAGTAAGAATAATGGTAAAGGATTGGAGCAAGATGATAAGGTGAATGCTCTGCGTGAGATGTTTGGGAAGCCTGGTGTTAATATTGATGCCTATATTATTCCTTCTCAAGATGCTCATCAGGTTTTCTTTTCTTTTTTATTGTTATTACGAATCTGAGCGACGCAGGGCTGAATCTTAGTGGATTTTAATATTACTTACAAGTGAATTTACTATAATCATTAAAGTTTAGTTTTTGTTATAAGAAATTAGTACTAGGTTAAGACGATTTTCTAATATTCGTAAATTTAGGAGTCTTCGATGTGTCTATGTTGGAAGTACTAATATATGTAAATGGTGGCCCTAGGAAGATTGTGTGAGTAATTGACATGAGTAAGAGCTGAAATTGCAGTATGGGGTTGTATTAATATTATGTGATTGTTGGTTTCTATGGTTACAGAGTGAGTTTATAGCTGAATGTTATATGAGGAGGGCGTACATATCAGGTTTTACGGGTAGTGCTGGCACCGCTGTTGTTACAAGGCATAAAGCAGCTCTTTGGACAGATGCTCGATATTTTCTCCAGGTTTATCTAATGTTTTCAGTTTGTTAAGTTGCAAATTCATCACCTTGAAATATGTTTTTTTTTTAGTTGTTTTTTAATGTTGATTTTCTTTACCAGGCTGAGAAGCAGTTGAGCCCGAGCTGGATCCTCATGCGCTCTGGTAACTGGGGTGTTCCTAACACTACTGAGTGGCTTAATGATGTTTTAGCTCCTGGTGGAAGGATTGGCATTGATCCTGTGAGTAGAATTTGAATTTTTGTGATCTGTTAGTATTACTGTATTCATGTTCCCTTTGTTCAAACGATACCCCTCTTGGTCCAAATGGTCTTTCTTAATGGTTAAATCAATCAATTCTTTCAAAATGTTGAAGGGTGCTGCTGTCTGTATACTGACCTAAGTCAATTCACATAGTTGCGGATTATGCATACAAGAATGTCTTGGTGGGGTGGGGACCGTCTCTTCTTATCTTTGCTACGACACCATATTAGTGACATGCATCAAGATATAGCTCCTTAAAAGTTTGGGAGTAGAAGATTTTGATGACCATTATAGGCTTAGCTAGAGAAACCACAGTGAGAACTACAAAAACCATTAATTTTTTGAGGAACACATCTTAAGGAGCAAAAACAATCCCTTCTAAACATAGAATTTTAATGCTCCAACAAGCTGTTGATTATGAGAAAATCACCTTTGACGGCCATTTAATATGTCAAAGGTTGGGGTTGCTACAACCCATTAGTTTCGGACTTGATTGGAAGTTGACCATAAGCACATTGGCAAATTGTTAAGGCCCTCAAATTATTTTGATAACTATGTGAAATTTGGCAGCATCAACTTGAAGCAAATTTACCCTCGGGTAGGGGTATGCCTCTCTACGTCCCACCTCCCCCATACCCCGCTCTGGTGGGATTGGGCTGATAATGGTTCACTTGCATGGTATATCTACACTGTGTGTTTTATATGTTTGCGCCTGATGCCACCTTCTCTTCTATTTGTGAAGGAGCAGTTTTTTTTCTTCTGATGCTGTAAATGAATTAAAGGAAGCTGTTGCTAAAAGCAATCATGAGTTGGTCTACTTATATGATGTCAATCTCGTGGACGAAGTATGGAAAGAAGCAAGGCCAATGCCTCCAAACAAACCAATCCGAGTGCATGATCTTAAACATGCTGGTGTAGATGTGTCGACTAAATTATCTAAACTGAGGTCTGAACTAACCAGCAATGGTTCATCTGCCATTGTTATCTCTATGCTTGATGAAGTTGCCTGGCTACTCAACTTGGTAATTAATTAAATTCTGCCCAATTTCTTTCTGTTACTTTATTGTTTATTTATTCATCATTTCTCTCTTTTATTTATAAGTATCGTTTATGGCAGAGAGGAAACGATGTTCCACATTCTCCTGTTATGTATGCATACTTAATAGTGGAGATGGATGCAGCAAAACTGTTTGTTGATAACTCTAAAGTCACCCCTGAAGTGATGGACTACTTGAAGACAGCTGGCATAGAGTTAAGACCATATGAGTCCATTCTTTCTGAAATTGAAAGGTTAGTTTGGATCACGAGAATATCATCATGCAGATTCTATGCTTGCATGTTCAGTTTTGTAACATGAAGCTAATTTTACTTGACCATTCTTCAGCTTAGCTGCTCGAGGGGCCCACCTTTGGTTGGACACAGCATCGGTGAATGCTGCTATTGCAAGCACATATGCAACCGCGTGTGATAAATTTTTAGAAAGCCTTGGTAGTAAAAGCAAAGGAAAGAACTTATCTGGTGCGCCAAGTGCATTGTGTAAGAGCTCTCCCGTGTCTTTAGCTAAAGCAGTGAAAAACGATGCTGAGTTAGAAGGGATGCGTAATTCTCATCTACGGTAATCACAAAATAATATCTCCATAAAATTGATAATTCTATGGGAGGTGAATGTATACACAGAGGGCGGGACATTCTTTTTATTTGAACATTTCTTTTTAAATGACAAACTTGAACACCTTCACCCTTGTTCTAGCTGGGAAATATAACCCACAACCACTTGATTGATGGGGCACCTTATATACACCTTTGCTTCGGCTGGAGAAAGAATTTGTCATTATATGATGGCTTTTGATCTGGTGGATACACATTGATAGATAACTTGTGTATCAGGGATGCAGCTGCTCTTACTGAGTTTTGGTCATGGCTGGAGGAGGAAATGAATAACAATGTGGTACTAACAGAAGTAGAAGTTGCAGACAAACTTTGATTTTCGTACCAACCAAGCTGGTTTTGTTGATACTAGCTTCGATACTATAAGTGGTATGGTCCTTGTCTTCATGCTTGAGCCCTTCGTATTTCTACTTCGGTTCATTTTGATTGTTCAGTGTTTATATAATCCCTTCTCCTACATCTTAACACTTCATTATCTCTTTTGGTTCTGAGTGTCAGTTTGTTAACCACTTCTGTTCATATTTAGAATAAACTACTGTTTTGAACTCGAACAAAACCACAGGTTTTGGTTACAACTTTTGCTAATAATAAAGTACTGTTTTGAACTCACAGGTTCTGGTGCAAATGGTGCTATTATACATTATAGAGCAGAGCCAGATAGTTGTAGTGTTGTGGATACACAGAAATTGTTCCTGCTAGACAGTGGGGCTCAGTATCTTGATGGGACAACTGATATAACACGAACAGTACATTTTGGTCAACCTTCTGAACGACAAAAAGAATGCTTCACCCGAGTTCTTCAGGTGCTGACTTTTTGTTCTTGCATACTTCTTCTTTATTCCTCAGCAATAGAAAATAATTCAGATCTGATTACAGTGTTCATTTGGATACCTTTGAATTTCATCTTTCTCCATACGCTTTGGTTTCGCTAATTAAATTGTTTTTACTTTGTATGGGTGAAAAGGGCTAAAATTGTTTTTCTTTCATACCCTCAACAAAATTTATCGAAAACTGTCATTTAGCGAGCTATCTTGTAATCAATTGTTTTAAACCCCAAACTCATGTCCATTTCACAGAGCCTTGCCTCATTTATGACCCTGAACACACTAGTGCTTGGTTGATGGGCCAACTTTGATACACCTTGGGCACAGCTAGGCCAAAGGTTTCGTAATGAAATCTAAGTATCTAACATATAGTGATCTATTTGACACTAAAAATCAAACCTAGAGTGTTTCTTTTGTGGGATAGATGAGGGGTATTTTTTCGCTGTACTTGGTTCATATATACCGCGAAGATGTAATGTATCTAGAGCCCCTTACGAATAATAGGTGGCTCCCTTAATATACAGTTGGTCTGTGTTGTTTATGTTCATGCTGTACGCATTGATAACTTTTATGCAACTGCTGTACTGCTTTTCTGCTGTCTTGATAAAGTAGATATTCAAATTGCACTTGTCATTTAGGGCTCAAATGTATGAATTGCACAACTATAGTCAGGTAGAAGTTTTAAGAACTCATGAGTCATGAGAATAGATAGTATGAAAGTTAAATAATCTATTTGGTTTCATGCTTGGGATATTGACGACTCACATTTCTTATTTCAAAACTAATACAGAGATATTGAGGACAAGAAAATGATATGCTCATATATGAAAGGCATGTGATAAAGTGACAATGGAAGTTGTTAACACTAGTTACTTAGACTGAAAGTGTGTATTGCATGACTGAAATTGTTTATTTCATATTATACAATAGCGTTTGACATGACGTAAGTACCTGTCTAGTTTAGCTAAGGATGACTGACAGTTAACATTCAATTTGATGGATCATGGTCATGTTATTCTACGAGGCACGTTCAGGATCTAAATGCATATATATATTATTGGAGAACGATCTTGAAAATCTGGGTCTTGAGCTGATTATGTGTATAAATAACTGCAGGGCCATATAGCTCTTGATCAAGCAGTGTTTCCTGAAAATACTCCGGGTTTTGTACTGATGCATTTGCACGTTCTTCCCTTTGGAAAGTTGGACTTGATTACCGCATGGTATTTTTCTTTGATGCTACTATTTTGTATAATTCTTTTTCCCACATGATGTGATAAATGCATCATATACTGTTATTACTAAATACTTTTGGTTATTGTATCAGGAACTGGTCATGGGTAGGAGCTGCATTAAATGTTCATGAAGGTCCACAAAGTATTAGCTTGCTTTGGCAATATGACTCTTGCTTAAAGGCATGATTGTCAGCAATGAACCAGGCTATTATGAAGATCATGCCTTTGGTATTCGAATCGAGGTATTTGCACCTGTTTAGGATATATTGTACTATTCTAGGGTATAGCTATACCAAAAAAAGCTGGTTCTTGTTTGAAGTATTACTTGAACCCCAATGATAGTCATAATTTACTTATTATACAATTTGCATGCCCAAAGATAGTGATTTTGTATGAATGCACAATCATATTCCTCTTTTCTTTGCATTAAGTTTGACTGATGTTAAGTACCTTAGAGTCTGTCACTCTATTGTCGCTATGATTAGAGTAATGAACTTGTGGTTCATGCAACCTTTACAGATTATATTAAAGTTAATGTAACGTTATGCAGAATCTTCTATATGTCAAAGAGATTGACACACCTAACCGTTTCGGAGGAATTACATATATTGGATTTGAGAAGCTTACTTTTGTCCCCATACAGGTGTGTGAAATTATATTTTCTAGCTTGTTTGTACATAACTTACAGTTCTTAAACAATTTTGTCAACATATTTAAGCTTCCTAAGCTGTTAATGGTTCATAAGAGGAATTGTTTCTTTGCTTTTCTTTTCTTTCTGTCCTTATAGTTGTGGACATTTTAATTCCCGAGATGATTCTTATTATAAATGATCTTATGTGGTTAATTTTTTATTTTTATTTTTATTTTTAACTTGTGCATTAATTTCTGTTATTTAATTTGATACATACTAACGCCAAATTCATTATGCAGACTAAATTGGTTGACCTAATCTTGCTATCTGCTGCTGAGATCGATTGGCTCAATGATTACCATTCACAAGTTTGGGAAAAGGTAAATTTTCATCCCTTTATTAGTAAAACTAAATACGATGCGATAACAATATTATTGTCATTATCGTTGTCTTTTGCTATCATTATCAGTATAATTGTTAGCTTTTTCTATAATCTTAAATTGAATAAAACATGGTGCTAACCAAGATGGCAAGATAACAACCTATATCCAATATAGAAGCCAACTCTTCTATATAATGGTCTACTTGCGAGAAGCATACCAACTCTCTAATGATGGCTCGATCGAAAATACCAAATCAGTATATCAAATAAAGAATGACTATATATTATTTGTAAGCCCTATGTCTAGATTTTTCTTTCAAGAATTCGTAACCTATTAAAACTATCAATCGTGGTCTTTATCTGAAAGAGAATACTTATCTAATAAAACAAAAAAGCGCCCACAGATACTAAAAATAAACTATTTCTTGGACTTAAGAATATGCGCGTTTCAATCAACTTCCTTTAGTATTGTACGTTGTTATAATAGTGAAACTCTAATGGTCACGTTGATGTAAAAAATTGTATGATGTAAAATATCGAATTTTGTTATAAGGTGAAGTAAAAGTGACCTTTTTTTTGTTTCGACTGTATTATGTAAAACGTTTGACGTGCCTTGAAAGAATTAACAATTCGGAACCACTCAAGGGTGGCCTAGTGGTAAAAGGCTTACGACTATCATCACTAAAATGTGCGAGGCCTCAAGTTCAATTCCTGCTAGGTGCAAACAACCCAACAACCCTGAAGTGGCCACGTGAACCTCCTGAAAAGAAGTCTGTGTGGCTGTGGTTTTCAAATCCCGCGGATTAGTAGGGCAAAAGCTCGGAAACCATGGTTACTCAATTGATAAAAACAGAACAATTTGAATATTGAAATGATAGGCGTCTTCTAGAATATTGAAATGATAGGGGTCATCTAGAATATTGAAGTGATAGGCTGTCTTCTAGAATAATGTGAAGTACCAAATCAGAACATTATGTTCAAGTAGAAATAACATATGTTTTGTTTTAACTTCAGTCATGAAATAAAAATACAGAATATGCTTGAAACAATTGACAATGTTCTCCTCTTGTCCCATGAAATTGTGATTTTGACTGGTAATAATGTAATATGGTTTTATAGCGTTCACTGTAACAAAAGTCCCAAGTACACTTACATAACTTAAAACTTTCCAATGATAAACATCTACATTTTTGCCGGAAAGTTTCAAATAGAAGTTGTTGATATTTTCTTGGGATGGAGAAAATTGAAATAGCCGGTTCTAGAGACCCCTACTATAGTGCTATAGGATAAGGATTGCTATCAAGTTCACTAAGACTGGGTGTAGTAAGGGAGGTTGACGATCTTCCCCTCACCCACGCATTGTTCTTAACACATTCACCCCCACCCACGCTTGATGACCAATTTTGAGCACAAGTCGGTCAATAGACCGACCGGCTTGTGAAGGTTGTGTGTGTGGGTTTAGTTTTGTGGGTATATTTGTGTATAAGTGGGTATGTTTGACGGTCATGATGTTGGTCACCACTACTCCAATCCAAGATAACATGAGTAGCCAGTTCTTTAGACCCCTAACATAGTGCTATAGACCCCTGCATAAACAACTTTGAACTTTTAAATTTTAATATTTGTGTCAAAACTGTCTCTCTAATTTTATTACCAGTTCTTTTCAGTTTGTGCATGTTTTGTTTGAAATGATATTTACTTTCATTTCTTTCAGGTTTCACCATTGGTGGATGGGTCTGCACGTGAGTGGCTTTGGAATAACACACGCCCAGTTGCAAAACCATGATTCTTTATATCATTGTTGCATTACATGTGTTTACAATAAGGGTTATTATTTCATCTGTATATAAAACATGGTACTAGGGAAGTGATTCGTTGAACTATATTTGTTACATGACAATATTTTTTAAGTACAGATATTCAGTTGACAATCAAAACATGTTAGATAATATCCGTGTCTGATGATTGTTAACCCATGTTGATAAATCAGCAACTGATGATATCGCTGTGAAATTATCACAGGGTCATAGTCATATATAAAAGGACTTGCAGGTCCGGTTTCCTAAGGACTAATGATGACCTGGTCAATTGGTAAATTTGCCACGGCGGCTGACTTGCCTAGGTATTCTGTTACTAATTTTTCTGGGCCTATAGATTTGTTTAATGATGTCCTATTAGTGATATAAAAATTGTGGGATTTAGTTCAGGCTAGGCGTGGATGTTTGTCTGATCACTTTAAGTGTTTGGCAAGTGATTGTCACTTTGATTCTAGTTTCAAACTCTTAACAGTCGCTTTGAAGTCACAGTTTTACACCTAACTGATGCTAGGATATGTAGAAAGAGGGGGAAGCTAGTCTATTATAGAAAGGGGCACGTGATGTCAGGATCAGCGTTACTATTTTGAAGCTAGTGCAACTTATGCTTGGATTAGTGTATTACTAGCTAGTATTTCATAGAACCTCTTAAACGTATCACCTGGGTCAAGAGCGAGGAGTTGTCATTGTTACACGACTTTAATAAGAAATTGCTATTGATTCTTACCTAGAATACACTTGATTCTGTTACTGGTTTAATCTGTTATAATCTTTTAGGAATGGTAATTGTAGGCCTGTAACCATTACTCAGTTCCGACAAGTTTTAATCTTACTTTATCAAAATCTACATATGCTTTTAGGCCGTGTATCGCTTTTATGATCTTCAAGAGCATCCTACTAATTGACTAACTTCCTAATCTTATCCTACTAAACTAAAGTCTTTTGTCTTAGAAAAGGAATGGACCCAATGTCTTGAAATGCATCTTTATGTTGCACTAAAAGTTGAGGATATGTTGTCAATGCAAGTGACTAGTGACTAGCGTGGTATTTAACTTGATAAAACATAACGATTTAGCGCTGAATGATTTAAAAGTCTGAATGATTCAACAACTCTGAATGAAACTGGTGTTGAACGAAAAGAAATTGTTTGACAAATGCTCTGAACGAGCGTCTCCATTAACAAAAAAATTATGAATTCAAATTTATATAATAAACGTTGATTAATGACAAATACTTAATAAATGAATTAAGAATTTACTAGTCTCAATTTATAATTGGATTGTATATTTTTGTTGTAACATCGATATGGCCTACGATCAACTCAATATGTATATGTTATTGTACCTTAATAGGCCTACGTTGTAAATTTTATAAAATAAAAAGACGTCATAAAGTCACAAATTGTTGTAGGAACAACTGAAAAAAGTAAATGAAAAGAATGACAAAAGAAAAGGTAAATTAGCTACTTAATGGTTAGGGCCCCATCTTGTGCAAAACCACTCAGAAGCAAAATGAATGATCAAGAGGCAAAAAAAATTCTATCAAACGCCGGAGCCTTTGACCGATTAAGAACTTGGGCACTTAACTAATTCATTAAGATGTAATCAAACAGCCCCTTAGTTTTATTCTCCTTTACAAAAAGGAGTAAAATTCAAACTTCGTCCTTTGTAATATACACCAATCGCACCTTCCGTCTTTTTCACAAAGTAATACATCGGTACCGCCCCATGATCTTGTCATTTTTGCATGTTTAATCCTTTTCACGACGGCCGCTTGAAGTTGTTAGTCACCATCACGCATAAAACGTGAGTATTATATCTTTCCCACCATACTACCACTTTAATATTTTTCTCTTTTATACTCATGTCAACACAATAACAAACTCTAAATTTCCAAATTATTAAACTAAAATGGATTATTGTTTTTGTGGGGATCCCACCATATATAGTTGTCCATGATGTACGAACACTTGAGGGATTCCAACAAAAACAATGTTCCATTTTAGTTCGGTAATTTGGGAATCTAGGGTTATATGATTGTGAATGTGTGCGTGCTTGAAAAGTGTTGGTACAGACAAGAATATAAAAAAGTAAAAGATATTAAAGTGGGTGGTTGTGCTGAGAAAAGACTCAAATACCCTCACGTTTTATGCACGTGAGAGTGACTAACGGAAGCTACAAACGGCCATCCATGGTAAAGGACTAAACATGCAAACATTGTTAAGACTGTGACTACCAAAGTATTTATTTTGTAATGAAAGATACAATTATGTGTAAACTAAAGGGAGGAATTTTGCATTTTATATAAAGATTGGATCTATATATATATTATACCATGTATATAACATTTAGGGCTTGTTTGTTTAATATTTCGACTGAAATACGTTTAAATAAAAACGACTTAATGTAAACTCTTCGCCTTATCATTTTATATTTTCATCATTTTTTCAATTAAATCATAAACAAATATTTTTGACATGAGTTTTAAAGTAAGTTTTGATTTGTTTTTCTTTTGTTTTTTAAACCCTTTTAGAAGTTTTGCTAATACATTTGAATAAAATTAATTAATTAGCAATATTCACAACAAAAGAAAACAATATCGCGATAAATCGGTAAAAATGATTTATGTCAAACATCTACTATATATTTGATTGAAAATTTTGGATCAAAGATTATATTAATTATACTTTTATGTCGCATGTTTCATTGCAAATATAACTCTATATTCGGCTTGCATATTTTTTTAGTTACACAAATTTTGCATAACTTCTAAGAGGCTCTCTTTAGTTCATCTGGATTTTCAAAATCATGAGAGGGCCAAAATTGCAGCCATTTTCATCGCTTTGTTTGATTGATAAAATGAATGAACTTGTCGAAAAAGGTGGCTTAGTGTGATTAATACCAGAATGTCGAATTGGACACTAATATTATCAAATGAGAAAAAAGAAAAAGATATATTATTTTTAACAAAACTGGATTTCAAAGCTCATTTCAGAACGTCTTTAGTCAAATATTGTAAAATATATGTATCAGACCATTTTAATTATAATATCTTAATGAAAATTTTGAACTACACGAGATTTAAGCTTTGTGAAATGAATAATCCTTTTATATTATTATTATTATTATTTTATTATTGTTTATTTTTTATTTTTATTATAAACATCACCTTATTATTATTATTATCATTATCATCATCATCATCTAACTAAATAAGATATATTTAAATACAATCCATAACCTCATATTATATTTTTAATTTAAGGTTTCTCATTAATGGTATTAAATTATAATTCAATTTTATATTTTATTTAAAATATCACATTACTAAAATGTTAACTAATTATATTATATTTTTATTTTTGTGCAACGATTATATCATTTAAAGTTGGTGCATTTTTAAATATGCTTTCAGATACCCAACCTTCATACCTTTTTCCACAAAAGTAAAAGTACCATACTAGATACTTTAGTTATATGATAACTCAAAAGAAATTGAGTTATACTTTAATGCCTATTGGTGAAAAAAAAGTTAACTTATATTACACTTTATTATATCATATTATTCTATAACTTTTAGATGTTGCAAAATATCATATACAATACTGTACATTACATTAACTTATACTGTAATATGCTTTCATTGTATTATAACGAGCATAAAAGGAGCCACGCTACTCCGCGGACTTTTATTTTTCATTTATCAAGTTAAAAAAATTATGAAGTTCATAATAATCGACAATTTTAATATTTTTGATGATTTTGATGGAAAAATAGTTTATTACGAGATGTTAGTTTATCTTTCTCTTACAGAATATTTAAAACGAAAAATTTTAATCAATCTTCATTCTCCTATTTTTCATTTGGAATAGAATGTGTGTGCGTGTAGTGGTGAGGTGACATGTGAATTTTTTATGCGGGAATAAATTAATATCACGTATTTTTTAAACTTTGCATTCTTTTTTCTAAAAAGTGTTAGTAATATTATACTCTCTTGATTGTATTTTGTAATTTGTTTTCAAAATAGAAATTCTAATATAGAATAAACATTTTAAACTTTCAATAGAAGTGTTCGTAAATAATATTATTGTAGAAAAATTGCAATTTTGGTCTCATGGTTCTTTCAGATTTCACGTTAGTTCTTGCCATTTTAATTACACCAGAGACACATTTTGAAACAGACTCATTTAGCCTCTATTTTGATGAATTGTTAGTTTATCCGTTAAGTTTTTGCAACGTTAGTCCCCCTAAAGATTTTTTGCATCGTTAGTCCTCATTTTTTATAAATGAATTAAAACTCGCTTTTATCAAATTTTTATACGTTCGTCCGCTTTTTATTACATTTTCGTCCGCTTTTCACGCTGAGATTTTTTACGCCGTCGATTTTACGCTTACGTCCGCTTTTTATGTTTTGTCCGCTTATTTTACATTTTCGTCATTTTTAAACGTTTCATCTGCTTTTTACGTTTTATCCGCTTTTACGTTATTTGTTTTTTTACGCCGCTTGTTTTTTATATGTTTTGTCCGCTTTTACATTTTCGCGCTTTTTTTAATATTTTCGCCCTTACGTTCGTCAATTTTTACGTGTTCGTTCTGCTTTTTACATTTTCATCCTTTATTTTTTACGCTTTGTACCCCTTTTACGCTTTCATCCATTTTAAACGCTTTAATCTATTTTTACGCTTGTTTGTTTTATACGTTGCCCATTTTCACGCTTTGGTCCGCTTTTACGCTTTGCCCGCTTTAGTCATTTTTAGGTTTTGCCCGCTTTTAAACGTTTTCATCTTTTACGTTGCATTATGTTTTTACGCGTCGCCTATTTTTACGTTGCTCGCTTTTACGCTTTAGTTTTTTATTTACGCTTCCATCCATTTTATCCGTTGTCGCTTTTTACGCTTTGTCGCTTTTTTACGTTTTTATCCATTTTCGTCAATTTTTAAACAGACGGAAATGTAAAAGTGGACAAAAACATATAAAACAAACAAAAACGTAAAAAAGGAAAAAACGTAAAAAAAGAATGAAAACGTAAAAAACGAACGAAAGCTTAAAAAATGGACGAGCAATTAAAAAGGGACTAGAACGTATAAAAACAAACGATAACGTAAAAAAGATGTAAACGTTTAAAAACGGACGAAAACATAAAAAAGGACAAAAACGTAAAAATATGGACGAAAACCTAAAAAAATGAACGAAAATGTAAAAAAAATGGACGAACAAGTAAAAAACGAACTAAAACGTATAAAAACAAATGAAAACGTAAAAAAAAACAGCTGAAAACATTTAAAATTAGACGAAAACTTAAAAAACGTAAAAAAATGGACGAAAATGTAAAAAACAGACGAAAGTTAAAAATGAAAAAAACGTATAAAAACAAACGAAAACGTAAAAAAAAGATGAAAACGGTTAAAAACGGACGAAAACGTAAAAAACGGATAAAATCATATAAAACAAACGGAAACGTAGAAAAAAGAAACGAAAACGTAAAAAAAAGACATAAACGTATAAAAACAAACGAAAACGTAAAAAACAGATGAAAACGTAAAAAAACGGACGAAATGTAAAAAAGGGACAAAAACGTAAAAACATATGAAAACGTTTAAAAACGGACGAAAATGTAAAAAAGCGGGCAAAAACATTAAAAAAACGGACGAAAACGTATAAAAATCTACGAAAACGTGAAAAAACGGACGAAAACGTAATAAAAAACGGACGAAAACGTAAAAAAAATGGACGGAAACGAATAAAAATGAGTTTTTAATTCATTTTAAAAAATGAGGAATAACGGTGCTAAAAATCCTAACGGAGGGACTAACGGTGCAAACACTTGACGGATAAACTAAAGGCCTATTCAAAATAGGGACTAAATAAGTGCAAGGTTTTAAAAATAGGTATCTCTGGTGTAATTAAAACGACTTAAAGACTAAACATGAAATCTGAACAAATCACATGGACTAAACGTGTCATTTTTTCTATATTCAAATGTCTTGCAAATTTTAGTTTTTTTTATATGAAATTTGCTAACAACAAGCATGTGATTATTGTTTAACCATTTCTTGATTAACAATGTTTCAAAAATAAAACGTATCATTTCTACGAGCACATGATTGCAAAACATATACTTAATGTAAGTGAATTTTAAGAGGGTAAATATGTATTAATGTCAACGAGTGTGGAAATCCGCGCGATGCAGCGGGATTGCTTTTGTAAATGTGAAGTTGAAAGTAATGAATGACCGGAAAATTTGTTAGTGTATTTATTTGGATTGAATATCTAGATTATTCGCTTTCATAAATGGTCTATTAGGTTATGAATGCGTTGTAAATGCATGTGAGGGAGGAACGTCTTCATTCAAATTTAAAAGTTGTTTGGATGTTAAGGTCAGTTTATTGTCGGTTTGTTTTGCTTTTATTATTATTTATAAGAAAACATAATTTGTTATATATTAAGTGTGTAAATGTGTTATTTTATTTAAAGTTATTGTGCTTCTTTAATAAAGTTGGGCTTTATTTAAAAAAAAAAAAAAATTAAGATTATCAGTAGCCCCAAGACTAATATATCTGTTTTTCTAGAAAACGTGTATCTTTTACCGTGTGATTATCCGTTTCAGAATTTAGGGGTTGTTTTTGACACCACCATCTATCTTATTCAGGATAACATTTTGTTGCATCAATCATCGTTTGATTTGTTGAAGGTAATTAATAATTGGGTTTTTCTAACTTGTGCCCTAAGTTAAGCACACCATAAGTACACCGGGGCCCACGAAAAAGTACACATGGATCTACATAAAAATACAGACAAGTGTACCTTTATATGAGTCTCGATGTACTTTTTGTGTACTTTTATTTGTTAACTTGCAGCCCTGTGCACAAGTTAGAAAACCCTAATAATTTATGGTCATATTTATCGATCGTTATTTTTTTTTTTACCGCTTTTGTTAATCGAACCGTGGTGTTAGTGTATGGTGCGTATATGTTTGTGGGTTTTGTTTTTATTGTTGTGCACAGTAGTTATTGCCTGCGTGTCTTCCTGTTTTCGAATCTTTCATTGGAAAGAGGGGTAATGAGACACTGTTTTCATTAGGTTACATTAACTGGTTGCTACAGTGGTTTTATTTGCCTATATAAGTTGGGTTTTTGTTGTGTCATATACTTGTGTGTACCAACTCAGTTTTAATAAGAAGTTGTTAAGAAAAATGGTGTCTACTCCAAACATTGATCAGTTAAAAGATGCGTGTGGTTTCGATGAACTGCACCATGTTTTTAAGTTTCTGTTTGTACAGGAGATATGTGAGAATGAGGGTTTTATTATGTTACTTGGGGATAAGTGTGATGATGTGCGTCGTCGTATTGAGAAGAGGATCGAATTGATTGATGAGGCTCGCAGGTTAAGTGAACTTGATGATGATGTTGATGACGGACTTCGATGCCTGGAGGAGGCACATGACAGGTACCATCAGATCCTTGCTGGATTGATCGGGGTCCTTGATCTGGCTCGTGAGGGAAGGATTGAGAAGAACCGCCATGTGTTTACGATGGAACTTTATGATTAGGCTAGTGCGGTGTGTGTTTTGTTGATGTTATGTGTAATGGTGTTTGTGGTTGATGGTCTTCCCATGTTTGTAACTTATGTGAGATATCAATAAAAGTTACACTTGTTTGTGTTTTAATAATTGTTAATTTTGTGGTTTATTTTTTAGAACAACTGTAGTGAAGGATAATTATCGCCTTTCAGAAGTGAAGGATAATTATAATCTGATATAAATTTGTCTGTGTACATGTCATAGTTAATGTGCATATGTTAATGTGTATTTTGGTCTGTACAGTTGATGGCTCCTCAGTTTCAAAAAATATCAAAGATTTCACAACAAAGTGGTGATAACCGTATTGAGAGTATTCTTCATGCTGTATTCTGTCATGAGAAAAGGGCCTATAAGTCTGATCATAAGAACTATTGTGAAATGATTGAAGAAGTGCAGAGTCGGATTGATCATAGGCATGGTATAATACTTGAGTTGAAGAAGCTTGAGAGAGATTCTGTTGTTGATGAATGCTTGGCTGCTTTAAAGGCCGCGGAGCATGAGGATTTTGCTGAAGTATCCTTGTTAATACAAATATCGTCATTAAACGTTATTTATATTTTTGATCTTTACCTAAGTTTTGTTAACGACAAAAGTAAATTTAATTTGTATAAAGCTTAAAGCTTGTCAAGTTTAATAGATATTAAAACAAGCTTTTTCAAACAATATCTTCATCATTTAAGCATTTACATTGTGACTAATCATATCTTAATATGAGTCTAAGCATAATGTATGATAGTAGTTTTAGAATGTTTTATTTTCTTAAAAACTAAACATTACTTATGTATTTGCATATTTCTAAAAATAGAAAACAACACATGACATCATGTGATGCATCATGGAAATCATTAGAAGATTTCATTAGAGATTTTGTGTAGATTTGTACTCTTCATATCTTACACAATCTTACATAGATATGGTTGACTTTGGCAAGATCTTGATATCTTGTCACGACCGGCAACACCAAATATATAACGGACGAACCCTTCAAGGTCCGCGTCCGTGGTAAGCTCGGCCGATGGTTTTGGCTATAAATAGCAAAGCCAAACCAAGTAGTTTTTTTTATCCCTTTCTATCATACTCTCTACATATCTTCTCTCTAACCTTTCTAACTCGGCCATATCATATTAGTGATCTCTTTGTAGCAAAGAAGATCAAGTCACATTCAAGCTTCAAAAGAGAAGTTGGAAGTTTTGTTTGTTTAGTGTTGTATGATCTTGTGTTGATTCATACTTCATTGTTGTATTAAACCATCATAATCTTGTGAGTGTGAGTGGTTAGTATTTTAGTCCTCAAAATACATTGTGTGGGAGTGGTTGTACCTTGGAAAGAACTCGACATCTAGCTTAGTGTCGGAAATAGTGTAAGCGAAGTGTAAAGGTTTCTCCACGGTGAAAGGAGCTTGTTGACTAGTGAAGTTAAACTTTCGAAAGTGAGACTCGGGAGTGGAGTAGGCAAGGAAAAGAGTCCTTGTAGATCGAACCACTATAAACAACTTGTTGTGGTTTGATCATTTCTTTCCTTATTTACTCTTTACATATTGCTTGCATATTTCATTAACATATCTAAGATCAATATCAATTGATCTTTCAATAAGTTTCAAAACAAAGTTTTTAATTGGTAAACTATTCAACCCCTTCTAGCTTTCTACAATTGGTATCGAGCCTCGTTGCTCAAGAATTTCTAAAATAATTTGTATTTTATAAACTTGAAACGATCCATGGATTCCGAAAACTTTAAAGAAGGGCAATCTATGCAAAGACCACCACTTTTTGAAACCAATGAATTTATCTATTGAAAACCGTTTTGAAACATATGTAAAATCAAAAGATATAGATCTTGGTTTGTTATTGTTAAAGGGGTTTTAGTTCTATTAACAAAGGATATTTCGTTGATGAACAAAAGAAATTAGTTGCTAAAATAATGAAGCTAAAATGATGCTTTATAATGCTTTACCTAGAAAAGAATATGAAAGAATTTTTATGTGTGAAACCGCCAAAGATATTTGGGAATCTTTGATTGTTACACATCAAGGTAATTCACAAGTCAAGGATAACAAATTGATCTTCTTGTTCAACAATATGAACAATTTGTTATCCCAAGATGAAACCATTGATTGTGGCTTTGCTCGCTTTAATACTATTATTACATCACTTAAAGCACTTGATGAATCTTTTCGTAGTAAGAACTTTGTCATGAATTTCTTAGAGCACTCCATCCCAAATGGAGAGCTAAAGTGACCGCTATTGAAGAATCAAAAGATCTCTAAAAATCTCACTAGACGAGCTAATCGGTAACCTCAAAGTACACGAAATGGTGATGGAGAAAGATTCGAGATCATAAAAGGAAGAAGGAGAAGATCAAACCGCTGCTCTAAAAGCAAAGGCGAATCAAGTGATGATGACGAATCTTGCTCCTGTAGTGAAGATGAGGAGTATGCCATGGCCGTTAGAGACTTTAAGAAGTTCTTTAGAAGAAGAGGAAAGTTTGTAAGACAACCTCGAGAAGAAAAGAAGCCATTCCGAAAAGATCGGGATGACAAAAAGGGTAAAGGTGAAAGAAAGTGTTTTAGATGTGGTGATGCAAGTCATCTCATAGGAGAATGTCCCAAGCCACCTAAAAGCAAAACTCAATGAGCTTTTGTAAGTGGTGCTTGGAGTGATAGTGAAGACGATGAAGAATCAAGCAAGGAAGAGATCGCTTTAATGGCGTATGAGTCAAACGAGGTACTTTCCGACTCTTCTTATTCTTCTATTGATGATGACACTTTGCAAAAACAATATAATCAATTGTGCGAGCTAAGTCTAAAATCATAACTAAAATAATTTTAAAACCAAAAGGAATTTTTGGAAAATGAAGTTTATGAGTTAAAAGAAAAAGCAAAATGACTTGAAAAGGGAAAAGCAAATGACGATGGTTGTAAATCATGTCAAGAGCTTAATCTTGAAATAGAAAACTAAAGTTTCACACAAGATGTTCTAATCGAACATAATTTAAATTTAAAAGGTTTAACAAAAACATCGCACTTACCGATGAAATAGTTAAAATACATAAAACACCGTGAGATATGAATGGGCTAGGATTTAATGAGGTATTAATTCCAAAGAGTCAAAACAAACGGCCAAAAGGACGAACAAACTGGTCAAAATCGCTGCAAAGACAAAGACGGACCGCACGGACCCAAAATAGGGTTCCGTCCGCTGAACCAAATGGTGCCGGGGTACTTCAACAGACGTAATGTTTGTGATACGGACCGTGATGAATTTGTCAAAGTAACAAAGAAAACCAAGGATAATGTTAAACTAAAACCAAATTGTTACATCGAGTAGGACTTGCTAAAATTGAATTTAGATAAAAACTACTCAACAACGACATAAAACAACTTTTGCCAAACGCCTTTCCTAAGAGCAACCACAACGCATAACCCAACTACCAACACAACGGTTGGAATCAAAACTTTCCTAGACCATATCAAACTCAGATTACATGTCATGGAACTCTTACCCATCGCTTCCATACATGAATCAAATAAATGGTATGTTTAACCCAAACGGACCCATGAGATATCGGGGACCAAATGCTTGAGTTATTTGTTTTAGGTAAGCTTGAAAGTTGGATTGGAACTTGATGAATGGATAAAAGATAGTGGATGCTCACGACACATGACGGGCAACAAAAGTCTCTTCTCATCATACCAAGAGTATGACGGAGGTAATGTCACTTTTGGTAGCAATCTTAAAAGCAAAATCATTGGCAAAGGTACGATCGCTCATAACTCCCTAACTATTGAAAATGTTGCTCATGTAGATAGGTTAGGATTTAATCTACTTAGTATTAGCCAATTATGTGATAAAAATTATAAAGTACTATTTGATGAAAATGGTAGTAAAATACTAAAAGATGGTATCACCATAGCTAAAGGAGTTAGGAAAATAACATATACGCTATGAAAATAGATAAAACATCTAATGACAAACTTTGCTCTAACAACGTTAGATGATATCTCATCTCTTTGGCATAGACGCTAGGTCACGCTTAATATGAGACTTATACAAACCTATCTTCGAAAGAGCTAGTTAGAATTTACCAAAACTAAAATATGACCAACACTTTTGCGACGCTTGCAAAATTGGTAAACAAACCCATAGTAGTCATAAATCTAAAAATATGGTGTCCACATCTAAGTGTCTAGAATTATTGCATATGGACTTGTTTGGTCCATGATCCGCCCCGCACGGTCAAGTTTTCTCACACAAGCTAGCCACATGAATGGCTAACCGTAGGAACTTAAAACAGTCCGAAACAAATGCAATGAAGATCGAGGAGTATATTGTTTCTGTGTCGTTATGTCCCAAATGAGCTATGCGATGAATCACCAAACGAATAGTGATCGAGAGATTTGAACGGAAAAGAGTTTTGATTTATTATAACTAAAGAAAAAGTAAATAAATTACAGAGGCTTAAATGCAAATTAAAGAAAATTAAAAAGATAAAAAATATTAAATAAACGCTATCACTATTTGCAAAATGATGTTTTTTGATTTTTCTTTTATAAAACTGAATTAAAAACAAACTACGTGACGTACAAAAGAAAATGTGAAACTAGAACAATATTAATCCTAAAAATATGAAAATGATATTTTTACAAACCTAATGATAAAATAAAATTTTAGAAAAAGAAAATTATTTTATAACTATTTAATTAATTATTATTAATTAAAACTATTTTTAACTATTTAATAATAGCCTAAAATACAAGAAAATAGGAAATAAATCTAGAAAATGAAATTATGACTTGGAAAATCTAAAATAACAAAAGAGAATTTTCAAAACTATTTTTGTATTTTTCTCGATTATTTTGAATTTTCTATGAATTAAAACTATTTAAAACTACTTAAATTGCTTAAAATACAAATTTAACTAAGAAAAATCTGGAAAATATTTTTTGACTTTTATATTTATCTTAACCTAAGGAAAATGAAAAATTATTTTTTTGAAACTTTTCTGATTTAATTGTATTAAATGCTAATTAAAAAGTACTAAAAATTGATTAAAATGAAGAAAAATACCAAACAGACCTAGAAAAATCTGAAAAATTCAAGATAAGTCTAAAATAATATTAAGAATCTAGGAAAAATATAAAAACAGGGGGTTGTGTGCAAGAATATGAAACTGCAATGGAGAGTGCTTATGGATAAGCACTTAGAATAAGCTAATGAACACAATAAGCCACCCAACTGTAACAGAAGCTATAATATGCTAAAATTACTCAAAATGAACTAAAAACAACAAGCCTTAACCTCTGAATTGCAAGTTACACAGATTTGGCTTATTTGAGTTTAGTGCTAAAAACAATGTTGGAGGCTACTACTTTGAGCTTAAAAACAAGCTTCCCAATAAGCTAAAATTTAAAACCAAGAGTTGGAACCTATCCTAGACCTGGCTAACTACTTATGAACCAAGTAATGACCTAGACAAGTTTTATGAGCTCAGGCAAGCCTCGCACAAATCACAAGGCACTCAAGATCAATCGAGTCGTACGTGGCAATTAAGCCCTTATTGACAAGATGATTAGAAGCTTATAAAAATTGACAAAATTCTTCAAAATGATAATAACAAAATAGACCAATGAAGATTTTAAACCCCAAGTTTCATTTGATTTGGCCCGTAAATAAAGCAATTAAAATCAACTCACTTGGGCTCAAAATCACTTTTTTCAGTTTTGACTTTTGAAGCAGTTTTATAACTTTGACTTTTATGAACTTTGAAACCAATTTTTGGACTGATTGTGATGTAATATGATGAATTAAAGCTACTGCAAGCTATATCTATGAACTTTAAACACAAAACAAGTTTTTGATTTTCAAAAACTTCAACAGATATGCATTTGAGACAGATTTTATGTGATTATGACTTTGGACTAATGCAGGCACAATTTTATGACTGCAATTAGTCAAATAGAGATACACAAGCATAAACCAACAGGTCCTATCTACTGAACAACCCTCTAATACAGTTAAACCAACAGATCCAAACACCCTTTTCTATACTGATTTATAATCACAACTGAGCTAAACACTTAACTAGCTAATATTATGGATCAAACTGAGTTTAATTGACCTAAATACAACTAATTAAACAGGTTAAAACTATTTATGACTGCAACTACAGCTTATGCAATAAAACTTGAAAATCACTTACATTTGGTCCTTAGCCACAATGGCTTGAGATCAAACAAACACAGAACCTCTATCCTATGTAAATCAACCCATTGAACTCTAATCAACCCAATTCCAAAGACTCGCTACACCCATATCCATTTCCATTTCAATTTTGGCTCACAGTTGACTAATGTTGACCAAAATCCAACTTTGCTTGAAATTGAAATATAAGCTATCAAAAGCTATAAGCAAATTAATGTAAGCTTGTTTAAGCTAAAAAATAAGCTTCCGAGAGCTTGTGCATATAGAATTTAAAACCGAAATTGCAACAAAGAAACTTGAAAATATGAGATGATATTAAAACCTTGAATTAATACTTAAAATGAGATTATATTGATAAACAACTTAATGTTTTAGTACATAGAAACAAAAGCTAACAATTTAAGACTTAATTTAAAGTATTGAGATTAAAAACGACATAAAAGTAATTTTTACAAAACTAAAGACTACTTCAACTCTCATTCTTCTTCTTTTTATACTCCAAACTTCTTCTCTCCAATATGAGCTAATCCCATCATTATTTGAGGCCATTGGATGAGATAAAGTGATCTTGGCCGCTTGATTGGATTTTGGCGCCAAAATGCTTATTTGCCACTGGAGGTCGAGTGAGATGGAGAGGGCATTAAATGCTTTTGTAGGTTTGTTGAGGTCGGGGAAACAAGGAGGAATTGAGTGGAGGGAGTGGGAGGAGAAGTGTTGCAGCTTAGTTGTTGGGGAAGAAGAAAAAGGGGTAGGTTGCTTTGTTTGACCAAATGGTTTCGACCGGTTTTAATATTATATGGGGGGTCCAAATGCAGGGGTCCAATTGGGATGGCAGGGTCATAAGGGTTTATGACAAGGTCCAAATGGGTTTTAAAGGTTTAATAATCAAGGGCTTGTTTTGTAAATTCTGAAAATGCAAGGACCACTTCTGCCATTTTGCAAAGTTGCTCCAAGGGACCAAAAGTGACAAGCTCCAATAGTACAAGGACCAAACTTGACATTTTCCAATTTCCAAGGACCATTTTTGCCAATTTTTAAACTTGAATGACCAATTTTGTAATTTCTCAAAACTTTTGACATTTTTCACCAAAGGACTAATTTTGACAAGTTATGATTTTAAAAGGACCTTTGGTGATTTTTCTTTGAAATTAAGTGCTCGTGGACTATTTCGACAATTTTGAAACTGGGGACCGAAACGCCAATTATGCAAACTTAGCTCATTTTTCATCCGATTTTGAACATTTTGCATCTCAAACATATAAAATGCAATTTTGAAATATTTTCAGATTTTGATGCATTTCGAGCATTTTTAAACGCTTTTGCGCTCAGGCCACACGCGCCGCTCGGGGTCAAGGAAACTTCCTTTCTTCGAGCAAGTTTTATAACACCCTAGGCAAAGGAACCTAATCGTTGTAGTGTAGTAATTAGGGTAAGCCACGGTATTGATATCGCTCTCTGGGAATAGGAATGCTAGTGAGAAGTTACTACGCTAAGGTTGAGGTTGAGGAAGATTATTTTTATCTTTTATATTTTTAGAAAATGAAAAGGTACGAATCTCGGTATTGGATTTGGGGGTTGGTATTGCTACCGATTACTCTACTATTATCTAATTATCTAAGCTAAGGTTGTGATAGTCTATGTCTAATTGATGTGTACTGTATGATAGTTTAAAGATGTGTTTACTTAGGTTTTACTACTCCTTAATTATCTCCTATTGATGGTTGATTTGTCACGCCCTTATTCCTAGTCATGCTTGTGATTCTAAGGCTATAGGGCGTGCTTATTTCCTAACTCTTTGAAACTACCAAAGGGTCTTGTTTACAAATCCTCTAGTGATTTATAGACGCCTACTCTACGGTTGTCCTTGAATACTTTATCCTACAATTACCTAGATAATTATATTCTAAAGTTCACAAAGAAATTTCAAGCATTATACACAACGAATAATCTAGCGACTCTAGATCATTAGTCAACTAAGATAAGTATCAACCAATCAATATTCAATAATTAAGTTTCATATTCCCTAAGCAAACACACAAATAAATTAGCTTGACATGGAGAACATGCAAGCATACACACAAATAATCAAAGACATAATTAAATTAATGAAGTAAATACTTATCTTGATGTATAATAGGGTTTAGAACCCTAAAATACCGCACAAGAAAGCCTTGGTTCGGTTTTAGGTTTTACCCAAAAGACTACACACAAAACCGAAAAATTCGGATTCTATATATAAGATTACATCCGCGACGGCGCCACCTTATGTTTCGTGACGCCGCCGTGTCGCCGCCATTAGGGTTTCGCCTTGGCCACGTAAACCTTTCGACGGCGCACCTTATGACCGTGACGCCGTCCCTTCACCGACGCCGCCTTGGCCGCATCTAGGCCGCCCGAGTAACGACGGCCTACTCCTTTAGAACCCGACGTCGTCCCTTGAAAACATGCAATTTTTCCTCCGAGCCGTCAGTAAATTCCTTCCCGACGGCGCCGCAGAGATATGCAAAGACGCCGCCGCTTTATGTTTCAAAGAGCTTTGAGTGTCTCGATTCGACTTTGGCCATTTTCTTCAGATATTCGCGCTTTTCGTCCAAATAAGCATCATTCCAAAGATTTTGCCTTCAAGAGACCTAAAAGTGAAAAGGAACGATATTAAGCAATAACGGATACAAAAGTGATCGAATAAGGGCTTAAATGACCCTCAAAAGGTACCTTTAAAACCTTATCAAATATCCCTACACTTGGTATTTGCTTGTCCTCAAGCAAATGTGCTTTTAGCCAATTAATTTATAAGTTGGGGTCATGAAGCATCCATTCAAAACGGTCCACAACACATATAAGCCCCAAGAAAGTCATAACAAGCACGGAATTACATACTAGCACCTCACATGGGGTGTTTGGATACTCACATCTCTCTCGGTGTATATATGAAATATAACAAATCGGAAATGGAAGATAAACACTCATTAACCGGTCCTAGTACATAGATTACCATAGGCTTGAGAATAGATCAAACCTCCGTCGCTTTGGCGTAAGCACCTAGGAAAGACTATCAAAGAGGTCTTTAAAGGGTTGTAATGTTAGGCTTACTGTAGGGAAATAAGGGTTTGGTGGGATAGGCTATTTAGTGGTGGATAGTCAAAATCTCTATGTTGCAAGTATACGAAGAATGGCGCTGCTAAGCCAAGACTCGACACTCTAAAACTCTAGGCAACGAAAATAAACAAACATAATTTAAAAGATAGATGTAGGATGGTAGCCCGTATGGTTTTTTTTTTTTTTTTTTTTTTTTTTTTTTTTTTTTTTTTTTTTTTTTTTTTTTTTTTTTTTTTTTTTTTTTTTTTTTTCATACACTTTTACTCTACCATCCTCTACGGTACATCAAAATGATAGGGATTTATAGACACATCCCTACACTTGAGTTTTTATTACTCTAACACTAATTTGACCCGAATTGAAAAGATCAAAACACTTGAGTACATTATTATGCAAACAAAGGGAATTTGAGTTTAACGTTCTCTTCCTATGTTTCATAAACTTTAACTTTTCCCATGAATCCCAATCATCCCAAAATCAGATACAAAGGATATGACTCGACTTAGCAACTCATGCAAGCAACCGATAATTGAACTAAGGGTTTTGGGTGATAACATAAATTTGCACTAAAAGTGAGTGCAATAAAGGTAGGCTAAGGCGATTTGGGTGTATATTTGGGGTGGGGTGTAAACAATGTTTTCATTGATATTCCGAAAACCAAACATCACGAGAACCGCGAAAAGGATAGGCTCGAGGGGTTAACTAGGGTATCGTGTACTAAAGATGAGTACAACGCAGGGGTGTGGGGAATTACTCAACCGATATGGAAGAAGTAATTATATTACGTGTATCAAACAAGGGTTTATCCTAATGCCTCTTATCATTTAGTTATTCCTAACTACACAAGTGTAGTCTCACTAGCGATCTCGGAATGCATCACAAAACAAGTTCTAGAATCTAATATACTACCGGTTCACACTCTAAGCATTAAAGATGAATGCTTTAATTCCTACTAATCTAAGGGCGATCCTCACATTTTGGGTGGAATTTAGGTGGTAAGGGTTTTTGTGCTAGTCATGCAACTTCCTATCCATGAGACGCTTTTGTTAAGACTAATGGCCCACTCTTATACGTCATGAAAAATTTTAAATTTGGCTAAAATTACCCTAACCTACATTTTCTCATGGTTTATTACACAAATACACTTGGACAAAGCAAATAGTCAAGGATAAGCATAGTTTCAAAGTTCCCGCTTTATTTTCCTCCCTACACTTAAACCGAACATTGTCCCCAATGTTCCCGAAAGTATCAAAGTTATGATAATAGAAGGTAATTAAAACGAAAGAAACTAATACTCCCCGATTAGCTCGGTAGGATCCGTAAAAGTGGTGGTTAAATCTTTCCAAGAAGAGTTTTTGCGTGAAAGGCTCCTTCCAAACTTGTGTAACTTCTTCTTGACAAACTAAACCGCGCACACTAGAAGAAAACAAACGAAACCTTCGCGTAAAATCGGCGGTAATAATATACATAAGACTCGATTTAAACTAGGATATAATGCTTGTGGAATGGATGTTTACGTAATTTGTTTTGAAAGTTAAGATCCGAAAATTCCAAAATTTTACAAGTAGCTCGTAAAACGAGAAAAGTAAGTCGATGTTTTATTCCTTCCCGACGCCGTCAGTTGCAATCTCGACGCCAAAGTTATCCCGACAAAACCGGTCTCGATTTTCTCGAAAAAATTCGAAAATTTACATCTTTAGAACTGAAAACTTCGCAAAAACATCCATTATGACTCGATACAAGCATTTGACTCGAACAAACAAACATATATATCTTTTAGTTAATTGTTATTCTCATGTTCACGCTTCTTATGAAAACGTGTAATCCTCCCTACACTTATCCTTTATGTAAAATACCTTTATATGTAATTAAGACGAGGTTAAAACAAAATAAAGCATTTTACAAATTCAAACATGAGGACAAACAATTAATAAAAGATATATGACACTAACAAGCAAACAATTAAGCATGGGTTGCCTCCCACGAAGCGCTTTTCTTTATTTAAGAGTCTTGTAGCTAGACTCGTAGTCCTACTCCCACGTTTTTGCATCACCGCCTCTTGACGGTCTCTATCGGGGGTTCCATGTTGTAGAAGTGTCCCATGATACTCCTTTCTAAGAGTTCACCCTCTCCCACTCGGTCCTATATTTCGTCCTAAATTCAAACAATCTTTATAGAACCCGAAAAGCTTAGCCATAACATAATCTACTCCTTTTCCCTATCCTCATCATTCTCTGTAATAGACCGACAGCTTTAAGTTCCTTTTCATCATTGGAGAGTGATGAAAACTTCTCAATCTTAAACGGCATTTGGTAGGCTACGCCGTCGGTCTCATCCTTGAATCGCACTACTCCTAACGATGGGTCATAGGTCATCCTGCTTTCTACGAAAGGTTTTCCTAGAATAACGTGGGACAAGCTAGGGTCTATGGCCGTGCTAATATCTTCCACAATTATGAAGTCCGTAGGAATGTGAAACTACCTACATAGACGGGCAATCCCTTAACTCTACCAAGAAAATTACACTTATCACTAGGATTATCGAGGTCTTGCCTAGTTGGGATAGGCTTCTTCATTATCCAATTGTAATAGGTGCTAGTCATTATGTTAATTGGGGATTTACGATCAATGTAAGCCTTTGCCACAAAAAGGTGTCCTATGCAACATGGTATGTTAAGATTCCAAGGGTTCCCAAACTTGATTCTAGGGCTTTTCCTAACATACATGTGACGGAGGTCACGCACTAAGTGAGGGTGGCGGATAATTCTTCTTCCGTAGGAAATTTGTTGAAATAGTCATTGTCTACTTCATCTTCTTCCTCGGTGTTTCATCATCAACAAATGTTTGGTCTTCTTCGTCATCGGTTTCATCCGGTTCCACTAAGGCGATGGCATTGACGAATTGGACGTGCTTAATAAGCTTGCTTGGATCCTTAATTTCTACACCGAGGCTCGGAGTCGAGATAGCACTAACCTTCCTATCACTATTTATGGCTTTCAACAGTTGTCTATCTTCCTATCCATCTCGGCTTGTTGATGGTTAAAGTGGTCCGAGAGCTTAGCCATTTGGGTTTCTTGGGACGCAACTATGTTTTGCAACATCCCTTCAATACTGCTGGTTAGGACCGTTAGGTGGGGCCACGAAAAATCATTGAGGTGAATTCTTTGGTTTGTCCCCGTAAAAGTCGGGCTTGTTTTTCCATGCCTCCCGGTTTCATTGAAATTCCTAGGTCCGGTGCTAGGAATCTTCCTCCTGCTCCATTATTACGCGAGGATGCGATTCAACGGAAGCATGTTCGGGATAGGTGCTAGCGCGTGTTATGAGGATCACAAACGGCTCGCACGAAGAGGAAACTTTGTTTATATGGCGCGAGGACTTAGGATTCTCGTAGGAACTCATGAGGAATTTGACTTGATCTTCAAGTTCGATCATCCCACGGTCGGGAGGAGGCAAGGAGATTGCCTTGACGGTTTTGGGAAGTTCACGGGGTCATCCCAACTTTCGTTGTCATAGAGGGCAAGGTCCTCTATTATTTCCCATGATTCTTCCGCGTGAGATCACTAAGTTTTCCACCGCCGCTTGGTCAATGGATCGCTTAGTGGGAAAGTTGACATGATCATAAAAGATTTGGACTTGGAGCCAAAGATCAATGCCGTGATGAGGACTTTATGAAGTAAGTCCTTGAATCGGGTCCATGCTTCAGAGAGATTCACCTTGACGTTGTTGGAACATCAAGATGTCATTCCTAAGCTTAGTGGTTCTCCCGTGGGAAAAATTGAGCAAGGAAGCGAGAAGTAAGATCATCCCAACTTGAGATGGAGCCGGGGGAAGTCGCCAAGCCAATTACTAGCTTGGTCCCGTAGAGAGAATTGGAAGAGACGCAAGCGCGTGGTCTCCCGAGTAGTAGCATCAAGGTCGATGGAATCGACAATTTTGAGGAAATCCTCGATGTCGATTTGGATCTTCTAACGAAGTCCATGGAATGCACATCCGCTTTGCACCAACCGGATGGTGTCGGATCGCAGGCCGTAGTTTGGGCTTGGTCGGAAGCTCAATGGTGTTCCTATAACCTAGGTGGTTTGGTCTCGAGTACTCACCAAGAGTACGGGCTCTTGGCGGTCATTTGGTGGTGGGTTGATGAGTGGTGGTTGGTTGTCACCTTCCATGGTGAAAAGTGATGGGTGTTACGAACAAAGGTCACGAAGAAGGGGATAGACTAAGAGAAAGCTAAAATGAGAAAAATTTACTTGATAGGAATCACAAAGAAACCTAAACGAGGTGGACTACTAACTAGCTATTCTATTCCCGCAACGCGCCAAAACTTGATAACGCCACACGCCGCGCTCGGGGTCAAGGAAACTTCCTTTCTTCGAGCAAGTTTTATAACACCCTAGGCAAAGGAACCTAATCGTTGTAGTGTAGTAATTAGGGTAAGCCACGGTATTGATATCGCTCTCTGGGGAATAGGAATGCTAGTGAGAAGTTACTACGCTAAGGTTGAGGTTGAGGAAGATTATTTTTATCTTTTATATTTTTAGAAATGGAAAAGGTACGAATCTCGGTATTGGATTTGGGGGTTGGTATTGCTACCGATTACTCTACTATTATCTAATTATCTAAGCTAAGGTTGTGATAGTCTATGTCTAATTGATGTGTACTGTATGATAGTTTAAAGATGTGTTTACTTAGGTTTTACTACTCCTTAATTATCTCCTATTGATGGTTGATTTGTCACGCCCTTATTCCTAGTTGCGTTGTGATTCTAAGGCTATAGGCGTGCTTATTTCCTAACTCTTTGAAACTACCAAAGGGTCTTGTTTACAAATCCTCTAGTGATTTATAGACGCCTACTCTACGGTTGTCCTTGAATACTTTATCCTACAATTACCTAGATAATTATATTCTAAAGTTCACAAAGAAATTTCAAGCATTATACACAACGAATAATCTAGCGACTCTAGATCATTAGTCAACTAAGATAAGTATCAACCAATCAATATTCAATAATTAAGTTTCATATTCCTAAGCAAACACACAAATAAATTAGCTTGGACATGGAGAACATGCAAGCATACACACAAATAATCAAAGACATAATTAAATTAATGAAGTAAATACTTATCTTGATGTATAATAGGGTTTAGAACCCTAAAATACCGCACAAGAAAGCCTTGGTTCGGTTTTAGGTTTTACCCAAAAGACTACACACAAAACCGAAAAATTCGGATTCTATATATAAGATTACATCCGCGACGGCGCACCTTATGTTTCGTGACGCCGCCGTGTCGCCGCCATTAGGGTTTCGCCTTGGCCACGTAAACCTTCGACGGCGCACCTTATGACCGTGACGCCGTCCCTTCACCTCGACGCCGCCTTGGCCGCATCTAGGCCGCCCGAGTAACGACGGCCTACTCCTTTAGAACCCGACGTCGTCCCTTGAAAACATGCAATTTTTCCTCCGAGCCGTCAGTAAAATTCCTTCCCGACGGCGCGCAGATATGCAAGTGACGCCGCCGCTTATGTTTCAAAGCACTTTGAGTGTCTCGATTCGACTTTGGCCATTTTCTTCAGATATTCGCGCTTTTCGTCCAAATAAGCATCATTCCAAAGATTTTGCCTTCAAGAGACCTAAAAGTGAAAAGGAACGATATTAAGCAATAACGGATACAAAAGTGATCGAATAAGGGCTTAAATGACCCTCAAAAGGTACCTTTAAAACCTTAAAACCTCAGTCATAACAAGCACGGAATTACATACTAGCACCTCACATGGGGTGTTTGGATACTCACATCTCTCTCGGTGTATATATGAAATATAACAAATCGGAAATGGAAGATAAACACTCATTAACCGGTCCTAGTACATAGATTACCATAGGCTTGAGAATAGATCAAACCTCCGTCGCTTTGGCGTAAGCACCTAGGAAAGACTATCAAAGAGGTCTTTAAAGGGTTGTAATGTTAGGCTTACGGTAGGGAAATAAGGGTTTGGTGGGATAGGCTATTTAGTGGTGGATAGTCAAAAATCTCTATGTTGCAAGTATATGAAGAATGGCGTTGCTAAGCCAAGACTCGACACTCTAAAACTCTAGGCAACGAAAATAAACAAACATAATTTAAAAGATAGATGTAGGATGGTAGCCCGTATGTATTTTTTTTTTTTTTTTTTTTTTTTTTTTTTTTTTGCATACACTTTTACTCTACCATCCTCTACGGTACATCAAAATGATAGGATTTATAGACACATCCCTACACTTGAGTTTTATTACTCTAACACTAATTTGACCCGAATTGAAAAGATCAAAACACTTGGGTACATTATTATGCAAACAAAGGGAATTTGAGTTTAACGTTCTCTTCCTATATTTCATAAACTTTAACTTTTCCCATGAATCCCAATCATCCCAAAATCAGATACAAAGGATATGACTCGACTTAGCAACTCATGCAAGCAACCAGATAATTGAACTAAGGGTTTTGGGTGATAACATAAATTTGCACTAAAAGTGAGTGCAATAAAGGTAGGCTAAGGCGATTTGGGTGTATATTTGGGGGTGGGGTGTAAACAATGCTCTTCATTGATATTCCGGAAAAACCGAAACATCACGAGAACCGCGAAAAGGATAGGCTCGAGGGTTAACTAGGGTATCGTGTACTAAAGATGAGTACAACAAGAAAGGGTGTGGGGAATTACTCAACCGATATGGAAGAAGTAATTATATTACGGTATCAAACAAGGGTTTATCCTAATGCCTCTTATCATTTAGTTATTCCTAACTACACAAGTGTAGTCTCACTAGCGATCTCGGAATGCATCACAAAACAAGTTCTAGAATCTAATATACTACCGGTTCACACTCTAAGCATTAAAGATGAATGCTTTAATTCCTACTAATCTAAGGGCGATCCTCACATTTTGGGTGGAATTTAGGTGGTAAAGGGTTTTGTGCTAGTCATGCAACTTCCTATCCATGAGACGCTTTTGTTAAGACTAATGGCCCACTCTTATATGTCATGAAAAATTTTAAATTTGGCTAAAATTACCCTAACCTACATTTTCTCATGGTTTATTACACAAATACACTTGGACAAAGCAAATAGTCAAGGATAAGCATAGTTTCAAAGTTCCGCTTTATTTTCCTCCCTACACTTAAACCGAACATTGTCCCCAATGTTCCCGAAAGTATCAAAGTTATGATAATAGAAGGTAATTAAAACGAAAGAAACTAATACTCCCCGATTAGCTCGGTAGGATCCGTAAAAGTGGTGGTTAAATCTTTTCCAAGAAGAGTTTTTGCGTGAAAGGCTCCTTCCAAACTTGTGTAACTTCTTCTTGACAAACTAAACTCGCACACTAGAAGAAAACAAACGAAACCTTCGCGTAAAATCGGCGGTAATAATATACATAAGACTCGATTTAAACTAGGATATAATGCTTGTGGAATGGATGTTTACGAATTTGTTTTGAAAATTAAGATCGGAAAATTCCAAAATTTTACAAGTAGCTCGAAAACGAGAAAAAGTAAGTCGATGTTTTATTCCTTCTTGACGCCGTCGGTTGCAATCTGACGCCGTCGGTTATCCCGACAAAACCGGTCTTCGATTTTCGGAAAAATTCGGAAAATTTACATCTTTAGAATCTGAAAAATTTCGCAAAACATCCATTATGACTCGATACAAGCATTTGACTCGAACAAACAAACATATATATCTTTTAAATAATTGTTATTCTCATGTTCACGTTTCTTTTGAAAACGTGTGTAATCCTCCCTACACTTATCCCTTATGTAAAATACCTTTATATGTAATTAAGACGAGGTTAAAGACAAAATAAAGCATTTTACAAATTCAAACATGAGAATAAACAATTAATAAAAGATATATGACACACAAATGAAAATGAAAACAAATACACATGGGTTGCCTCCCAAGAAGCGCTTGTTTTTGTTCGAGTCACGAGCCCGACTCTACCCTTATTTAACGGATAAAGGGAAGTTTTACCTACACTTAAGTTTAAGTGCGGGTGATAGTAGCAATACACACCCTTAGGGTGGAAATTTGCTACGTGAGGAGAGGGTGATGGGTGATTTATATGCTCAAAGGAGTGTGCTCCATTCATTATAACCTTACCTAAGTCTATTGGTGTAGCGGTGAATCAAATCTCTCTCCTAAAAATGGATCATCTTCTATCAACTTCAAAAGATTCTTAGTTAAGGATCCATCTTGACCTAATAAACCCGGTTTAAACCCATAGTGTTTCTTGTTATCAACCATGAATGGGTGATATAAGTGTGTAAGGTCATGGGTTACTCCTATATTAGCTTCCACTCTACATGGCCTAGAATCTACCACCTTTATCAAGCAACTACCCGGACTATCTATTTTGATGGGTGGATTGGGGCCTAATTCAATTCCAAGATTCACATCTAAAGATGGAAAGTTTGGTAAGGTTTTTGGTTGAGGCTCGGTTCATCAAAATTAGGAACTTCCTTAGGACTAAGAGAGATGTCATGACAACAAGCATCTAAACCTACATTCTCTAGTGGCATTTAGTCCAAAGGTTCTACCTATAGTCTCTCTACTTCTTCCGGTAAGTTATAGGCGATGTGTGTTCCTCAAGTGATGGTAGGACTTGTGGGTTATCCGATGGGATTGGATTTTCTACTCTATCCTCCATCTTATCAAGATCACCTATGTATTCATTTTGTATTGTGGTAGCGCCTAACCATGACATGCACCTTGGTACCTCAACTCTAATCATCTCCTTCCTAAACAACCTTTCCGATCAAGTTTCCAAATTGAAAATAGGTCTAAAGATTCGTTTTTGGGTCCCATGTTCCACTTCTAAATTGGGCGTGAATCTCAAAGGTTTCCCATGCAAGGTTTAACACCACGTCCCCAAATATCCCCATCCGCTACATGGTCAAGTCTCCTTTGGGTTTCGTAGGCGATACGAGTGTAAAAGAATTGTAGTGGAAACAAGAATCAATACCATGATAAAGGACTTTTGTAATAAATATTTAATTCGAGTCCACGCCTCGTGAAAGGATTCATCATGATATTGCCGGAACCTCAAGATCTCATTTTGGAGTGGAAAGGGTAGATTATGTAGTGGATTTCGTTGATTGGGTGAAAGTTTTGGCGATTCGCTTCTCCATAACGGTAACGGAATAGTTAATGAAAATGGTTACGAACAAAGGTCACAAAGAAGGGGATAGACTAAGAGAAAGCTAAAGATGAGAAAAATTTACTTGATAGGAATCAAGCAAAGAAACCTAAACGAGGTGGACTACTAACTAGCTATTCTATTCCACGCAAGCGCGCCAAAACTTGATAACGCTACACGCGTCGTTCGGGTCAAGGAAACTTCCTTTCTTCGAGCAAGTTTTATAACACCCTAGGCGATGAACCTAATCGTTGTAGTGTAGTAATTAGGGTAAGCCACGGGTATTGATATCGTTCTCTGGGGAATAGGAATGCTAGTGAGAAGTTACTACGCTAAGGTTGAGGTTGAGGAAGATTATTTTGTATCTTTTATATTTTTGTAGAAATGGAAAAGGTACGAATCTCGGTATTGGATTTGGGGTTGGTATTGCTACCGATTACTCTACTATTATCTAATTATCTAAGCTAAGGTTGTGATAGTCTATGTCTAATTGATGTGTACTCGTATGATAGTTTAAAGATGTGTTTACTTAGGTTTTACTACTCCTTAATTATCTCCTATTGATGGTTGATTTGTCACGTCCTTATTCCTAGTTGCGTTGTGATTCTAAGGCTATAGGGCGTGCTTGTTTCCCTAACTCTTTGAAATTACCAAAGGGTCTTGTTTACAAATCCTCTAGTGATTTATAGACGCCTACTCTAAGGTTGTCCTTGAATACTTTATCCTACAATTACCTAGATAATTATATTCTAAAGTTCACAAAGAAAAGTCAAGCATTAAGTACACAACGAATAATCTAGCGCACTCTAGATCATTAGTCAACTAAGATAAGTATCAACCAATCAATATTCAATAATTAAGTTTCATATTCCTAAGCAAACACACAAATAAATTAGCGGACATGGAGAACATGCAAGCATACACACAAATAATCAAAGACATAATTAAATTAATGAAGTAAATACTTATCTTGATGTATAATAGGGTTTAGAACCCTAAAATACTGCACAAGAAAGCCTTGGTTCGGTTTTAGGTTTTACTCCAAAGACTACCACTCAAAACCGAAAAATTCGGATTCTATATATAAGATTACATCTGCGACGGCGTCACCTTATGTTTAGTGACGCCCGTAGTGTCGCCGCCATTAGGGTTTCGTCTTGGCCACGTAAACCTTGCGACGGCGTCACCTTATGACCGTGACGCCGTCCCTTCACTTCGACATCGTCTTGGCGCATCTAGGCCGCCCGAGTAACGACGGCCTACTCTTTAGAACCGGACGTCGTCCCTTGAAAACATGCAGTTTGGGTTCGACCGTCAAAAATTCCTTCCCGACGGCCGCAGATATGCACCGACGCCGCCGCTTTATGTTTCAAAGAATTTGAGTGTCTCGATTCGACTTTGGCCATTTTCTTCATATATTCGCGCCTTTTCGTCCAAATAAGCATCATTCCAGATTTTGCCTTCAAGAGACCTAAAAGTGAAAAGGAACGATATTAAGCAATAACGGATACAAAAGTGATCAAATAAGGACTTAAACGACCCTCAAAATGGTACCTTTTAAACCTTATCGACGCTTGCAAAATTGGTAAACAAACACATAGTACCACAAATCTAAAAGGTACCATATTAAGTGTCTAGAATTATTACTTATGGACTTGTTTGGACCATCCGCTATAAATGGAAGCTACGGAGGCAACTTATACACTTTAGTCATAGTAGATGATTACTCAAGGTTTACTTGGACGTTATTTTGAAAACCAAAATGAAGCTTTTGATAAATTTGAAATACTTAGCAAGAAAATTCAAAACCTTCTAGGTGGCAAAATTGTGTCGATCCGAACGGATCATGGTCGTGAATTTGACAACGAAACTCAATTTGGAAACTTTTGTGATACAAATGGTATAACACATAACTTTTCCGCTCCACGAACACCTCAATCAAATGGAGTAGTAGAACGTAAAAATAGAACAATTCAAGAAATGAGTAGAACAATGCTTAATGAACAAAACATTCCTCAAAAGTTTTGGTGTAACGCTGTTGACATTTCTACATATATTTTAAATAGAGTCTTAATACGTCCTTTCCTAAACAAAACACCATATGAACTTTATAAAGGTAAAAATCCAACGTTAGGATATTTTAGAGTCTTTGGTTGTAAATGCTTTATTCTTAACACTAAGGATTGTCTCACCAAGTTTGACCCAAAGTCTTATGAAGGTGTATTTCTTGGTTACTCTCAAACTAGTAAAGCTTACATTGTCCTAAATAAAGAAACAATGATAGTCGAGGAATCGTTGAACATAACATTTGACGAAAGTCCACCTCCCTCTAAGACATCACCTTTGGTAGATGATGACTTAGTTGAAAGTCAAATAATAGAAAGTCAAATTAATAATAACAAGGAAGATGAACCATTAAATAAGGAAATTGTCAACATCAAAGAATCTAAAAGTCATCCGTTAGAAAAGGTCATAGGACAACTTAATCAAAGAACCTTAAGGTCACAAGCCCAAAATCAAAGTAATCATTTTTGTTTTGTATCCACCATTGAACCGAAAACCATAAATGAAGCAATAAAAGATGAATCATGGGTAATTGCCATGCAAGAAGAATTAAACCAATTCGTTAGAAATGATGTTTGGAAACTAGTTCCAAAACCCAAAGATCAAACTATAATTGGAACAAAATGGGTCTTTCGAAATAAAATGGACGAAAATGGTGTAGTATCTAGAAACAAAGCTAGGCTTGTTGCACAAGGTTATAATCAACAAGAAGGAATTGACTATGATGAAACTTATGCACCGGTAGCTAGACTTGAATCTATTAGAATATTACTTGCTTATGCATGTGCTTATGACTTTAAATTATTTCAAATGGATGTTAAAAGTGCTTTCCTTAATGGGTTTATTAACGAAGAAGTATATGTTGCTCAACCTCCCGGTTTTTCCGACTTTGAGAAACCACATCATGTCTTCAAACTCAAGAAAGCATTATACGGTCTTAAACAAGCACCTACAGCTTGGTACGACCGTCTTAAGACTTTTCTTATTGATAACAAATATACTATGGGATTAGTAGATAATACTCTTTTTACCAAGAAAAAGGAATCACATATTATTATTGTTCAAATAAACGTTGATGACATTATATTCGGATCAACTTGTCAAGAACTATGTGATGATTTCTCTAAAATCATGCATGACGAGTTTGAAATGAGTATGATGGGTGAGTTAAACTTCTTTCTAGGACTTCAAATTAAACAACTAGAAGATGGTATTTTCTTTAACCAATCTAAATATATAAAAGACATGCTTAAGAAATTTGGTCTTGAAGATTCCAAACCAACTAAAACACCCATGTCCTCGGACACTAAACTCACCAAGGACTAAGAAGGTGAATCCGTAGATAACACTAAATATAGAGGAATGATTGGTAGCCTACTCTATCTTACGGCTAGTAGACCCGACATTATGTTTAGTGTTTGTCTATGTGCTCGCTTTCAAGAAAACCCAAAGGCATCACACTTAGAAGCCTTAAAAGGATTTTAGATATATTAAGGAACAACGTGTTTAGGATTATGGTATCCCAAAGGAACGGGTATAGAAACCATAGTGTATGCCGATTCGGATCATGCCGGTGATTATGTCGATAGAAAAGTACAAGTGGTATTTGCACTTTTGTTGGACATTGTCTCACCTCATGGTTTGCAAAGAAGCAAACGGCTTTAGCCATCTCAACCATCAAGCCGAGCACGTCTCACCGGAAAAGCATGTCAACAAGCTCTTTGGATGAAGCAAGATCTCGAGACTACGGAATTCATCTCAACGACATTGTGATACTTTATGACAACAAAGGAGCCATCGATCTCAAAGAAGAATCCCGCTCAACATGCTCGTACAAAACACATTGAAATCCGTCATCACTTTCTTCGCGACAATGTTCAAAAGGAAACATTTCAATCGAGAAAGTATCCTCCAAGACAACATTGCCGACATCTTAACTAAACCTCTTAAACGAGAACCTTTAATCTTCTTAGACTTGGTTTAGGATTAATGGAACCAAACATGTAGGATAAACATAGCCCAAAACATTAGAATAATCAAAACAAAACTATTTTGTCTTGTACTGCCATCGTAGCCACGGCACCAAACGACAACAAAGACGGAACCAATTTTTGGTACCGTCTCGTCCGTGGTGTCTCTGTACAAAACGCTATATACAAATCATCCTCTTCCTCAAAACCCACTTTACCAAAACGTGTAAAACTTAAACCAAGCTCATTATTGTCATCTTCCCACTCACTAATCACTCAAGATAACATCATTGTAAGTATCCTAACTACATTTCATCTCTTAATTCGAGTCTAGGATTCTTATTTATGCACAAAACTATCACAAATCATTACATGGGGTTTTATGTATGCTTTTATACCAAATATGAATTCAATTGGAAAATTGCATAACTAGTCATTGAAATTAGGTACTACATTATCATATTGCATAAACAATTCATGCTTCCCACTAATTGATAGATAATAAATATAAGGCCTTATTCAAACAACCAAACACCCCATGTCAAAAGTTTTGAAAAGCTTCTCACTTGTAGGAAAACATTTTTTTTCATTGCTAATACAAATAGAAACGTTAAATTTTCATCACTTGCATGCTCTTGAATACTAAAGGTATTGCATAACTAATATGCATTCCGGGTATATTCAAATGAAGCCACATTAAATTAGGAGCATTTGGGTTATCTCATGGTATTTGCCAAACACCCCACTAAAACCATTTTGTGCATAAAATGAGTCGAGATAACCGCAACTCCAAATTGTTTTCATATAGGCACACACTAGAACCAAAACGTTAAAATTTATTCTTACTTTTAACATATCAAATCTTGTCCTTAGAATAACCATGGTAGCCGCAAGATTCTATGATCACAAAGATACCCTTAACTACATTCCCAAACACCACAAAACCAAAGGACTTACCAAGGAACAAGTAGAAATATTTAAGAGTCTAGAATCAAGGTATTTCTATGAGGGTAGAACCATTCACTCATCCTTCCTTGAAAATACCAATCTTCGTGAAGAACTAGCCGCCATTCTATTCGATTGTCTTCTTGACATCGATGAACCAATTTGTCCTAGGTTTGTGTTAGAATTCTATGCTAGTGTGACCGACTTTAGTGATGAAGACGATGATGAATTTTGTCTTAGGTTTAGAATCAACCAAAACGACTACACCATCACCTTAAGCAACTTTGTTCAAGTGTTAGGAATTCCCAACCGAGGAACTTGTGTCTACACGGATAAGTGGTCACTCATGGCTCTTGATACAATCAATGACCGCTCTCTTCCCTACATAACCCGTTTGGCCGATAAGGATGTCATCCGTGAACACCTTTTTAACCCAAAAAGTGATACAACCCGAGTTACCCGAAAGGGAAAAAAGGTAAACCGAGATCCATATGGAATGGAGCTAAATGAACTTAAGCCCGAATTCAAGAAATGGGAAGAACTACTTAGAGCCAACGTCATTAGCACCATAGGGAATAGGGATCACATAAACGCTTGCTTATGTCACATGCTCTACAACTTATCCACCCGACAACCATTCAACTTAGCCTACTACATAGCTAGGAGAATGATTGATATTCCAACTCAAGGATCGGTTGCTCTTCCATACGGGATACTTCTCACCCGTCTCTATAGAAACTTCGCACCAATTCCACCAACCCCAAAAGGATGCACCTCCACTATGAACTCGTCCTCACATCTTTGTACCTTTGAGTGATGCTCGAGTTGCTAAGACAAAAGGCAAGAGAGCAAAACCTCCAACTCCATCATCTTCATCATCAAATAGCTCGAGGATGGTCTTCCAAGCTCTCATCTTCCACCTCATGAGTATTACGCATCTCTTCCCGAGATTGAGAATGAATCACAGAATTCAAGCAAACTAAGGGAATGTTCAAGTGCCTTGACACCGCGGAGGAAGGACGGGTCTTTACCCAATCGTATCCCCGATCCACAGCCGATATGAGGTCGTGTATTGTGTAATAAATACCCTTCCATCCATGGAAGGGTGGTGCTTCTCATTCAATCTAATATTCCATACTTTGTGTAAACCTCTAGCAAGAACACCTCTCTCTATACTAACTCTCTAACTATGGCGAACATGTATTTTGATCATCCAAGACCACCCGAATCATCAACACAATAAAAATAACGATCCTACAATTGGTACCAGAGCCAAGGTTGATGTGTTTTGATGATCTTTCTTGTGGTTTTGATACTTGGTTGAAACTGTTTTTGTGTAGTTATGTGGTCGGTTTATTCGTTTTGGGCAAACTGTTTTTTTAACAAGTTTATGTATTCTCTTTTGGTCAAAATGTCATATGGTCTAATGTTTAAGGATTCTGTCTTGTGTCTTGTTTGTCCAAACAAGAATATGGTTACATGACTTTTGTTAACAGTTTATGTGTATGTTATGTGGTTAATCAGTCATATTAGTGGTCATATGGTCAGTTTTTAAATGTCCAAGCAGTGGTCTATTGGGTCAAACAAAGCAATCTTTTTATGCATTTTTCTGGGTCAAAACTGTTTTTCTGGGTTTATCATGAATATGGTCGGAAAAGAGGTCGGAAAACTCATCGGAAAAGTCATATTTCATGCTAGCGACTTGTCACTAACCAGTCCAGATTCAATGTATCTTTCTTAGCGACTTGTCTTTACAAGTCGTAGCGAGTTGACCTAGCGAGTTGGGTTAGCGAGTTGGGTAGCGACTTGACTATTGAGTCAATTGTCGTAGCGACTTGGTTTGAAAAATTGGGTAGCGACTTGTTTCAAAATTTGGCTAGCGACTTGACTCAAAAAGGGTTAGCGACTTGACTCCATATGGCGACTTGATGGAAAGGATGAAGAAGAGTGACCTTTGACCAAACCAAATACCACATGAATCTCTCATGACCTCGGGTTGTATACCTTCATCATCCCACATCTTACAAGCATCAAACACTATACAAACAAGATCTCAAAGTATATCAAGGTGTGGTTGAAATTATCATTAATTCAACTCGGGTTTATTTCAAACCCTCGACTCTCTTCATCACGGATCTACTTATAAAAAGTTTTCTAAGCATTTGAAGGAAGAGTAAGGTCTCGGTGAATCTATTCATAGCATTCAAGATGCATCAACTCACAAATGATTCGATCTTCATTGACTTACATTCTTTATGTACGAATCTCAAAGGAGTCAATAACAACATGTGTTTAAAACCATTCAAGAGTTTCACTTTTGTGTTAGTGTCAAAGAAAACGAAAAGGATCAAAATTGACTCAATACCACAAGATCTCGCCTCTCTTTGTGTCTAGAACCTTTTCGGTTCCAAACGACATCAAAGATTCTCTTCACGATCTAATCTCAAAAGGACTTAATGAAATGTACTATGGATCTCGATTCATGAAAACCCTTGCATAGATCATTAGAGATCTTAAAAGTTCTCAAGTTCATCATAGATCGTTTGTTGAGTAATAACTCCATTTAATTTCCGAGACAACAAGTACTCATTCATAACAAGGATGCTATGATTAAATACTTTGCTCGTTGTATGATTTAACATCATCTAAATATCTAAACGTGTTAATGAAACCTACCTTAATCCATAGCGTTTGATGCCATCTAGCCATCTCTGTGGCGAGGGCTCGAACCATCCCCGTAGGAGACCATTCTTATCACGTTGTGTATATGAAGATTGAAGGACGTAATGTGAGAAAGAATTGTTGAGTGTTGATTGCATTTGATTGTCAAGAGTTTTGGGTATGAGGCATATTTTTTTTTGGTGGTCGCGTTCTTGACCGAGTATTCTTAGGGTTTGAGATGTGAGTTGGGAGAAAAAGAGGCGTATTTTGTGAGATGAATTAGGAAAATGGGAGTATGTGAAGTGTTTAATATCCCGAGTAGTTAGGGTTGTGTGGTTTATTGGATCCGGTGGGTACTCTTCTTTATGGGCCATGATTTGTGGTTTTGGATGGACCATGAGTTGTAGATTTTTTTAATGGACCGTGATTTGTTTGAATACGTATGGTTTGTGGAGTCTGTTTGAATACGTATGGGTAACTATAAGTGATTCACGATCCTTTTAAAATCACATTTCACAATTCTTAACTGATCACATTTTTACTTGGCTATCTAAAATCACATTTGTTTAAATCACATTTCTTAATTGATCGCGTATTCTCATTTGTAACTGGTCGAATATGATTTACTTGAGTGATCGGATGGGATTAATGATTTCAATGGACCGTGTGATTGATGGTACTAATCTCGTATGGGCTATATTAGTGTTGAATGGATAGAGTGATAAGTAGAAAGCATGGACCTACTAATTAGTAACATGGGTCGCATCCTATATGATTGCATGGGCTATGAAAATGGACAATGTGATAACTATGCTTGGGCATCATGGTGTTATTTGGTGTTATACTATGGTGAACATTAACGATGTCAAGTAAATATTTACGATGTAAATATTAATGATGTGATGTGGCGTAAATCTGACTTGGTTGTGGATAATGTGCTTTCTCACTCCTGCAATGGATATTAAGTCATGGGCTGTCCTTGGTATGGATATTGATATGTGCTTAAGAATGTATCCGGTGTACGTTCTATATGTCGATGAGATTGGTGTGCCATGAGATTTGATAATGAGAGGTTTATGTGATTGGACTTTATGTGGTTCGATAAAGTATTTTAATGACGAGATTTTTTATAATGTGATCTGATTATGAGATTTATCGATGAGAATTGAAGATGAGATTTGTTGTGGTATGCGGGTTGACACTTTGAAATATTCATCTTCACAAGGGTATTACTGCTTGATTCAATGATTGATCAAAGTTGACATCGGGTTTACTTCACCAAGGGGTCACTGCAATTGCCGACAAAAAATTCGTGAATGATGTGTTTACCAAAGTGTCTAATTGGATGGTTGATGATGGTGTTGATGTTGATAATGAACCGTTGATGAACCGTTGCATGTTCCCCTAAAATAGATATTCACCGAAACCAATGTTGTCACAACACATTCAAGCTGACATTGTTTACGGTTTTGTCTTGATTTTGTAAAATCTCGCGAAGAACCTATTTCTGGTTTAAATCATAGACCTGAAAATCCCGTGACAATGGAAACATCCCTGTAATTGTAAAGTGCATTTCGAACTATCATACGGTTTATTCTTGGTTTTGTAAAATCCCTAAAGAAACTATTTCTCGGTTTAAACTATAGAATTGTAAAATCCGTGATGATGGAACCATCTTGGAGAAAGGAAAGCGTATCTCGGGGTGTTCGATCTTTGGGTTACGGGTTCCATTTCAAGAAGGGATAAAGGGTGTACTTCATAAATTGGATGTGTGTTTGGATATTCATCATGGAAGTTTGGTTATTACATGGTTTTACGGGTAATGTGCTCTTAACCATGGTCGGGATGAAACCATTATCAAAGTTCATTTAAAATGTCAAAGAAGGCTAGATTTGAGCAGCTCGGAAGATGTGACAACGGAGTTAATTCACTATTATTTCTTTGAGGTTGAAGTGAATTATCACGGAGAGTGTACTTAGTATCCGAAGGTATCGGGATGGTTGGATGAAGATTCTTGAGATCCTTGTTCAAGCTTATTATCTAATCTGAAGACTTGGAAATCTAGTTATTGTTGGGTGATTTTTCCTTTCTTTTACCACTTGGGGAATTGGGCTCTTACCACCTCAAAATAACTATCACTTTAAGGAGTTACGTTGTAGTGCTCGAGGTCACATTCAATTGTGGAATTTCAAGAGGTAATGTCGTCTTATACTTGATGGTTGGTTGGTTGAAGAGTATAGAGTACATAGAGAGTACTTAGAGATGCTAATGGAAATCGGCACCGCTTCTTGTTACATATGTGCAAGTTTAAGTCACGAGTTCGTGGTAGTTTACTTGAGGTCAAATTCATCATATTGGGTTTTCTCCATCACCGTCACGACAAATAGCCTCATCGAATGATAATGGGGTTGATTACATGTTTTGCCAAGAGATTGAAAAGAGAGAGATTATGACGTATGAACACAACAGTTCATGCCTCGTACTCTAAAGAAAAGAAAAGTGTACGTGTCGAGTGCGCTTTATCTTCTCAAGAAGAAATCTTCTTATTATGACCATTCTCATCAACATGCTTCATACTTTTTCCATGTGCTTGACCATCAAGTGAACCGGCTACTATTGATTGTTTTCTTATTCAACTTGCTCTACTATAAGGACGATGGCGACATCATGTGCTAATTTTATGGGGAGAAGTGTGAAGAGACAACATTCGGATGATTTTCACTTATTTAGTCAAGAATGGCATCTCCGTATGCAATTCTTGAGGGAGAAGAAGTGTGAATTTTTGCATTGTTGATTGATATTTGAGAATATAAATGGTCATACCGCTCTAAACTCATGTAAGAACCGAGCCTCTTCTTATCGGGTTATCTTCACATGGATTTTTTTCTTCTATGAGTCGTTAGTTGACATCTTCACAAGGTGATATGAGTTTATCGACAAAGTGCTTCCGGTTAATGCTTCACGTATACATCAACATGATGATTCCGAACAATCTCTCCGTTCTTGTTTGATGTGATTGGTAGTTTGGTGTTACCATCTTGTGTGTTCGCTATGGCCCGATTGTTGATTTCCTTGATGAACATCTTTCCGTTCTTATTTGATTGGGAGGGATTTTAGTTAAGTGGATTTGCAAGATGTAAGTTAATTGGGATGTTTTTGTTGGGATGCTTATTGGTGTGAGTTGAAGATGTTAACTATCTATTCCCCAACTACACAATCTTGAAGAAGGTCGAGTCTACATACTGTTCTACATTTTACGCTACATGTTAGAAGACTAAAGACGAGTTGCATTTAACGATCTAAAGACTTCTTCTTAATCTGGGCATTTATCAAACAGTTGTCGGTTTGGGGAGAGCACTAATTGGGAGAGTTATAAGTCAAATTCAATCCCCAATTAGACTTGCTCATATTCTTTAGCAATGACTCCTCGGCGTTGTTATTGACTATTTCGTATTGGACATTTGACACAAGTTGATTACTTGAGTTAATCATTTATCACTTATTTGAGATTGAAGTTGACTTTCACAAAGGCGTGTTCTTATTTGATAACTTGCTCGAGCTTAAGAATTTGAGTTGAAGACTTGGTTTATCTAGTTACCGCAATGAAAGTGGATGGATGAAGACCCGGTTAACTATCACTATTAGGAGTTACTTTGTTTTACTCGATGTCACACGATATGACGGTGTGGATAATCGCAAGAGGTGTTAATGTCTCATACTTTGTTTGGGTAGTGAGTACTTAGAGATTTGCTTGAAGCATAAATTCTCGACAACGCTCTTCCATCATTAGGTGCAAGCTTAAGATACAAATGTGGGGAAGTTGACTTCAGCTTTCAAGTATGGTATATCGGGTTTTCTTCTTCAAAGGTCGGTTCAAATTGTCTACATAAGGGTTGATAAAAATAGTCGAGAGAGTCTTGAGATGTTGATTCTCACAAGAGTTCAAGTGTTCTTCTCATAAAGATTTCAAGTATTTGGGCTTATACTATGTTGCCGATTATGAAGTGTCTAAACTAGCAAGGGAAAGGAGACAAGCATATAAAAGCATAACGAGTACACATGATGAACTTAATACTTCTAAGTGATTGAAGTTATCCCGGAAGACAAATGTCATGACCAAGAGAAACTCAAAGGTATCTAGTAGCTTCTAGTGTTCTTGTTCCAACTACGTGGGGAAGAGATGTAAGAGAAAGTTTCAAGATAAAAGAGGTACACAGTATGACATATTCGGGGAGATAAATGTATGACATGAGGAGGTGTTATCGGTTGTTCTTTCGGTAGGAATGTGTGTACTGGATTCTTGAGCTTCATACACGATCATCGTGGAAGAAAATGTGAACATTGTGGAGGTGTTTCGCCCCTCATGATGTGTATTCGGGAGAGCTCTTGGGTATTGGTGTACTTGGGTTCTTGAGCTTCATACACGATCATCGTGGAAGAAAATGTGAACATGGGAAGGTGTTTTCATTCCCTCATGATGTGTATTTGGGAGAGTTCTTGAGCATTATACAAAGAGACTGGCTGCATCAATTCAACTACGTGGGGGAAGTGTTCTCTTGACACCTTTTTGGAATGGATCGCTTCAGACTTCAGTGGGAAAAAGAAATTTGAGAAGATTATTTATACGTGGGATGATACGTTGTTGTTCTTGTTGATGATATAACCTCGAACGAAGAATCACGGTGATTATTCTTGAAAGGAGCAGCGGGATTTATGATAATGGTGTGCTTCTATGTGCACCTGGCTAAGGCAAGCTTGAAATAGAGCTTCAATCGCTCGCCTAAAGGATTTTCGGTTTGGGGGAAGTCGCCAAAGTCTCACTTTCGATGGTTCAATTTCTTTCTTCGATTAAAGAGCCACCGAAGCTTTGGTGGTGAATGTTTAAGAGTTGATGACTTCATCTTCTCGACGTCTTTGCTCGATATCCTTATCTCTGGTATCAGATCATCATCTTCTTTAACTATATCATCTTCTATCTTTGTATATATTTATCCGAAAACAAAAATACAAAAATATAAAACCAACAAAAGAAAATAGAAAAATATAAAACCTTCAAAACCCATAAAAATCGAAAATTTAAAAAAAAAAAAATTATTACCAAAATATGTTTTCTCAAGACATGTCTTCGGGTATCGATAACATCTGCGGTCTTAGAAATGTCATTCAATAATGGCACGGGACCATAGATGAAGTTCGAGCAGGAGGTGTAAATATTATTTCCTAAACATGTCTCAAAATAATGGCTTACGATACGATCGATCAGAACCCGTTCTTTAAAACTATGGCTTCGCTATTTCGCATCGTAACCTTGGACTTCAAAAATGGCTTGCGCTACTTGATCTGTAACCCGTGTTAAATCTATGGTTTGCTATTACCTCGATAGCAACCCGCCTTCAAGAAAGGAAAGTGCTTGCGCTAAAACAATTTTCATAAATACGTGCACTTATCCTAAAACAAAATGAGGAAAGTATGTCAAGGATCTGCTGCTTCCTACACAAATGTTTTTCCGTCTAAAATTCTTCGAAAAATATTTGTTGTATTACAAAATGGTGGCAAATGAGTTGCTTTAAAACAATCGATTCGTAGTTTTATAAAATTTGGAAACTCAATCAATGACTTCAAAGACTTTTAAAATCTTTTATAAAATGAGTTATTGGTTGGGGGAGAATGTTTTCAAATCTATATCTTCTAACGAGCTTTCTTAATTATCCCGATATGCTTAATTAAAATGATGTTAACCTATGTTGAAGGACTAGGTGCCTAGGATATGATTGCTAGGATTAGATGATTAGAGTTTGATGAACACATTATTCCCATACATTTATATGATCTGATTGATATGTTGCATTGACTTTTATTAGTTGATTTTTGTTTGGGTAATGTCGACCACCATATATCTGTATGTGTGTTCACTAACATATGCAGATATCATGGATATAAGAATGTTCCCGATCCGGATCCCACAATTGAAGATGATTGGATGCCGAAAGGAAAGGGTAACTATTTCTTGGGTTGACAAATGAAGAAACGGAGCTTAATTGAACTTCTATGGAGAGTTGGCATAAATGCAACGTAAGAGGTCTCACCGCATCAACAGATGGTTTTCTTCAAAGTGATTGAAGAAACGGAGCTTGATTTGACCTCGCTTGGCATTCAAATGCAACGTAGAAGAAGTCTCACCGCATAAGCGGATGGTTTTCTTCCAAACCCCACAAAGAACAAAACGCAGGCAGCTCAACCACCCAACGTATCTTTATGGATAATTGTGATTATACCATTTTCTTTTAACAATTTTTATCTAAGATTGTTTTGAAAATGGAAAATATTTGTTTTGAAAATAAATTGGTCTTAATTTTGAAAATCATTGGACTTCATTTTATCAAAACCTAAGTCACTCAATCATCGACTACGGTCATCGATTGAGGGGAGAGTGATTTAAAATAAATTATTTTCAAATCAATATTGCTTCATAAAGTCCGTTTGTACAATTTAAGTGGTGATCTAAAGATTTAATGTTATGTCATGGTATGATTTTTCTTTAGAATCAAGGTCTTTCAAAATGAAATTTTTATGTTCTTGTTTGATTGTGAAATTGTTTTGTTTTACTTAAAAGATCTCTTAAAACTATCATACCCGACACTAACAATCTTTAATGTCTTAAAATGGTCCTTATCTCGTCATCTTTCAAAATTGAATCTTGCCACGTCTTTCCCCAAATTTTTCTAAATAATTTAATCGATGGATCACAAATCTCAAATGGTTTGATATTTTTGATCAAGGAGAGATCGTGAGTTAAATCTCTTATCTGTTTAAATGGAATTGGTTTTAGTCCTTTAAAGGCACTCCCGCCTCCATGTGCCAAACAATTTCATACACAATGCACATGTTGAGGAGGAGTTATCCAAAAACATGATGAGTATTTAAACCGAGCCACATATTCTCCCATGTTTTCTAAACCGTATTAATCACTTGGGATCCAAAATCTCAAAGGGTTTGATATTTTTGATCGGGGAGAATTTGTGATTTAATAATGAAATTTGATAAAAGGTGATCATTTTGATTTAATTGTGCAGTTTGCTCTCAGATGTGCTAAACGCTTTCGAATCTCAAGCATATATTGAGGGGAGCATTTTAAAGATAATAAACTATCGAGGTGCAAATGCTTTTATGTGTTAACATAAAGTACCTTGATTGAGTTTTAAAATGGTTTCTTAATGGCGCTTGTGATTGTGGATGTGCTTCAATTAACTCTTGCCTCTATGTGATAAAAATGATTTCAAAAATCCTATGCACATATTGAGGGGAGAATTTTACCATGAAAATCAAATGGCTTTTTCGTATGAAAATTGTGATCAAAGAAAATATTTCAAAGTCCTCTTGCCTCCTTGTGCTAAACAATTTCTAAATCATACGCACATGTTGAGGGGAGGTTTTCTAAATTATCAAAACTATTAGGGTACAAAATGCTTTGATCTCAGTATCACAAGTACCTTGATTGTTTTTCCAAATGATTTTTCAATTGGTTTCAAGGAAGAATGAACTGCACTAAAAGACCCACCATTTTACTTTATTCATGGAGTTATAAGGATGGTGAGGCTAGGTATTTGTTCCCACGATCCGCCAGAACCGGAGGGATCTTCCTAGGGATAATCCACTAGATAGTGTAGAGTCCTTAGGAATATTGAAAAAAGGAGAAAAATGAGAATATGGGAAGAGTGCGGATGAGACGGAGCTAGTAATCGGAATAAACCCAACAAGGTTCTAGTTATGAAGTCTCGGTAAGCAATCAAGGGGTTGAAGAATAAAAAGAATTGAATATGAAAAGGGTGAAAAGAAATAGCCCTCCAATAATTCAACCTTAGGGCGTAATCCGGGTTCAATACATATGCTACTATGTAGTTACTAAGGTAACACCGGTATTGAAGACAAGAAGTCATGGACCCAAAGGACGACCGACTACAACTTCCCAAGCCACTTAAGTTCCTCTCAAAAGGGCTTGTTTCATTCTCACGGGAACCTACATAATCTATCGACTTTCTCTTAGAGATTGTTGATATTGAAGAAGAGACCTCTCCTAGTCTCCGACACGAGAACCAAATGTGCACAATTGAGTCTAGAGCCAAGAGATCATCCACAATATCTCGTTAGGACACAAAATTAATGAAAACTTGTGCTTCACACAATGTGGAAAGTAAGAATATATTGAGAGTCCCACGATTATCCTTGTGGTTTTGCCGTAACATCCGAGTGGTATGTAAAAGTATTCACGATGAAGATGGAAATACTTCTAGAGCCAACATCAAACAAGCTCTTGGTGGGTGACATGTGAGATCTTCTCGTAAGATCAAACTTGTGACAACTGGTAGAAACAATGGGCGATTCGGTCTTGAATCAACCTTGGTCCAGAATGGAATTGATGTATACTTTTGGAAAACCGTTCGATGTGCAAATCTTCTTTCTCTAGCACGTCGAATGTGTACTTATGTTTTTAAAATTCAAAAGTATCTCCGATTGAAAAATACTTTTAGAAAACCGTCGATGCGCGAATCTCTTCTTTTCACTAGCACGTCGAATGTGTACTCATTCTCTAATACAAAAAGTATTTTGTTTGAAAATTGATCTTTCTCATAAAACCTTCTTTGTAATGCAAAACTCTTTCTTCAAGCAATACGCGATTGTTTTCAAATCATTTTCATTAATCGCTGAATCTCAATTACCGGTTCACTCACTCCGTGTTGTCTTCTTTGAGACGCCCGGTTTGAGAACAGCTAGAACAAATTGCGAAACCCCGTCAAGGAGATTCTTAGGAATCCTACATGATCACAAAAGTATTTATAATTGATCAACGGGAACCGTGGGCCGTGTACCTCAATTCAAATGAAGTGATCAAAGACACTTTCGTGTTTTATTGCTAATCGTTGTTTGCAGTACATTTGACGATTGCTGTACCGATCGTAATCGAGGAGTCAATCCAAAGCCGCATGCTCACAAAGATCCACACTTAATTTGAAGAAATCATGATCGGTGCATATCTACATAACTGGATCGATATTTCATATTATGCTTATGCTACGTCGCAAATATCATGAACCAAGAAGGCTTCCGCCACTCGATGGAAAGATGTCATGATTCAAAAGTGTGAGCATGTCGGTCCGAAAGTCACAACTTCATATGATGGCAACACAATAAAGGGTGATCCAGAGATTACTTGGGTCGATGATCTCAATGAAAGCTCAAGATCATCAATGATGTGGATCGCTCAAAGACCTCCACCGAAAGTACAATGTAATCGGACTTTGAAGAATCATCGCTTAAAGCACAAAGATGCGATGTTGAAGAATTAAAGTCTACGAGCTCAAGAACGAAGTCAAGAAAAGAATGCTATGATTCGAAATGTAAAACATGGGGTGACCTCCTTAGGGAGATTGTTAGGAATTAGAAAATTCCATAGTGAAGAGTCGGCCACCCCAAATATTATCTAGCATAAGTTAGCTCAGACTTGTCGTTATTTACGTTATTATGTAGTTAATTAGTTAGTCAAGAGCGCATAATAGTTTAGTGCAACACCGTGGAGGAAGGATGGGTCTTACCCATCGTATCCCCGATCCACAGCCGATAGGAGGTCGTGTATTGTGTAGTATAAATACCCTTCCATCCATGGAAGGGTGGTGCTTCTCATTCAATCTAATATTCCATACTTTGTGTAAACCTCTAGCAAGAACACCTCTCTCTCTACTAACTCTCTAACTATGGCGAACATGTATTTTGATCATCCAAGACCACCCGAATCATCAACACAATAAAAATAACGATCCTACACTTGGTAGAATGATGACCAAGATCTACAAGAAGTTGGATAAGTGAGACTTGTTTTAAGGAGCGCTTGAAACAATACATTATCTCTAATGTTTGATACAATTTGGTTGTTTTATCTTGTAGGATGATAATATAACTTGAAACAATGATGTATGCTAACAATCTTATGCGTGAGATAGCACAAGTATGCTATCAATTTTACCCATTTTCACTATAATGTGAAAATCACTTAGCCTTGCTCAAAATCTATGCTCCATTATGTTTGTACATGTTATTTACTTTTACTAACTAGAAATGTTTAGTGTCACTTGTTTTGAGAAAAATTTCGTGTTTCGAAATGTCCCTACACCTTAAAATGCACTCAGTGAATTTTTCAAGATCAAGACGGATCGAGACGCACCAACGCTTTGGTTCCGTCTCATTATAAGAATGGTACCACTGCACTGTGACAGTGGACCGCACGACACCCTTTTTAGGGTCCGTCTGTAAACTTTGGTGCCGTGGATCCTCCTGTAACTTTATGAATTTCGATTCTTTCGTCATTCCAAATTACCATCCATTGCTTGTAGGTCAATCTTAACTAGTTTATACCCTTATTAGAACTAGTATAATTCACTTAGGAATATAAGAAATCCATTTCCCCCCAAAATTCAAAAATTTGAAAAATTCACCCAAGGAGCCCTTTGGCATAAAGGAAGGAACCAAATTTTTGGTACCTTGAAATCCGTGGGTAATCTGATTGTTAGGAAATTTCACTCATTAGAACACATTTATTGCAAATCTTTGTGTTAATACAAATAAGCCGTAAAAACGTTTATTTATATTTTACGATCTTCTAATGTTTTGTCGATAACAAAGGTAAAATCATATTAACGAAACAAATAAAATACGTAAATGGTTTGAACTAATAGTTTCTAACATATTCACATATTCACATAAAACACCAAAACAAGTATAAGTGATTTTATGATTTAGTAATACATATGTACAACAACTAGTGTTTACATATTTGGATAAAATATACACATAACTAGTATGTAGTATATTGGGTAACATAAATGGATAGAAAATTAAGTATCACAACCCATTGGGCAAATACATTGAATGTAGTTGGGTACAACCCAAAGCCCATAAACCCATGGATCTTGACCGATAACCCATTGCATGACATCATGCTTATATCATACATGGATAATATCCATAACCCATGGATCAACCCATACCCAAGTGACTAAGTGCATTGAACTCAAAGATACATTGTATCTAGCCAAAAGATCCATGGTTCAACCCATGACCCATGACCCATAACCAAAATACCCATGGGCAAGAGGAGGCCCACGGATCCCTAGCTTTATGCTAGCCGGATCCCTTGTGGTGAGGATCCGGGGATCCGGGAACAAGAGGATTTTCCTCTATAAATAGTGAGCCATTTCTTCATTATTTCCAAACCCTTTCTAACACACTTTCTCCCGAGTTAAATCTCACTAACCTTAGATCCAAGAGATCTATGTTTGTAGTTTTGGTTTGTGTGATCTTTAGGTTCCTCTTAAAGGCAAGATCACCACCTTTGAAATCGAGCAAGCTCTAGTCCATGAGTTGCCATGCTTCCTCATCATCAAGGCATCAAGTCTTCTTGTTGATGATTCCTTTCTTTCTTCAAAGAAGTGTAGTGTTGAAGACATTAGTGAAAGATGTCTCAAGTGTCAAGATCGAAGATATTAATGAAGGGTATCTATCGCTCATAGGATAAGCACTTGTGGTAGGTGCTTAGAAGTCAAGACAAAGAAGCATTAGTGAAAGGTGCTTAGAGTGAAGACACAAGACATTAGTGAAAGGTGTCTTGTAGATCTAGTCAAGGGCATTAGTGAAAGGTTCCTTAGATGTACATTCGATACGGTGTGTTTCGATGTACAAGATAGACTAGTATTAGATCCAAGGATATTGATATCCTTGATGATGTTGTAAAGGAGTAGATCTCCTTTGGAATTAGTCGTTGGTGTAGTGTGGTAGTAGTTCCTCCATTGCAATGGAACTAGGTGCTTAGCCTAGTACCTAATAAAGGGTAGGCGACGTTGTGAAGGTGTAGTTCACTTTGGAGTGAAAGAACTAGGTACTTAGCCTAGTACCTTATAAAGGGTAGGCGACGTTGTGTAGGTGTGGTTCACCTTGGAGTGAAAGAACCCGGTGGTTAGCCTAGCACCGGAAAAAGGGTAGGCGACGTTGAAGGCTTCTCCGCCATAAGGAGATTGGTGTGTGATTACGAACTCTCGAGTAGGTGACTCGGGGAGTGAAGTAGGCAAGAAGGTGTCCTTGTAGCCGAACCACTATAAATACTCGTGTTGTGGTTTTGTGCTTCTTACTCTTATCTTTTCATTACTTACCTTTATATGCTTGTTTATCAACATCCAACACACACATCCAAATAGATTGACATAAGTCGATCTAAATAGATTAAAAGGAAGTTTTAATTGGTAAACTATTCAACCCCCTTCTAGTTTTCCACAATTGGCATCGAGCTTCGCTACCAAGTTTCTTGAAGTATATTGTACTTTAAAAACTTGATACGATCCATGGTAAATTAAAAACTACAAAGAAGGTTTTCATAAAAGCAAACACCATGTCTTTCAAAACTATATGTTTGGATGTTGAGTTGATAACAAAATTTTCTTATTTACTTTTTCATTTAATTGCACTAATCTTCTTTGTCATGTTGATTAGTCAAAGCTCATACCCACCAAGCTTTAGGAGTCGCTATGGTAACAAGAATACCTTCCTAAGAAGGTATCTTAAACTCAAAGGAGCGGGAATCGCCTAAGTGACATTTGTCGTGTCATTTGTAAAGACATTCCTAAGTGCGCTAGAGGTATGATTTTCTTTTTACTTTGCTTGATAATTAAGCATACCTATTTAGGTATTTATATGATTATCTTTTGTGCAATTACATGTTTTACATGAAGCTTCATTAGGAAGCCTTTTTCTCCCATACGTGTTATATTTCTCGCCTATAGTCGTGGTATATAAAACTTATGTTTTATTTCTTTAATCCTATAATAAAATAAAACACGTATTTTAAAAATTCCTCCTTCCCTATAAATAACCCCACCGTCGACCACTCTACCAAACCCTCACTTTTTCAAATCTTCCAATTTCAAAAGTTTCTCTCATTCAAAAATTTCATCTTCCTCCTCAACCGAAACCAAGAAGATCCGTCATCAACATGGTTTACATCGCACTCGTGCTCATCGCCCTAACACTCATCGCACTTGTGTTCCCTATGATGAAGTTCACATATGGAGACATTTACTTTGTGTTGTTAATCTACATTGGGATCATATACCAATCCTTTGTATCATCCTTAGTATTGAAATGCAATATTATTAATAATCTCGCTTATCTAGGTCATTTTATCATAATGTGTTTGTCACTTATTTTGATTTATATGTTTTATATTCTTCGTGATACATTAGAAGTCATGTATGCATGCTAAAAGAAAATGTGGGATAAAACATATTTCGTGGTATAAAACCGTAAAACCTATGTTTTATCAAATCTTTCTGTTACTACGCATCCACGGATCCCGGAAGATATACTAGCCGAATCCCTTTTGTAAAAGAACCGTGGGATCCGTCCCACTCGAAAATGATCTTCATGCAAGATTAAAACCAATATCTTTTAAATGTAATAATCCACTAGAAATTCAAAACCTTGAGCAAGTTAAAGTGTTAAATACCATTGTTAATAAAAATCTAGTAAAACATTAGATTATCATAGGTTGACCACAAACATCTCTTTTTAACTTATCATTTCTATAGGTTCAACTATGACGCATGAATATGAGTTTGATTTTTCACCACTAGCGTCTACACCGAACATCTCTCTCGAACCCAACACACCGGCAATCATGTCCGTGGGTTCAATAATCTCGAAAATCGTCACTTCCACGAAGGACGACAGACACCTCTCTACAATTCAAGAAGGTATCAATACCTCCTTCCGAGCCATAGGACTAGAATGTCTTCTTGAAATCAACGAAAGATATGTCCAAGGTTCATAATGGAATTCTTCCGTCAAGTCGAACTCATTCGTAACGAGGATCGCTTTCATCTCTTTGGTTTTATATCAAAACCAAAAGTTTACTCTAACCCTTGGGCATTTTGCTCACATCCTCCGTGATTCCAAATCATGGACAATGTGCCTTCACCAAGATTGGTCTCTTGACTCTCTTCAACTTTCGTGAAGAAAATAGTCCATATTGTTCACACATACCCTCCGAAGATTTAAATCGCATAATATGCAAACCTCGACCATATTACTCCGATCCAAACATTATCTTTACAAGGGATATCCGAGAAGAGTACAAGCCTCTTGCACTCATCCTACGTGAAAATGTTTGAGTCTTAGGGAAATCAAGAAATTCTTCCCGCTTGTTGTGCTCACATGTTGTAATCGTTTGCTAACACAACAACCATACAATCCGCCTACTTCTTCGCAAGGCGAATTGCAAATCTTCAAGGCTCCAAGAATAAACTCATTCCATATGGAATGTTCTTGACGCCTACTATCATAATGTCATGCATTTTCATCCTCAATTTCAAAGTCCGTTGTACGACTTGTGAACAAGATGATGGAACCGGCGAACATTTCCTCATGAAGACGTTCTTCATTCCTCGCATCCACCAACACTCATCAACCATTTGATGATCCATCTAGCGAAAACACTTAAGGAACTTAGTAATCTTTCAAATAGGATCAATCTTTGTACTGTGCTTTATCAATGTAATCCAATTCCCCTCATGAAATAAAACATATTACATTTGATATCTTGGTGTTAGAACCTCTTTAAATCAATCTTGGGATATAATGCATTGTCAAGATCATTGCATACCTTTAGTAAAGGTTCTCACGAGCGATGGGCGGATCCCAACGTTTGTGCTAGACGGATCCCTACACTTAGGGAACCGTGGGATCCGCCAACAGAAATGCAATTGCAAGCATTATGTTTCAAATTAAATCCTTATCAAGATAGGTAGATCCTTCCTACTCACACATAACTCTCCTAGATTACAAACGCCAGATATATCGCTTCACTTTTAATCCATTACTCTTCCGCTCTCAAACTCACACTTCATTTTTTACTTGATCCCTTACATTTAGCCTTAGAAATCTTTCGATTATGGCAAAATTGTTCATAAATCATCCTCACCTCAAAATTGATCAAAGTTGATCAAACTCGAGTTTTTCTCACCTCAAAGCTTCTAGGATATTTTCCAAAACACTATCCTAAGTCACAACCTGATCTCTAGGATCATTTAGCTTCAATTGACACTCTCATTTTTAGTGTCATCCTTGCTCATCCATTGGTACTCTTGGAAGTTCCAAATCCTTCCATAAAAGACAATCATTAGCTACATCACTCATTACATTCAAGTACTTAAGCAATCCTTCATTTAAGACACTTAAGAGGATCGAAACACTCAAGATGTTATAGGTCTTAGATCTTAGAAAACATCATTTCCACTCTTTTATAGTCTGGCGAGAGCCGAATCCTAGGATTAGCCTAGACGGATCCCTCCGAGGAGGAACCGGGATCCGAATGATGCCTATGTCAAATCTTGCTAAAACAATCATTTCAACTCATCTTCCTAACTCAAACACTCCATCTCATCTTAAATGAGTTCCTAGATAAGTGCAAACTCTGAAGTTGACTCTTGTGCATGTTAATCATCACATTCCAATAAATCCTAGTGGCTTAAGGCTTAAATGCACTTGCCAAATCTCTTGGTTTATAAACCACCTTGTTAGGATCTCCATAGTCATCACTCTCATCCTAACTTTCAGCACTTTAGAAACCCTTGCAAACCTTTTGAAATCATCTCATCATGTGGAAAACCCCAAGTAGTAACTTATCCACCAAAGAACCACCCATAAAAAGGGCTCGTGTTATACACGAAATCTCTTCAACCGAATCATCTCCGGTCAAGGCAACAAATAATAGGATCCTTCATCATCCAATCAAACCAATTCCTAAAAGGATAGTACCCACAAAACTACCAATTCCAAACACCACCATACCTCATAGGCCAAACAATATCATCTCCACTAAACCATCACCATTGGTTCCTAGAGCTATTTCATTTACATCCCCACTATCATCACCACATCTCTACAATTTAGAGGACTTGCCTCCTAGGCCGTCTCATCCGCTTCTGCCGACAACATTCTCCTCATTAGGAGGAATAATGGTTCAAAATCAAGGTGTTGAGTCAACACTTGCTCCGCTTCCTTTTCAACAAGTTTCCATCATATAATCCCATTTGGATTATGAGAAATCATCAAAGTCAACCACCCGACCATATGGAAGTTGACACTTCTCTACCACCACCATCATTCTTGGTTGAGTCATTCTCAAATGCACCTCCACCAATCCTCCATCGCTTGAAGCTCCACGCCGCTTCACTTGATCTTCGCATCAAGCCATTTCATTTCTTCCACCACCACTACCTAGCCATGACAAAGATTGCTATCATTGTCAACATGTTCAAAGTTTGATACATGAAGTACGAGAAGACCAACGTTTATGTTCTATCATCTCCTCGAACGTTTCGACGAGATCAAACCTAAACAAAACTTGAGCTAGAAGAATTTTAGTGGTGTCCTAGCATCAAGTTTATAGTTAGTTTAGAAATTCCTAGTCATGTATTTTCTTATTTTCTTAGTTTTTAGAGTCATGAATATCATAACCCTAGTTTTATTAAATGAAATTACATGCTACTTGTTATTTTTCCGAGAATATGATCACTTTATATTCTTATCTCATTTTGTGATAACATTACTTGTTATATCACCTTTCTTTGAAAATAATCGCCTAATATGGATCCCTCGATTGCTTAGACGGATCCCTACTAGGAGGGAACCGCGGGATCCGTGAGTCAGAAAGCTATTTTCTACTAACTTGGACCACATTTGCAGGAAATTACGAATTATACTTGCTTTCTAACCTTTGTTTTTGTAGTTATTCAATTTACACATGAAGACTTTGACATCCTAAAGCTAGGGGAGCTTTTTGTCAAAGCAATACATTGCAAATTACTTGCAATACTAGGTTTACATTTCGTAACAACCCTTGCAAAATTGCAATCATCAAGGGGAGCACACTCGCCTCTTAGATTTAAATCTTTGCAAACTTATTTGCAAACAAACTAGATTAGTATCACTTACTTGACACCTCACATAGGGATGGACTCGCAAGGGGAGTAAAAGACGAGATCCTTTCCTGTTACTTGCTCTCTACTTCTTTTTACTTTTTCTTCTTTCACATGTTTTTTAAAACGATGTGTTGCTTTCTTCAAACACTTTTGTTTCGACAAAAGGGGAGAAGAAAGTAAAACTACAAATTCAAACTTTTACAATTTTAGCTTTTCCTTAAAATAATTTTATGTTTTGTCATCAACAAAAGGGAGATTGTTAATACAAATAAGTCGTAAAACGTTTATTTATATTTTACGATCTTCTAATATTTTATCGATAACAAACGTAAAATCATATTAACGAAACAAATAAAATACGTAAATGGTTTGAACTAATAGTTTCTAACATATTCACATTTTCACATAAACACTAAAACAAGTATAAGTGATTTTATGATTTAGTAATACATATGTACAACAACTAGTGTTTACATATTTGGATAAAATATACACATAACTAGTATGTAGTATATTGGGTAACATAAATGGGTAGAAACTTAAGTATTACAACCCATTGGGCAAATACATTGAATGTAGTTGGGTACAACCCAAAGCCCATAAACCCATGGATCTTGACCCATAACCCATTGCATGACATCATGCTTATATCATACATGGATAATATCCATAACCCATGGATCAACCCATACCCAAGTGACTAAGTGCATTGCACTCAAAGATACATTGTATCTAGCCAAAAGATCCATGGTTCAACCCATGACCCATGACCCATAACCAAAATACCTATGGGCAAAGATGATGCTCCACGGATCCCTAGCTTTGTGCTAGCCGGATCCCTTGTGGTAGGGATCCGTGGGATCCGGGAACATTAGGATTTTTCCTCTATAAATAGTGAGCCATTTCTTCATTATTTCCAACCCTTTCTAACACACTTTCTCCCCGAGTTAAATCTCACTAACCTTAGATCCAAGAGATCTATGTTTGTAGTTTTGGTTTTGTGTGATCTTTTAGGTTCCTCTTAAATGCAAGATCACCACCTTTGAAGTCGAGCAAGCTCAAGTCCATGAGTTGCCATGCTTCCTCATCATCAAGGCTACTGAAGTCTTCTTGTTAATGATTCCTTTCTTTCTTCAAAGAAGTGTAGTGTTGAAGACATTATTGAAAGATGTCTCAAGTGTCAAGACGAAGATATTAGTGAAGGGTATCTATTGTCTTTAGGATAAGCACTTGTGGTAGGTTCTTAGAAGTCAAGACAAAGAAGCATTAGTGAAAGGTGCTTAGAAGTGAAGACACGAGACATTAGTGAAAGGTGTCTTGTAGATCTAGTCAAGGGCATTAGTGAAAGGTTCCTTAGATGTACATTCGATATGGTGTGTTTCGATGTACAAGATAGACTAGTATTAGATCCAAGGATATTGATATCCTTGATGATGTTGTAAAGGAGTAGATCTCCTTTGGGATTAGTCGTTGGTGTAGTGTGGTAGTAGTTCCTCCATTGCAATGGAACTAGGTGCTTAGCCTAGTACCTAATAAAGGGTAGGCGACGTTGTGAAGGTGTAGTTCACCTTGGAGTGAAAGAACTAGGTACTAAGCCTAGTACCTTATAAAGGGTAGGCGACGATGTGTAGGTGTGGTTCACCTTGGAGTGAAAGAACCCGGTGGTTAGCCTAGCACCGGAAAAAGGGTAGGCGACGTTGTGAAGGCTTCTCCGCCATAAGGAGATTGGTGTAGTGATTACGAACTCTCGAGTAGGTGACTTAGGGAGTGGAGTAGGGCAAGGAAGGTGTCCTTGTAGCCGAACCACTATAAATACTCGTGTTGTGGTTTTGTGCTTCTTACTCTTATCTTTTCATTACTTACCTTTATATGCTTGTTTATCAACATCCAACACACACATCCAAATAGATTGACATAAGTCGATCTAAATAGATTAAAAGGAAGTTTTAATTGGTAAAACTATTCAACCCCCCTTCTAGTTTTCCACACTTTGCTTCTTTACTCCATCTCTCTTGTATGGCTTGACTTGGGTGATATGACTAGCATTTAACCCACTTCCAAATCATTAGGAACCTCATCCCTTCTATGGTTTAACATCAAATCAAACACATTTCTCCATAATTTTCTACTTCTATAAATTGAGAGGTTTTACCATGATCATCCTCACACCTTCTTCATTCTTACCATCATCTAGCAAAGATAAACACAAGTCAAAATGACAAAATCCTCTCCTAAACCTTGCAAGAAAACCGCTAGAATTAGCGTGAGGCCTTGTTGCTTCGTCAACTTGAGCTCCTCATCCGAGTCTTCTCCACTCACAATCTCATCCCCATCCGAGATGATACAAGCCTAACGTTGGCTACTCCTACTCAATCACCAATTGTGATCACCACTCCACCACCTACAAAACACCAACTTCACCTCCACCGCACCCATCCAAACATCCAAAACACCCTCACCACCCTCACCACCAAAGTCTCCAACTCTCATTCCTTTGGGTTATTTTCCACACCACCCACTTCTCCAAATCCTTTCTTGAGGACTTGGATGACTTGCCTCCTAGGCCAAATCATCCACCACCATTGCCATCCTTTGGCATAATTGAGCGGATTGCTCATGAGTCACATAGGCCATCTTTTGACCCAAACGCCCCATTAGGGCCAAAACCTCTTCTCTTCCACCCCATTCACAAAGACATCCATGGTCCTTTGTATGGGACCAACCACTCCCCACATCAATGTCCCCTCACATGAGGACATTGAGGAGTGCATGTGGGATGCTAATCCCACAAGAAAGGAGATTCAAGCGGAACTCCAACACCTCCACCAATTCAAAGGCATGGTGGACTCTCACCTTAGTGAGACTATGCAAATGCAAAATGCTTTGCTAGCCTCCATCATGACCACCCCAAACATCCCCACCAACACCAACACATCTACCATTCCACCACCACAACCTCACCAAACATACTACCCACCTAGGCATGGTTGCTCAACTTGTGAGCAAACCGCCCAAACCGTTGATAGGACCTGGGTTATGGTCCATGACTTCCAAGAGGAAATGAGGTTCATCCTCAATCACATCCTTGAGTGCCTCAACGCTCTTTCTCATCCACCATCTCATTAGAATGGTCATAGATTAGCATTTCTAAGTTTTTCTTTTCTTAGGATTAGTTTTTTTCTTGTACTAAAACACATCATTGTGTTCTCTTTTCATGATTCTTATTCATGAAAAATTTTAACTAATGAATGGTGTTTTCTATATTGTTGGTGCCTTTACATAGTGTTTGGAAATGCTTGTGAATGATCATTATTACTAACAATTTTTTGTAGCTTTTTTCTTCACAATCCATGTATCTTCCCATTAAGCACCCTATTTAGGGAGCTTTGATCAAGGGGAGATAATGGCTCGAGCTCATTACATTCCGATCGCCTCTTCTTTGTTGAGACAAAAGGGGAGAAAATATAGAACTTGTTTATATTTGACTTTTCCGAAAGTCAAATGCATACATTGACTTTCCGAAAAAGTCAAACATGATACTTCATTGGTAATACTTGACTTTTCTTAAAAAGTCAATCGCATACTTTGACTTTCCGAAAAGTCAAACATCATACACTGCATTATCATTTCCTTTTCAAGTTCTAAAACTAATATTTTATAACTCTTAAAATTTATATTTTGTCCTCAACAAAAGGGAGATTGTTAATACAAATATCGTCATTAAATGTTATTTATATTTTGATCTTTACCTAAGTTTTGTTAACGACAAAAGTAAATTTAATTTGTATAAAGCTTAAAGCTTGTCAAGTTTAATAGATATTAAAACAAGCTTTTTCAAACAATATCTTCATCATTTAAGCATTTACATTGTGACTAATCATATCTTAATATGAGTCTAAGCATAATGTATGATAGTAGTTTTTAGAATGTTTTAGTTTCTTAAAAACTAAACATTACTTATGTATTTGCATATTTCTAAAAATATAAAAACAACACATGACATCATGTGATGCATCATGGAAATCATTGGAAGATTTCATTAGATATTTTGTGTAGATTTGTACTCTTCATATCTTACACAATCTTACATAGATATGGTTGACTTTGGCAAGATCTTGATATCTTCTTGTCAGCTGACTGGCGGCACCAAAATATATAGCAGACGGAACCCTTTCAAGGGGTCCGCCATCCGTGGTGCTCACGATGGTTTTGCTATAAATAGCAAAGCCAAACCAAGTAGTTTTTATCCCTTTCTATCATACTCTCTTACATATCTCTCTAACCTTTCTAACTCAGTTTCATATCATATTAGTGATCTCTTTGTAGCAAAGAAGATCAAGTCACATTCAAGCTTCAAACGAGAAGTTGGAAGTCTTGTTTGTTTAGTGTTGTATGATCTTGTGTTGATTCATACTTCATTGTTGTATTAAACCATCATAATCTTGTGAGTGTGAGTGGTTAGTATTTTAGTCCTCAAAATACATTGTTTGTGGGAGTGGTTGTACCCTTGGAAAGAACTCGACATCTAGCTTAGTGTCGGAAATAGTGTGTTTAAGTGTAAAGGTTTCTCCGTGGGTGAAAGGAGCTTGTTGACTAGTGAAGTTAAACTCTCGAGTGTGAGACTCGGGAGTGGAGTAGGCAAGGAAAAAGAGTCCTTGTAGACCGAACCACTATAAACAACTTGTTGTGGTTTGATCATTTCTTTCCTTATTTACTCTTTACATATTGCTTGCATATTTCATTAACATATCTAAGATCAATATCAATTGATCTTTCAATAAGTTTCAAAACAAAGTTTTTAATTGGTAAACTATTCAACCCCTTCTAGTTTTCTACAATCACAGTTACTTGGAGGAGCTACGTTGTTTGCGTTGCGTCTTTGGTGAGAAATCCGAGCTTAAAAGCTTAAGAAATTAATATAATGTTCTTTGTTTTAACTGTCTTTTGTATCTTTGAAATGTTACGAAGTGGGGTGGTTTTTGTTTAAGTTAGTTGTCTAGTAGTGTGTTCTCGGTATATATTTTGTATTTTGCGACACCTAACTTATATTTTGAATAGTCCATGTCATGAAGTGTAGTAGATATATGTTTAACTTAGTTGTTGTAGTAGTGTGGTTTAATGTATGGATGTTGGGTTCATGGTGTTTCCAATTTCATTGGGCCGAATGTATGTTTATGTTAGTATGAATGAAAATATTAACTTTTATGTAACTGTGTTGGGTATGTGTATTTGCATAGTGTTATGAATTTGAAGAATGGTGTAATCTAGTATGTTTTAATATATATTGTCTGTTTATCTGTTCAGTTTAACTGAATTAGATTGCATACTTAGTGTTAGTGAGTATTTGGTATGTAACATATTGGATTTCACAAACACATCAAATCATGATCACACTAGGCGTATACAATAAGGTTTTAGAGAGAGAAATAGTTAGAGGTTTGGGAACTTAGTGAGAGAAAATGAAAATATTATTATGAGCTCCAACTCTCTACCTTGGGAGGTAGAGAGTATTTATAGTCTTACATAAAACGCCACCTACGGGCTGTGGATCAGGCATACAGTGGGTAAAGACCCGTCCGTCCTCCGCGGTGTTACTTAACTAAATATTGTTTAACTTTAAATAACTACGACTACAAGCTTTCTAACGATTACATATACTTGAGGTGACCGACACTTTAATAACTGGATTTACTAAATCCTAACAATCTCCCCTTAAGGGAGGTCACCTCAAATTACAATGAATACGAACAAATATTACATTAGGATTGTTCTTGGATTCTTGTTAAAGTTCTTAGCTCTGAAGCTCGTAGTCTTTGATTCTTCATTTTAGCATGAATGGATAATCCAAGTGGAGGTTTTAAGCGATCCACGTGATAATGAGTGTTGAGCTAGCTTTGAGATCATCGCCTACCATAAATCTATGACTCATCCGTTGTAGTGTTGGTATGATGTGATGTTGTGACATTTTAGACCGACATGCTCACATTCGGTTCATGATTTCTTCTTATCGAGTAGCGGAAGCTTTAGTTGATTCATGATATTTGCGGCGAAGCGTAAGCATGGAGTGAAAATATCGTAGTCGTTGATGCACTTCATCATGATTTCTTTAGAAATGAATGTGTTGTGTGAGCATGCGGCAATGGATTGAACTCTCCATTACGATCACCGCAAACGTCGGGTGTACTGCATACAACAGCTTAGCAATAAAACACGAAAGTGTCTTTGACCACTTCGTTGAATTGAGGTACACGGCCTCACGGTTCCCATTGATCGATTACAAGTCTTTTGTGTGATCGTATAATTCAAGAATTTTCTTGATAGGGTTTCGCAATGCTCTAGCCGCTCTCAAACCGGAACATCTCAAAGAAGACAACACGGAATGAGTGAACCAATAATTGAGATTCACCGATTGATGAAAATGATTTGAAAACAATCGTGTATTAAATATAAAGGTTTTTTTTGCAATACAACGAAGTTTTTATGGAAAATCAATTATCAATCATAAATATCCTTTTTGATTTTGAAAACATAATACATAGTTGACGTGCTAAAGAAAAGAATTTTTTAGCACACCGACTGGTTTTTCAAAGGAATCCGTCAATCTATTTTTCTGGACAAGGAACAATTCAATTTTGAATCGCTCAATTGATGAAGTCCAGATGACACAACAAGTCTTGGTAATACCACAAGGATAATGCGTAGGACTCTCAAAATATATTCTCACATTCCACATTGTGTGAAACTGTGAGTCTTCAAGGATGATGTGTCCTAATGAGATTTATAGATGATCTCGTGGCTCTAAACTCAATAGTGCACATTTGGTTTCCTATATCGGAGACTAGGGAGGGTCTCTTCTTCAATATCAACAATCTCTAAGAGAAAGTCGATAGATTATGTGGGTTCTCACGAGAATGAAACAAGCCCTTTTAAGAGGAACTTGAGTAGTTTGGGAAGTTTAGTGCAAGTCGTCACCGGGTCCATGACGTCTTGTCTTCAATACCAGGTGTTACCTTAGTAACCACCAAGAGCATATGAATTGAACCCGGTATTTGCCCTAAGGTTGAATAATTGGAGGCTATTTCTTTTCACCCTTTTCCATTCATTTCTTTTCATTCTTCAAACCCTTCAAGGCTTATCGAGACTTCATAACTAGAACCTTGTTGGGTTTATTCCAAGATTACTAGTGTGTCTCATTCCGCACTCTTCCCATATCTCACTTTTCTCCTTTTACATCATACCTAAGAACTTCTACACTATCTAGTGGATTGCCTCGGTAGATCCCTTCGGTTCGGCGGATCATGGGAACTAATACCTAACCTTATCATCCTTATATCACCATACATAAAGTAAATTTGGTCGGTCTATTTGGTATTGTTCATCCGCCATTGGAACCAATTGAAAACCATTTGAAAATCAATCCAGATACTTGTGATATATTATCAAAGCATTTTGTACCGAATTGTTTTGATATTTTTAGAAAAGAAAAGCTCCCCTCAACATGTGCATCATATATTTGAAATCGTTTTGTCACACGGAGGCAAGAGGAAGAATTAACTTCTTTGATTACCATTTTCTAAAAGATATCAACATCACTTCCATGATCAAATCAAGTAGATAAAGCATATTGGGGAAGGATGAGGTTTTCATAAGTTTGCTCCCCTCAATATGTGCCTCGAGGTTTGAAAGAGTTTTGCACATATTAGAAGGAACCCGCACTTAGAGATGAGATCAATCACGCTTTCAATTCTTTATGGTTTAAAAGATGCTCCCCTCAACATGTGCATGGAAAATTTGAAATCGTTTGGCACATGGGGAGGAATGTTTACTAAACACTTATGAAACCATTTATCGAATTATCGTTTAAACCAATTTAAATCACAAATTCTCCCCGATCACAATTTTCAAGTCATTTGAGATTTGTGATCTCAGAGATTTAAATTGATTTTGAAAGCTTTGAGGGAGATGTGACTTGATTATGTGAAACATTTAACCGATAAGGATCAAGTTTGAGACTTTAGACTCCAAAGATTAAACATGCTTGAGTATCTATTGAAAACATAATAATAACAAAGGTCTTGTACCAATTGTATACAATATTGTAAAACATTGTTCTTTTTGATTATTCAAGAGTAGACCTTTCTCGATTACGTGCCAATTGTTTGAAAAATACTCTTTTTGATTGAAATAATTCTCCCCCTCAATCAATGACATATGTTGTTGATTGAAGGATAGATATTTTGACAAAGGAAAAGCCCGGATGATTTTCAAAAGTAGAGTCCGAAGTATTTTCAAATCAATTTTGTTTTCATTAGATGACAAATATTTTTCAGAAGAATCATTTGAAGGAAAAATATTTGAAAGGAAACATTTGTCTTTTTAACGACAAATATTTGGTTTTAGAATCGAGCATGAGGTTTGAAGATTTAAGATAAAGCATGGCTCGTTCTTTCTATGAAAAATGGGTTCTTGCTGAAATGACAATAAACCATAGTTTCAGTTTCTCCCAAAAATATTTTTTGATTTTTGATGATTTTTTTTTTCTTTTTTTTAAGAAAAAAAACAAATTATGTACATTCGAAGAACATCTAAAACCCCGTGACATTTTTGAATGTCAACACAAAGTCGTAGATGATATCGAACAAGGAAAAACATGACCAAAAAACAATATTTTGGATTTTTTCAAGATTTTTAATAATTTTTTTTTTTTTATTGATTTTGAAAATTTTATATTTTTCTATTTGCTTTTGAATTTGTAATTTTGTATTTTGCTTTTCAATAAATATTTACAAGAGATGGATGAAGAAAGACCTTTACTCCTCGCCTTCCTCTTGAAGACGTTTGAGTGTTTCGGTTGAAGACTCTTTAGACCAAGTCGGGGGAGGATAAACTCAAACGCTCTAGGAAGAGCTTTGGTGAAGATGTCTCGCTAACCGGTATTCATCCTCACAAAATAAAGTTCCACCACACCGCTTTCTACTTGCTCCCCGATGAAATGATGTCGAATGTCGATGTGCTTTGCCCTTGAGTATTGAACGTTGTTGCATGAGAGCAATAGCACTTTATTATCACAATACTGAGAGGATTTTGTTGAATTCAAAGCCATAGTCGATAATTGGAATCTCATCCATAGGATTTGAGCACAACAAGATGACATGGCTATGTATTCACCTCCGAGAGGATATCAAGTACTCATTTGTTTCTTAGAAGACCGACTCACAAGCTTATCACCCAAAACCGAAAGCACCTCCGCACGCATTTCGACGTGTATCTTGACATCCTGCATGATCAAGATCTCGCATAGGTCGTTAGTGACATACCGGTGTCCTTCGGGTACCAAAGTCCCATATTGATGGTTCCTTGAGATACCGAAGACCCGCTTAACCGCTTCAAGGTGCTTTTTGGTAGGCTTAGCACGATATCTAGCACACATGCAAACAAATGACGAGAATGTCCGGTTCATCGGGCGTGAGGTACATCGTGATCCAATCATACTACGATATTTCGCTTGGTCTACTATGATCCCCGAGTGGTCCTCATCCGCTTTAGTACGCTCTATCATGGAGTGTCAACAGGTCACAAGAATCAAATCCAAATTTCTTTAAAATCTCATTTGCATATTTAGATTGATTTATAAAATGCCTCCGGACTTTGTGAAATTTGTAATCTCAAGAAAATGACATTTGTCCCATCATTGACATTTGAAATTTGGAACCCATTTCATTTGAAAACGGTCACATTCATTGGGGTCACCGAGGCAAAAATAATATCATCAACATAGATTTGAACGTGAATTAAATGTTTGCACGACTTTACGGTGAACAATGTCGGATCAATCGCTCCTTTGTCAATCCAAGAGATAGAAGAAACTTTGATAGCGTATCATACAATGCCCTTGAGCTTGCTTCAAACCGTAAAGAGCCTTCTTCAAACGCTAGACGTGAGTAGGATGCTCTAGATTCACAAAGCCTTCATGGGTCGACGATACGACTTCTTTAAGATCTCCGTTAAGAAAAGCCGCTTTTACATCCATCCGATAGACTACCATGTTCTTACTTGCAAAGATTATCCAAGAAGATTACGATTGCCTCGATATGAGCAACAGAGCAAACAATTCTTCAAAGTCAATACCTCCTCTTAACGGTATCCTTTTGCAACCAATCGAGCCTTGTTCTTTAAAACATCACCATACTCATCAAGTTTTACTTTGAAGATCCACTTTAGAGCAATGATCATAGACGTCGGGAGTGTACCAATTCCCATACATCTAGTCGATCAAACTCATGAATTTATTCTTGCATGGCATTGAACCGATTGTCTTCATTCATGGCGGTTTAACATCTTTTGGTTCGACCTTAGAGTACAGCGTTGAAGAAGCACCATAAGGCATCGGTTGCAAGTTGTTTAGTGTGGATATCGGACGAGAGGGGTTTCCAATGATGTTGTCCAATGGATGATCATGTGTCCATTTTATAAGGTGTTCATGTGGTTGTTGTTGAGGAACCAAGTAGCAGAGTCGATATCTCCAAGAAGATGGTTCGATGATGATTCGTGAGCAAATATGTTTTCAAGGGGCATCTTCGTGGAGTAGCAAAGGATTATCTCCATCATTGGTACCGTAAACAATTCCATGATGTACACTCGATGATTGATGATTTGTTGATGAGACAGAGTGATCAAGAAAGATGCGCATCTTGACTTAATGACATTGAAACCAAGGGTTAACTTCATTGATAGGGATAGGAGGAGCCTCGCTGATGGAATTGACGGATCATTAGCACTTGGCTCATAGTATTCATCAAACATTGGATCAAATAATTTCTTCAAATCATCTTCTCAAGGAGGTACATAAGGAGTTGCCGGTGAGGATTTGAAACAAGAGTAGAACCGATAGGACTACTTGAAGAAGGTTAAGATGAGGGTCCAGACTGGATTGTCCCGGAGCCATTTGCCTTCGACGACTTTCATCGAACGTGGCGTGAATAGTTTCCATGATATCTCGAGTTCTTTTGTTGTAGATTCGGTAACCTTCTTGTTTGATGCATAACCTACAAAACTCCAATGTCCGCTTTAGCTCTTAATTTACCTAAGTCTTGACCGTCATTTGTTGGATAGCACAAAGCACCAAACACACGAAGGTAGGATAGATCGTGTTTTCGCTTATGGACAAGTTCGTATGGAGTTTTTCCATGAGAGGTGTGTATAAGGGAACGATTTTGGGTGTAGCAAGCGTTGGCAATGGCTTCACCCGGAGAAACATTGGAACCTTTGAATAAATTAGCATTATTCTTGAGGCTTCCACAAGAGTTCGATTTAGTCTTTCAACTACACCGCTCGCTGAGGAGTTCGAGGAACACTTCTTTGATGACCGATTCCAACACTTTCATAAAACTGACTTAAGTCTTTGTTAACGAACTCGTGCCATTGTTCTGCTCAATAATTCTAACCGTATTGTTAAGTCGAACTGAATCTATTTGATAAGTTTAATGATGACATCTGGAGTTTCATCCTTTGTCCTCAAAAACTTTACCCATGTAAATCGAGTAGTCATCAACAACGACTAGAATATATTTCTTCCCATTTATCGTTTGCACTCTCATTGGTCCGCATAAATCCATATGAAGGGTATGAAGAACTTCCATTCTTGAGTTTGTGGGTTTTGGTTTGTGGGCATATTTCGTGCTTTTTCCCAATTGGCAAGTTGAACAAAGATGATCTTTTCATACTTTAACTGGTAAGCCTCGACAAGATCCTTTACCGGAAAGGTTATTAATGGTGCCGAAGTTCAAGTGATTGAGACGGCGATGCCATAACCATGACTTTGTTTTAGAAGCCTTTGACAACAAGCGATTGGAGAGACTTCATCATGTCTTCGATAGAGATGGTGTAGCTCCGGAAAATTTCAATGTACTTAACGCTTTGTCGAGAATTAAACACGATCTATTTCGTCATGAAATTTTCTAAACATCACATTTGCATATCATTTGGCATATGCATGATCAACGCAGCTTGAGCGTTCATAAAAGATACCGTTGTGAACTAAATAAATTTCCCCACTATCTTGATAATCCTAAAATATGTAATGAATACGTAAAATTTGTAAAATTATGAATTTAAATATAATAAAAATATATAAAATTCGTATTGGGCCTCAAAACTTATTGGACTTTTCACCACTTAAACCCAACCTGTTAACGGGCCTTAAAACCGGATCAAACCCACACCCGTGATTTCTTTGGGCCTCGTTACCCAAGTCGAGCCCAACTCATTTATCTCCTTGGGCCTTGTCTCGCGTCCATCCAACAAACAAACCCAACATTTTTCTTTTCCTTGGGCCTCGCTGCCGAGCCCAACCCACCCATGTTTTGGCTTGGGCCTTGTTCACGTCACATGACCCACGAATATGTATTTAAGGATTTGAGGATTAAAATGTTTTGTGTTCTTTCCGTCATGACCAAACGAGATCAACATAGCCAAGACAAAACCAAACTAAACTTGAGACATTTTGGTCTCATACCTTGCGATGGGAGCAAAAAGGAGGAGACAAAACCTTTCACTTAGCTAACCTAGATCAATATTATACTCACTCTAGGACCATTTGACCAACTTTGACTTCATTAACCACTAGATAATGTGTTTAGAATGGAATGACTAATCAAGAACATACTCTAAGTGGTGCTACAAGTATGCACGCCTAGAGACACAACCCAAACCATGGCCAGTTCAATGTAACACATGTCTAATAAGATTAGGAGTAGAGAGCTAAAGGATTTAAAATTTAAAAGCCATGCTTGTATCCTTTTAAAACATCGACAAGCACACACATCCATCACTTGAACTCCCAAAGACTCATACACATCTCACCCTCACTAAACACCTACTTTGGTTTGAAGAAGAAACAAAGGAAAAGGAACGAAACAAGGACTTTGTGAAAGTCATAAGGGTACTAGAAATCGTGTAGTGTTATAAGGAGAACACGGGTATTGAGTTCAAACCACCTTCTTGACATCTCATCCCCACTCAATCGAGTGTAGTAAGTCTTCATCAAACTCATTTGTTTTCCCACTCATTTCATATATTTATGCACGAATAAATGTTATATCACGCGTTAAATAGTTAAACGCACCAAATGACTAGTAAATCTTTATGTACACGCGTGTGCAATAGAAAAAGTGCTACATTCATGCCTTATAGTCACTTAAACACAAAAACACGACACTAATGATCAACTTAGAAACCATACGAGGACTTCTCATCCCCTCGTTCACTATAAAACTCATGACAAGACAAACGGGCCTAAAATCCAACTGTCGAGCCCAATAAGCCCAGATCTAGTCCAATAAGCATCTAACCCGGCCCAATGAGTCTATTATAAGTAAATAAGCACTAAAAATAAGCTAGAAATGAGTTGTGATCATCTTGTAAAGTTTTCGTATGTTAAAAAGGGGTACTTCGGACCGAATTTGCAAATCAAATGAATTTTGGGTTAAAAGCGTAACTTTAAAAAAAGATAAAGGGTCATATATTACGATAACAAACATGCATGAGAAGTCTAAGGGCTAATATGGAAAATTTATAAAGTAAATGGGTATGATTTCACGTGCATGCACGCATGAAAACCATAAGGACCGTTTGTAATTAACCTAAACTTATTATATATAAGTTTTGGGTGAAAAATGACAAATTAGAAAAGTAAAGGTTTAAAGCGCATAATCATAACTTGAGGGCTGTTTTGTAAAATCGGTTTTACCAAAGGATTAAAATGTCATTTACGAAAGTTTTGATATAAAATACTTTTGGGTAGAAAGTGTAAATTACTCAAATTTGAAGGACTAAACTCATTACTTTTTGTAACTCGAGGGTAAAAGTGTAAATTAGGAAAAGTTTATCAAAACTTATGATTTCATAATAGCCTCGTAAAATGAGTATTTTGATCACATGAGCGTAATATTTTGAATAATGATAAACTTATTTAATGTATAAATGTATATGTAAATATATATTAGAAAATAACGAAGTATATGTAAAAATATATTTATTTCGATAAAATACTCGGGGAATCTAAATACGTTAAAATGATCAACGAATTTACTAAGATCACAACGGGGAACATTTCACTTATGCGTAAGTGAGGATCACTAGTTAAGACAATGTAGCATGTAAATTAACTTAAAGCGTTAATCACGATCGCACACTATCGATTGGACAATCCAATGATCTATTGAATAAGAATATTCAATGCTCTATTATTTTGGTCACAACCAAAATGCTCATTCTTGAGACTCGCCATCTCATCATTTTAGGTTTCGAGTTGGAACCTCCGCTACATTGTGCTTGATCTTTTTGTGCGTGTGCATTATTATCAAGGTGAGTTCATAGCCTCGCTTTTACTTTATTTTTACAAACCCATGAGGAGATACATGCTCTAAACTAGAACACAAGGTTTTTCATAAATGCTTGATCCTCTTGATTATTAGTATTGCCAAGTTGTTAGCCACAAGTCCCCGATCATGAACCATTAGTCACCATGAGTGAACGTAGATATCGTGAATAGTACTATGGGGATTAACGAACCCGTTTCGGTTATAGAGAAATAACCGGGCGCACCATATCGAATTTCTTTAGGTAATTGGCTATTACCTCCTTTGGGGCATATTTACGTCTGTTGGTAATTCGGTGTATGCAATGAGTCTTGGTTTCATGAGCTTAGTGCATAATAATCGTGATATTTTTATTATGATATTGTTAGTTTACAATGATCATGATCTTATACTTGTGTTCAACTTATTTTAAACCTATGGACTTCACTCAACAATTTTGTTGACCTTTTAAGCATGTTATCTCGTGTAATCGGTGAAGATTATGATCAAGGTGCGGAGCGGGGCATGGCAAGGCTTATCCGGTGGTGTAAAACATAAAGTTATCATTTATTTCAAACTCATGATCTTTCTTTTGGGAAAAACACTTGATCTATTTACAATGTTTTGTAACAAACTATGAGTTTTCGATGAATGATAACTATTTTAATAAAACGTCTCTTCGAGTCGTTTTCTATAATTATTGACTATGATCTCCATTCAAGTAACACCCGAATTAGTCTTCCGCCGTCATTAAGATTTTCGGTGTTATTCTGATTAACATCGAGCCAAGGTTATAGAGAACCAAAGAGTTTTCAAAAACATTTGGACTATAACCGCACTTTTAAACGGGACTATTTTACACCACTACCTTACGCCCTTCCGTGACCGCTCTATGCATTAGGATTGATGCATCACTAGATCATAAGTAATTGCATTCATTTTAGTTAGGCATGGAGATTTGCTTGGCAAATATGTGTAGCTAACTAAAATAATTATATTATTTGGCATTTACTTACATTAATTTATGGGTTGTTCACATTACCATGTCGCGCATCCCACCGGTTGTTCGTCCTCGAGACATCGAGATGGAAGATACCATGTCCTCTACGATCGTCACTATGCCGATTCATCCATCTGTCATACCACCATCGCTTTGGACTAAACTCGAACCTTTGAGGAAGGTGAAGTTGCAGAACTCCCATCGCTCCAAATATGACCGCTCATCCTCAAGAGTACAATGCTTTTGCTTCCATGACCCTAGATCGATTACTATGAGTCGCAAAGAATGGCTACCGCTTGAGATGTTCTTTGTGGATGATGGATCATCCAAGTCATCGAGAGCACCGACTACGCTTCATCGATTCTTCGATCATCTTCCCGAGCCATCCGTCGTCGTCGACGAGGGATCCGTGTTATTAAGCCAAATGAACTGAGCCGTTTGGGGTACCTTATAGACGCATCCTAAAGGAAAGACCTTCAAATGCACCGCTAGGAAGCGTGTGCGATCCATCACTATGACTCATGTGATGCCACCACCACCACCATCACTCGGTCATCACCGGTTTCACTGCTTGTTCCACCCATCGCTACTTCACCACCACGCCACTTCATGTGTTCTACCATCGCACCACTCATTGTTCCTATTTCATCACCACCTACAACATCACCTCCTTTGGACACTTTTAGTGAGCCACTTTACCGCTTTGCATCAAGTGCTATTCACCATCACCATCGATCCCGACATGCCTACTCAAGTGGATAATGAGACCGGACCAAGGAAGAAATCCGGTGCTGGCGATGGTCATTCTTGATACCTTTACTTGACGTTGGAGAGAGAGGAGGAGCACCTAGTTCGTTCGAGCTTGGAGAAAGCTCAACCAACGCATCGCCCAGTTACGCACATTGCGGTGAACTGTACACCACACTATCCCCGCTGGCTACGAGACTTATCGAGCACGAAGACCGGTTGAGTGAGCTCATGGCACATTATGATGAGATTCCACCGTTGGGATAGAGCTTGGAGAAGAAGTCGAAAACCTCGTGATAGGTCGCTACTCCATTGAGATTGTGTTTGATATGATGAGTACCCAGTTGTGGAGGCGAGAGAGCCGTTAACCGATTGACTCGAGATTGGAGACTACTATCCGAGATGCTAGTACTTTGAGAGAGACGCCTTAGGGCGAGAGAGTCCCGCATCACGAACTTGCATCCGCTCATGCTCACATCGCTATTCTAGAGGAGAGGATTGATGACCTCGAGGCGAGAGATCGAGCCCGTGAGCGGCAGATCCGAGACTTGACAGCCATGGTTGAGGAGATTTGTCGTCGTCGGGATGACGATCGGAGATGCGTAAATCCTAGTCATCTTTATCTTAGTATGTATCATAAAGCCGCCATATGAGGCATTAAGGCTTGTATCTTTTTGGTTTGTAACCTTGGAACAAGAATTATGATGATGTAACCTGTGGTTGTGAACAATACTATGTAATGATGTATTCCATGGTTGTATTTCTTATATTCTGATGTTATGATATTATTCCTTGGTAATGTATGCCGAACCGATCCTTGTGTCCTTATACATATATTATGATTTGTTGAGAAAAATCATATTTCAATTGTTGTTCATATCAATATCATATCATTAATTTAAAGTGGTGATCTGGACTATTATGATATTTATAATATGTAATCAGTTTTATCATCGATCGATAATTTCTTAACCTTGGTATTTATTCTTGGAAATTTTAGAAAAATGGTCAAGAAGAAAACTACCTCATCCACCATCACTCCCAGACTATTCGAAAAATGGTCATTGAAAGTGTTAGCGCAACTATAACGACATTTTGTATCTACTACTTTGCACCATTACTTGAAATATCCCAATCGCCTTAGATACAACTTATGAGATAGAACTTGCCGATGGGAAAATAATAGGAACCAACACCGTAATCCGTAATTGTCCTATTCTATTACAAGACCACTCGTTCCTCATAGATCTTTTGCCAATCAAACTTGGAAGTTTCGATGTCGTAATTGGCATGGATTGGTTTTCCAAACACCGTGCTAGAATTGTTTGCGACGAGAAAACCGTTCATATCCCGATCAACGGTGAAACCTTAGTCATCCAAGGAGATCAAAGTAGAAATTACTTAAGTATCATATCCTGTGCGAAATCGATAAAGTACATGGAAAAGGATGTTATGCCTTCTTAGCTCAAGTAACGGAAAAGAAGTCGGGAAGAGAAACGACTAGAGGATGTACACGTAATCAAGGAATTTCACGAGGTGTTTCGGAAGATTTGCTGGACTCACTTTTGCCGACAAGTCGAATTTCAAATCGATCTTATTCCCGGAGCTACTCCTCAGAGTACGAGCACCGTATCGTTTAGCGCCCCGAAATGCAAGAGTTATCCAAACAACTAGAAGAGCTATCCGAGAAAGGATTCATTAGACCAAGTTCCTCACCAGGGAGCACCGTATTATTCGTTAAGAAGAAAGATGGATCATTCGGATGTGTATCGATTATAGAGAATTGAACAAGCTCACAATCAAAACCGCTATCCCTTACCAAGAATCGATGATCTGTTTGATCGGTTACAAGGCTCAGTGTATACTCGAAGATTGATTTAAGATCCGGATATCATCGATTCGGGTAAGAGAAGAAGATATACCCAAGACCGCATTTAGAACTCGATATGGCCATTATGAATTCCAAGTAATGCCATTCGGTTTAACTAATGCACCGCTTGTTTATGGACCTCATGAATAGAGTCTCAAAACCATATCTGGATAAATTAGTCATTGTGTTCATCGACGATATTCTTATCTACTCTCGTGATAAAGAAGAACATGCGGAACATCGAAGACCGCCCGAAGTTACTCAAGGATGAAAAATTGCACGCAAAGTTTTCCAAGTGTGACTTTTGGATTGAGACAGTCCAATTTCTTGGTCATGTGATCGACGGTGAAGGAATCCATGTGGATCCTCAAAGATTGAATCATAAGAATTGGCCAGCACCACTAACCCCATCGAAATTCGTCAATTCTTAGGACTTGGCCGGTTATTATCGAAGATTCATCGAAGGTTTCTCGAAAATAGCTAAACCATTGACCGAGTTAACCCGAAAACGAAGAAATTGAATGGGAGACGATCAAGAATCGACTTTTCAACTCCTAAAGAACAAACTTTATGAAGCACCTATCTTGGCACTACCGGAAGGAGCGAAGATTTTGTAGTATATTGTGATGCTTCACACATGGGTTTAGGCGCCGTTCTCATGCAAAGGAACAAGTTGATTGCTTATGCGTCACGACAACTCAAAACTCATGAGAAGAATTATACTACCCACGATCTAGAACTTGGCGCCGTGGTATTTGCACTCAAATTATGGAGACATTATTTATGCGGAACCAAATGTATAGTGTACACGATCACAAAAGTCTTCAACACATCTTAGATCAAAAGGAATTGAATATCGTCAACGTCGCCGGCTCGAATTGCTTAGTGATTATGATTTGCGAGATCCGTTATCATCCTGGAAAGGCAAGCGTTGTTGCCGATGCCTTGAGCGAAAAAGATCGCCTAAGCCACTTAGAGTGAGATCATTGGGAATGGTAATCAATTCACCCTACCATCGAAAATTCTTGAAGCTCAAATCGAAGCCCTTAAGGAAGAAAATAGGCCGAATGAGAAGATTTATGGCATGCCGAGAATGAGAATGGATTTGTGAAGAGATCGGACGGAACGCTATGTTTCAAGAATCAAGTTGGATTCCACTCTTTGGAGGTATCCGAGAACTCATCATGCATGAATCACATAAATCAAGTATTCCATACATCCCGGTCCCAACAAGATGTATCAAGATCTAAAGCTTTTGTACCGTGGCCTAATATGAAGGTCGATATCATTGTATACGCCAAGAAATGTTTGACATGCTTGAAAGTTAAAGTTTGAACATCAAAAGCCATCTGGATTGCTAACTCAACCGAACTTCCTATGTGGAAATGGGAAAGAATCACAATGGACTTCATCACAAAGTTGCCAAAAACTTCTAATGGTTTTGACACCATTTGGGTTATTGTGACCGTCTTACAAAGTCCGCTCATTTCTTGCCAATCAAGGAGAATGACGAGATGATTACACTCGCTAGATCATACATCAAAGAGATTGTTTCTCGTCACGGTGTACCAATCTCTATCATATCGACCGTGATAGCCGATTCACCTCAAGATTTTGGCAAACGCTTCAAAGAGCCATGGGTACCAACTTAGATATGAGTACGCGTACCATCCTCAAACAGATGGACAAAGTGAAAGAACGATCCAAACTCGGAAGACATCCTAAGAGCATGTGTGATTGATTTCGGAAAAGGATGGATAAGCACTTACCTCAGTGAATTCTCTTACAATATGATTATCACGCCAACATTAAAGTCGCTCCTTTGAAGCACTCTATGGAAGAAAATGCCGATCGCTTGGTTCTTTGGGCGGAAGTTGGAGAAGTACAACTTACAGGCCCAAATTGTCCAAGAGACAACAGAAAAGATAATGCAAATTCGGCAAAGATTGCAAGCATTCGAGATAGACAAAAGAGCTACGAGATGTTCAAGAAAACCAATGGAATTCCAAGTCGGAGACCGTGTAATGCTCAAAGTATCACCACAGAAAGGGATGGTCGATTTGGAAAGCGAGGAAAGCTCAAACCTCGATACGCTCGGACCATTAAAAATTCTTCAAAGAATTGGTCCAGGCATATAAACTTGATCTTCCCAAGAACTTAGCCGAGTACATGACACGTTCCATGTCTCAAATCTTAAGAAGTGTCTTTCGGATGAAACTCTAGTCGTACCACTCAAGGACATCCAGCTCAATGACAAACTTAGCTTTGTCGAAGAACCCGTCGAGATCATGGATGAGAAGTTAAGAGGCTTAAGCAAAGCCGCATTCCTATCGTTAAAGTTCGATGGAATCATAAGAAACGAGTGCGAGTTCACACGGGAGCGCGAGGATATAATGCGCTCCAAGTATCCCCACTGTTCATCTAGATCACCCATGACACCTCTGCGAGTTTAACAGCGGACGCGGTTCTCTTAAGGGTAGGTATGTAAGCTCCGAAAAATTTCAATGTACTTAACGCTTTAATCGTGAATTAAACACGATCTATTTCGTCATGAAATTTTCTAAACATCACATTTGCATATCATTTGGCATATGCATGATCAACGCATTGAGCGCGCTCATAAAAGATACCGTTGTGAACTAAATAAATTTCCCCACTATCTTGATAATCCTAAAATATGTAATGAATACGTAAAAATTTGTAAAAATTATGAATTTAAATATAATAAAAATATATAAAATTCGTATTGGGCCTCAAAACTTATTGGACTTTTCACCACTTAAACCCAACCTGTTAACGGGCCTTAAAACCGGATCAAACCCACACCCGTGATTTCTTTGGGCCTCGTTACCCAAGTCGAGCCCAACTCATTTATCTCCTTGGGCCTTGTCTCGCGTCCGATCCAACAAACAAACCCAACATTTTTCTTTTCCTTGGGCCTCGCTGCCGAGCCCAACCCACCCATGTTTTGGCTTGGGCCTTGTTCACGCCACGACCCACCCGAATATGTATTTAAGGATTTGAGGATTAAAATGTTTTGTGTTCTTTCTGTCATGACCAAACGAGATCAACATAGCCAAGACAAAAACCAAACTAAACTTGAGACATTTTGGTCTCATACCTTGCGTATGGGAGCAAAAAGGAGGAGACAAAAACCTTTCACTTAGCTAACCTAGATCAATATTATACTCACTCTAGGACCATTTGACCAACTTTGACTTCATTAACCACTAGATAATGTGTTTAGAATGGAATGACTAATCAAGAACATACTCCTAAGTGGTGCTACAAGTATGCACGCCTAGAGACACAACCCAAACCATGGCCAAGTTCAATGTAACACATGTCTAATAAGATTAGGAGTAGGAGAGCTAAGGGATTTAAAAATTTAAAAGCCATGCTTGTATCCCTTTTAAAACATGCGACAAGCACACACACATCCATCACTTGAACTCCCAAAGACTCATACACATCTCACCTCACTAAACACCTACTTTGGTTTGAAGAAGAAACAAAAGGAAAAGGAACGAAACAAGGGACTTTGTGAAAGTCATAAGGGTACTAGAAATCGTGTAGTGTTATAAGGAGAACACGGGTATCGAGTTCAAACCACCTTCTTGACATCTCATCCCACTCAATCGAGTGTAGTAAGTCTTCATCAAACTCATTTGTTTTCCCACTCATTTCATATATTTATGCACGAATAAATGTTATATCACACGTTAAATAGTTAAACTGTCACACACCGCCGGAGGCGGAAACACGAGGTGTAACGGAAGGAACATAAGCACAAGATAATAGAACATACCAACATTTATATTTAAAAGAAAGAGTACACCATTACAATACTAGTTTAGCCGACATCGGCAAATATATTACAAAGTTTAGTTCCCAAAATATTATGTTCTATTACATAATGATTTGTAGTAACAAGTGAAAACTTCATTATGCAAGACACAGTAGAAAAGCTTACTAACGATCACCAAATGCATGAGAGAAAACGGGTCAACTATGAAAATAGTTGGTGAGTAAACACGCTTAGCAAAAATAAGAAAACTCGTAAGAAATATTCAAAGCTTTCGATCGACGAAAATGGTCCACAAAGCAAAGGCATTGTAAATCCACTCGGTTCCAAGTTCCGCCCATACAAAACTTGCAACTGTGTATTCACAACCCATTGCACAAAAGTAGTATGTCTAATAGTCAAGTATAAGTTACCATAATAGTTCACAATATTGCACCACGAATATAATAATTCGTGGATGCTCCGATCATGGGAGACTTTGCCTTTGCTCCAACAAGGGAGACTCCTTTGTCACTCAACCACCTAGGCGAGAATTATTGAGAACGCTCCACCAATAAGGCGAGACTTTGCACACTCCATGCTCGATAAGGCGAGATTTATTGAGAACGCCCACCAATAAGGCGAGACTTTATTGAGAACGCCCACCAATAAGGCGAGACTTTATAGTGATGCTCGAACATGGGAGACTTTATAGTGATGCTCCAACAAGGGAGACTTTGGGACAAGGTCATAACATGTACGGTTCAATAAGTTCAAGTAAGTCATAACTTCATAATTAAGTTCAAAGATTTGTTTCAAGTTCATAAGATCTAGTCAAAAGAGTTCACAAAAGTAAGATTCAATTTAATTCAAGTATGATTCATGCATTCAAATTTCAAAATATAGTAAAACGGTAAAAGGGATGTGATTACTCACTTAGTAAACCGAGGCGATGACAAAAGTGAGTACACCGAGGTATAATGTGAAACTTTAACCGGACCTATACCCATGATATGATATGCAATGAGTTGCAATGTAATGTTATGCATGCATTTTGTATGTTATTTATACCATTTGCGAGTTTTGAAAATATTACTTATCGTCGAAAATACTCTTTTGACGTCTTGACCATTCAAAATGACTTTACAAGTTTTTACGTCAAAATGTCATCCTACAATGGTTTTATAATGATTTATGGTGAAATTTTCACTTTTCGTCGCAAAACAATGTCGTCGGAAATTTTCATGAAAGTGATAAAAATGGCTCAAAAAACTAGTCGTAAAATGGTGTACGTCGATCGTTAGAAAACGAACTCAACGGTTTTGGAAAGTTTGTATCGAAATCTAGAAGTTTCAGTTCAGGAGTTTTCGTCAAAAGGTCTCGAACATAAAGATAATAAGGGTTAAAGATAGTGATTTTGTCTAATTGTTGTTCAAAAAGTGAGTTTCGCCAAGTTTAGACAACCATAAATAATTTATTACAACTCCGCTTTACAAACGGCTTGTCATTTTGAAAAATATGCTCGGTGATCTTGATTTTACTAGAAGACATTTTGTTCCAAAAGTTCCACATCGTGGTTAAAACAACCTCAAACATGGTCGTTTCACCACCGTAACACTTGTATCGTAAAATAATATAGTTTTTCGTAAAATAATAGTTACGGCAATTTTATGAAAACGTGCATATCTTTGTCGTTTCAAACCGTTTTCTCGATAATACGTCCTTAGCTTCGTATCAAAGTAAACTAATATATTTTTGACAAGTCGAAATGATTTGTGAAGCTTAAGGCTCATTTTGACTCGGACAAAATAAAAACAACATGTTGAAATTTCAGAAAACTATATATTTCGTCGTCAAACTTGTAAAATCCATAACTTCTTCGTTATAACTCCGTTTTTATCCGTTCAAGCGGCCACGGATTCGTTTTAAAGTATATTTTCTAAATATCAAGGCCAAAATGTCGTGCCTACTGTCGGTTTTTCCAGAAAATCAAAACAAGGACAGAACACTTTTATAGTTATCGAAAATAGTTTTTCTCGGACAAAACCTATTCTAATCCCTTCAAATCAACTCCAAAACTAATCTAATCCTACCATACACCTTCTTAGGGTGTCATGGGTTCCTAGACATCATCAAGACCAAAGTATACCAAGGGATAATTATAGGATGACTTTATATATATATATATATCTAAAATCATGTAAAATGGTATAAACAACACAAATCATGCATGCTTGCTCCAAAATGAAGAGATACATATGAAATGATAAGGAAACATAAAAATGAAAGAAACATGCTTACAAGTTAATATGATGAGGTGCAAAGAACAAGGTTTAGCCTAAACACTCTTGGTTTTATTTCAAAACCTAAATAAAGAGTGTAACTAGATTGTTATTAACTTGATCTTGAGAAAAATTTTGTGATGATCCTTTGAAGACCCTATGATGGCCGGTTGGAAGAAGAACAAGAAGAGAGAAAAGTTTTGCTAGCTAGGTGAATTATTGAGAGTAAATGAATGAAAATGAGGTGAAGACTTTAAGTTGTGTACAAGTATATCCAATCAAAGAAAAATAGCACCAACTAGGACACATCCCCCCCCCCATGGCCGGATATGGGGGGATTGTGTTTTACAAAATATATATATATATTTTTTTTAAACATATACTTGTGTATAATTTGTATAAAATTTGTTAGAAATGTAGAAAATGTATAAGTAAAGGTAAATGATAGTTTTAGGTACAAGTAAAATTTTAATAGATCAAAATAGATTATAATGATATTATAAAAATTGTAAAAATACATTCCTTGTGAAATTTGAGTGATAAGATAATTATCGAGAAGTTTTTAAGAAAAGCGTCGTAATAATATAAATTTAACGAATTATATACAAAATAAATTTAAAACACTAGGTAAACTCAAAATATAGTTTTATAAACTAAATGTAAGTTTAAAAATATATCGGGATCATTTTGAAAGTAACGGATTAAATATTCAAAATAATAACTCACGCGATAACGTTTATTTAATATAAAATTCACGCGTTAAATGTGAATTGAAATGCCATGAATGAACTAAGATGATGCATATATAATTTAAGAAATGACCGAATTTGAGAATTGTGACATTCTTCCCATGTCGGTGAATCATGTCCTCATGATTCGATTAACGATACTATGGTCCGAACCTCGACAAGAGTTCTAAAAGTTCATGCTCGATTTAACAGTCTAAATGATCATATCAATGCCCATGCGTCATGTGTTCCCCATTCAACTAAGTACGTGCCCGTGATTAGATTGGATAGGGTAAACTTACCCAATATCGAACGTAGCTCTCAAAAGACCTTTATGTAGTCGATTCTAATTTAATCTCACAACTCATCAAACAAGAACCTGTCATGAGATTAAACTAAACCGACTTGAGTAAACTTGTCTCTTAGCTTGATTTTCGCAACTCATCAAACAAGAACTGTCACTAGATCAAGCTAGGAAACAAGTTGTTAGAAAGATAGGAATCAACATCCTTGAATGAAGTCTTTTGAAAGATTTGCTCAATATTCGACTTGCTTACACAAATCAAATCAAATCAACAAAATATATAACAACTAAGGTCGATATCAATAGGTCTCAAATTAATCAATATCGTGAACGTGGTAAGAATTGGAAGGAAGTTATGCACTCAAAATCATGTCGTACAGAAATAAGGTAGTTGATCAAAGAAATGTACCCGTTACGCGTTGCGGGCTTCCTCGGTGCCTAGATAGAATGCTCGACCACGTGCGGGAGGAATTTCAATGTTCTGATCTTGTGGGCCTTCTATTGCCAACGCCAGGTTTGGACGATTACCTCCTTGATTGGGAGTTCTTTTCAGCTTTGGATAGGTATTGCGAAGGTGATCTAGACTTCCACACTCGTAACATGCCTTTCTCTGTCCTTGATTTCCGCCTGTTTGAGCACTTTTTCGCGAAGTGGCCCGTCTGTCCACATTTGCCGCACCTTGGGCGCCTCTAAGTGATGATAATTGCATCGAGTACACAAAGGATGTGGACTGCATATCCTTTGCGCTCCCGGTGGTCGCCCATAGTTACGGGTTATTCGCCGCCTCTTGTTTTGCCGATTACGGTCTCGGTTTCCTGGTGATCCTCCTGCCGCTTTCGTCCATTGTCGTTTGCTTTTGTTAGTTCTCCGGACTGATCACATCATTTGTCAAGCGATACGCCATACTCACGGCGACTTGCGAGTGGTTGGTTTCGACAGTGACATCCCTCCTAATTTCGGTATCAATCCCCATATATATCGGTCAATCAACTTCTCCACGGTGGAAACCATGTGAGGAACCATCCTAGTTAACTCGTGGAACCGGATCGTACTTGTCGATCTCTACTCCTACCATCAAATGGTTCCAAAATTCTTCTTCCGGTTTACGCACTTCATCTTTTCTCGCGGACTCATCGGTTAGTAGTTTCTTGAATGCTTCCCAAGATAATGCATTTGCACCCCTCTTCCTCCGATCTGTAGTTGGTTGTTCCACCAGTCAATGCTCGACCACGTAGTAGACCAAAGAGAACTCAACCTTGTTTTCTTCACACATTTCGTGATACTAAGCTTGACTCAACATTCTCGAACCGAAGTTAGCGATCCAATGGCACCTCGGTACCATGAAATTCCATTGGCTTACATGTCATGAAAGTTTTGTAGATAACCTTTGAAACACGAGGTGTAACGGAGGAACATAAGCACAAGATAATAGAACATACCAACATTTATATTTAAAAGAAAGAGTACACCATTACAATACTAGTTTAGCCGTCATCGGCAAATATATTACAAGTTTAGTTCCCAAAATATTATGTTCTATTACATAATGATTTGTAGTAACAAGTGAAAACTTCATTATGCAAGACACAGTAGAAAAAGCTTACTAACGATCACCGAAATGCATGAGAGAAAACGGGTCAACTATGAAAATAGTTGGTGAGTAAACACGCTTAGCAAAAATAAGAAAACTCGTAAGAAATATTCAAAGCTTTCGATCAACGAAAATGGTCCACAAAGCAAAGGCATCGTAAATCCACTCAGTTCCAAGTTCCGCCCATACAAAACTTGCAACCTGTGTATTCACAACCCATTGCACAAAAGATAGCGTGTCTAATAGTCAAGTATAAGTTACCATAATAATACACAATATTGCACCACGTATATAATAATTCAGGGATGCTCCGATCATGGGAGACTTTGCACTGCTCCAACAAGGGAGACTCCTTTGTCACTCAACCACCTAGGCGAGAATTATTGAGAACGCTCCACCAATAAGGCGAGACTTTGCACACTCCACCGATAAGGCGAGATTTATTGAGAACGCTCCACCAATAAGGCGAGACTTTATAGTGATGCTCCGAACATGGGAGACTTTATAGTGATGCTCCGAACATGGGAGACTTTATAGTGATGCTCCGAACATGGGAGACTTTAGGTCAAGGTCATAACATGTACGGTTCAATAAGTTCAAGTAAGGCATTATTTCATAATTAAGTTCAAAGATTTGTTTCAAGTTCATAAGATCTAGTCAAAAGAGTTTACAAAAGTAAGATTCAATTTAATTCAAGTATGATTCATGCATTCAGCCCCAAAATATAGTAAAACGGTAAAAAGGGGATGTGATTACTCACTTGGTAAACTGAGGCGATGACAAAAGTGAGTACACCGAGGTATAATGTGAAACTTTAATCTGGACCTATACCCATGATATGATATGCAATGAGTTGCAATGTAATGTTATGCATGCATTTTGTATGTTATTTATACCATTTGCGAGTTTTGAAAATAATACTTATCGTCGAAAAATACTCTTTTGACGTCTTGACCATTCAAAAATGACTATACAAGTTTTTACGTCAAAATGTCATCCTACAATGGTTTTGTAATGATTTATGGTGAAATTTTCACTTTCGTCGTAAAACAATGTCGTCGGAAATTTTCATGAAAGTGATAAAATGGCTCAAAAAACTAGTCGTAAAATGGTGTCGTCGATCGTTAGAAAACGAACTCATTGTTTTGGAAAGTTTGCATCGAAATCTAGAAGTTTCGATTCGGGAGTTTTCGTCCAAAAGGTCTCGAACATAAAGATAATAAGGGTTAAAGATAGTGATTTTGTCTAATTGTTGTTCAAAAAGTGAGTTTCGGCCAAGTTTAGACAACCATAAATAATTTATTACTACTCCGCTTTACAAACAGCTTGTCGTTTTGAAAAATATGCTCGGTGATCTTGATTTTATTAGAAGACATTTCGTTCCAAAAAGTTCCACATCGTGGTTAAAAACAGCCTCAAACATGGTCGTTTCAGCTACCGTAACACTTGTATCGTAAAGTAATATAGTTTTTCAGAAAATAATAGTTACGGCAATTTTATGAAAACGTGCATATCTTTGTCGTTTCAAATCCGTTTTCTACGTATAATACGTCCTTAGCTTCGTATCAAAGTAAACTAATATATTTTTGACAAGTCGAAATGATTTGTGAAGCTTAAGGCTCATTTTGACTCGGACAAAATAAAAACAGCATGTCTTTGAAATTTGAAAACTATATATTTAAATCGTCAAACTTGTAAAATCCATAACTTCTTCGTTATAACTCCGTTTTATCCGTTCAAGCGCCACGGATTCGTTTTAAAGTATATTTTCTAAATATCAAGGCCAAAATGTCGTGCCTACTGTCGGATTTTCCAGAAAATCAAAACAAGGACAGACCACTTTTATAGTTATCGAAAATAGTTTTCTCGGACAAAACCTATTCTAATCCCTTCAAATCAACTCCAAAACTAATCTAATCCTACCATACACCTTCTTAGGGTGTCATGGGTTCCTAGACATCATCAAGACCAAAGTATACCAAGGGATAATTATAGGATGACTTTATATATATATATATAAAAATCATGTAAAATGGTATAAACAACACAAATCATGCATGCTTGCACCAAAATGAAGAGATACATATGAAATGATAAGGAAACATGAAAATGAAAGAAACATGCTTACTAGTTAATATGATGAGGTGCAAAGAACAAGGTTTAGCCTAAACACTCTTGGTTTTATTTCAAAACCTAAATAAAGAGTGTAACTAGATTGTTATTAACTTGATCTTGAGAAAAATTTTGTGATGATCCTTTGAAGACACTATGATGGCGGTTTGAGGATGAAAGAAACAAGAGAGAAAAGCTTTGCTATCTTTGAAAAAATTGAGATGTATGAAGTAAATGAATGAAGTGTTACTTGGAGTGTAATTATATACTATCACAAGAAATATTTACCAAGCCATAAATGATACACCTCCCCCTAGAACCGGTTTTGGGGGATGTATCTCATGATATTATTTTTTTTTTTTTTTTTTATATATATAATGTATATACTTATAAAAGGTGTAAGTAATTGTGTTAATATTAATAACTTGTAAGGTAAATGGTAACTTTTAGGTACAAGTAAATTTTTAATAGATCAAAATAGAGTATAATGATATTATAAAAGTTGTAAAAATACATTCCTTGTGAAATTTGAGTGATAAGATAATTATCGAGAAGTTTTTAAGAAAAGCGTCGTAATAATATAAATTTAACGAATTATATACAAAATAAATTTAAAACACTAGGTAAACTCAAAATATAGTTTTTATAAACTAAATGCAAGTTTAAAAATACATCGGGATCATTTTTGAAAGTAACGGATTAAATATTCAAAATAACAACTCACGCGATAACGTTTATTTAATATAAAATTCACGCGTTAAATGTGAATTGAAATGCCATGAATGAACTAAGATGATGCATATATAATTTAAGAAATGACCGAATTTGAGAATTGTGACATTCTTCCCATGTCGTGAATCATGTCCTCATGATTCGATTAACGATACTATGGTCCGAACCTCGACAAGAGTTCTAAAAGTTCATGCTCGTACGAGCAGTCTAAATGATCATATCAATGCCCATGCGTGGGTTCCCCATTCAACTAAGTGCGTGCCCGTGATTAGATTGGATAGGGTAAACTTACCCAATATCGAACGTAGCCCTCAAAAGACCTTTAGGTAGTCGATTCTAATTTAATCTCACAACTCATCAAACAAGAACTGTCATGAAATTAAACTAAACCGACTTGAATAAACTTGTCTCTTAGCTTGATTTTCGCAACTCATCAAACAAGAACGTCACTACTAGATCAAGCTAGGAAACAAGTTGTTAGAAAGATAGGATTCAACATCCTTGAATGAAGTCTTTTGAAAGATTCGCTCGATATTGGATTTGCTTACACAAATCAAATCAAATCAACAAAATATATAACAACTTAAGGTCGATATCAATAGGTCTCAAATTAATCAATATCGTGAGCGTGGTAAGAATTGGAAGGAAGTTATGCACTCAAAATCATGTCGCATGCGAAATAAGGTAGTTGATCAAAGAAATGTACCCGTTACGCGTTGCGGGCTTCCTCGGTGCCTAGATAGAATGCTCGACCACGTGCGGGAGGAATTTCAATGTTCGATCTTGTGGGCCTTCTATTGCCAACGCCAGTTTGGACGATTACCTCCTTGATTGGGAGTTCTTTTCGACTTTGGACGGTATTGCGAAGGTGATCTAGACTTCCACACTCGTAACATGCCTTTCTCGTCCTTGATTTCCGATTCTGTTTGAGCACTTTCGCGAAGTGGCCCGTCTGTCCACATTTGCCGCACCTTGGGCGATCTCTCGAGTGATGATAATTGCATCAGTACACAAAGGATGTGGACTGCATATCCTTTGCGCTCTGGGTGGTCGCCCATAGTTACGGGTTATTCACGCCTCTTGTTTCTTGATTACGGTCTCGGTTTCCTGGTGATCCTCCTGTCGCTTTCGTCCATTGTCGTTTGCTTTTGTTAGTTCTCCGACTGATCACATCATTTGTCAAGCGATCGCCATACTCACGTGACTTGCGAGTGGTTGGTTTCGACAGTGACATCCTCCCAATTTCGGTATCAATCCCCATATATATCGGTCAATCAACTTCTCCACGGTGGAAACCATGTGAGGAACCATCCTAGTTAACTCGTGGAACCGGATCGTGTACTTGTCGATCTCTACTCCTACCATCAAATGGTTCCAAAATTCTTCTTCCGGTTTACGCACTTCATCTTTTCTGCGGTACTCATCGGTTAGTAGTTTCTTGAATGCTTCCCAAGATAATGCATTTGCAGCCCTCTTCCTCGATCGATCCGTAGTTGGTTGTTCCACGTGTCAAAGCTCGTCCACGTAGTAGACCGTGAGAGAACTCAACCTTATTTTCTTGAAAGACATTTCGTGATACTAAGCTTCGACTCAACATTCTCGAACCGAGTTAGCGATCCAATGGCACCCTCGGTACCATGAAATTCCATTGGCTTACATGTCATGAAAGTTTTGTAGTGCATCCTTGACCGGCGTTTGAAGTACCTTCTCCGTTGTTGGTTCTTCTAGCATCGAGATGTGTTATAATTTGAGTGAGTAGATCCGCTATTCCAATGGCGTTGTTGTTTGGATGGTCATTGTTGTTTGGGTTGCCGTTGTTGTTGCCTCCGTTGTTGCGTGTGTTTCTTGCGGCCATGATCCTCAGAGGACCAAAACATCGGGTTGAGTAAACGACATTCGAACGAAGTCGATGAGGTGCGAGCGGTGGTAATGTGTTATAGTGATCGAAACATGACGAGAGCAGAGACATGCTATGTCTAACAAGTCGAAAGATGGAAAGGAGAAGATATGAACAAGGTACGGTAATGTAGACGTGAGCGTAAAACATGCCATGCATACCCACCCGACCAATGCAACTTCAGTGACCGGACTCTAAAGACTCGACTAAACATGATTTAAAACTACCACTCTTATCATTGCATGGTTCTTCATAAATTAGACATAGTTGATCGGCTATGTATAATTTATGATTAACGATCAACGATAGGACTAGATGACTCGGATGATGTTCAATGTTTAATAAAAAATTTCGGTTATAGTTATAGTGATTTTTATTTTTGAAAATCGGCATTCTCTATAACCTTTGGCTCGGTACCAATCATCACACCTCATGGGAGGCGGAAACACGAGGTGTAACGGAGGAACATAAGCACAAGATAATAGAACATACCAACATTTATATTTAAAAGAAAGAGTACACCATTACAATACTAGTTTAGCCGTCATCGGCAAATATATTACAAGTTTAGTTCCCAAAATATTGCGTTCTATTACATAATGATTTGTAGTAACAAGTGAAAACTTCATTATGCAAGACACAGTAGAAAAAGCTTACTAACGATCACCTGAAATGCATGAGAGAAAAACGGGTCAACTATGAAAATAGTTGGTGAGTAAACACGTTTAGCAAAATAAGAAAACTCCTAAGAAATATTCAAAGCTTTCGATCAACGAAAATGGTCCACAAAGCAAAGGCATCGTAAATCCACTCAGTTCCAAGTTCCGCCCATACAAAACTTGCAACCTGTGTATTCACAACCCATTGCACAAAAGATAGCGTGTCTAATAGTCAAGTATAAATTACCATAATAATACACAATATTGCACCACGTATATAATAATTCAGGGATGCTCCGATCATGGGAGACTTTGCCTTGGCTCCAACAAGGAGACTCCTTTGTCACTCAACCACCTAGGCGAGAATTATTGAGAACGCTCCACCAATAAGGCGAGACTTTGCACACTCCACCGATAAGGCGAGATTTATTGAGAACGCTCCACCAATAAGGCGAGACTTTATAGTGATGCTCCGAACATGGGAGACTTTATAGTGATGCTCCGAACATGGGAGACTTTATAGTGATGCTCCGAACAAGGGAGACTTTAGGTCAAGGTCATAACATGTACGGTTCAATAAGTTCAAGTAAGGCATTATTTCATAATTAAGTTCAAAGATTTGTTTCAAGTTCATAAGATCTAGTCAAAAGAGTTTACAAAAGTAAGATTCAATTTAATTCAAGTATGATTCATGCATTCAGCCCCAAAATATAGTAAAACGGTAAAAAGGGGATGTGATTACTCACTTGGTAAACTGAGGCGATGACAAAAGTGAGTACACCGAGGTATAATGTGAAACTTTAATCTGGACCTATACCCATGATATGATATGCAATGAGTTGCAATGTAATGTTATGCATGCATTTTGTATGTTATTTATACCATTTGCGAGTTTTGAAAATAATACTTATCGTCGAAAAATACTCTTTTGACGTCTTGACCATTCAAAATGACTATACAAGTTTTTACGTCAAAATGTCATCCTACAATGGTTTTGTAATGATTTATGGTGAAATTTTCACTTTCGTCAGTAAAACAATGTCGTCGGAAATTTTCATGAAAGTGATAAAATGGCTCAAAAAACTAGTCGTAAAATGGTGTCGTCGATCGTTAGAAAACGAACTCATTGTTTTGGAAAGTTTGCATCGAAATCTAGAAGTTTCAGTTCGGGAGTTTTCGTCAAAAGGTCTCGAACATAAAGATAATAAGGGTTAAAGATAGTGATTTTGTCTAATTGTTGTTCAAAAGTGAGTTTCGCCAAGTTTAGACAACCATAAATAATTTATTACTACTCCGCTTTACAAACGACTTGTCGTTTTGAAAAATATGCTCGGTGATCTTGATTTTATTAGAAGACATTTCGTTCCAAAAAGTTCCACATCGTGGTTAAAACAGCCTCAAACATGGTCGTTTCAGCTACCGTAACACTTGTATCGTAAAGTAATATAGTTTTTCAGAAAATAATAGTTACGGCAATTTTATGAAAACGTGCATATCTTTGTCGTTTCAAATCCGTTTTCTCGTATAATACGTCCTTAGCTTCGTATCAAAGTAAACTAATATATTTTTGACAAGTCGAAATGATTTGTGAAGCTTAAGGCTCATTTTGACTCGGACAAAATAAAAATAGACATGTTGAAATTTGAAAACTATATATTTAAATCGTCAAACTTGTAAAATCCATAACTTCTTCGTTATAACTCCGTTTTATCCGTTCAAGCGGCCACGGATTCGTTTTAAAGTATATTTTCTAAATATCAAGGCCAAAATGTCGTGCCTACTGTCGGATTTTCCAGAAAATCAAAACAAGGACAGACCACTTTTTATAGTTATCGAAAATAGTTTTTCTCGGACAAAACCTATTCTAATCCCTTCAAATCAACTCCAAAACTAATCTAATCCTACCATACACCTTCTTAGGGTGTCATGGGTTCCTAGACATCATCAAGACCAAAGTATACCAAGGGGATAATTATAGGATGACTTTATATATATATATCTAAAATCATGTAAAATGGTATAAACAACACAAATCATGCATGCTTGCACCAAAAATGAAGAGATACATATGAAATGATAAGGAAACATGAAAATGAAAGAAACATGCTTACTAGTTAATATGATGAGGTGCAAAGAACAAGGTTTAGCCTAAACACTCTTGGTTTTATTTCAAAACCTAAATAAAGAGTGTAACTAGATTGTTATTAACTTGATCTTGAGAAAAATTTTGTGATGATCCTTTGAAGACACTATGATGGCGGTTTGAGGATGAAAGAAACAAGAGAAAAGCTTTGCTATCTTTGAAAAAATGAGATGTATGAAGTAAATGAATGAAGTGTTACTTGGGTGTAATTATATACTATCACAAGAAATATTTACCAAGCCATAAATGCATACACCTCCCCCTAGAACCGGTTTTGGGGGATGTATCTCATGATATTATTTTTTTTTTTTTTTTTATATATAATGTATATACTTGTAAAAAAAATGTAAGTAATTGTGTTAATATTAATAACTTGTAAGGTAAATGGTAACTTTTAGGTACAAGTAAATTTTTAATAGATCAAAATAGAGTATAATGATATTATAAAAGTTGTAAAAATACATTCCTTGTGAAATTTGAGTGATAAGATAATTATCGAGAAGTTTTTAAGAAAAGCGTCGTAATAATATAAATTTAACGAATTATATACAAAATAAATTTAAAACACTAGGTAAACTCAAAATATAGTTTTTATAAACTAAATGCAAGTTTAAAAATACATCGGGATCATTTTTGAAAGTAACGGATTAAATATTCAAAATAACAACTCACGCGATAACGTTTATTTAATATAAAATTCACGCGTTAAATGTGAATTGAAATGCCATGAATGAACTAAGATGATGCATATATAATTTAAGAAATGACCGAATTTGAGAATTGTGACACTTGATCACATCATTTGTCAAGCGATCGCCATACTCACGGTGACTTGCGAGTGGTTGGTTTCGGCAGTGACATCCCTCTAATTTCGGTGTCAATCCCATATATATCGGTCGATCAACTTCTCGCGGTGGAAACCATGTGAGGAACCATCCTAGTTAACTTCGTGGAACGGATCGTGTACTTGTCGATCTCTACTCCTACCATCAAATGGTTCCAAATTCTTCTTCCGGTTTACGCACTTCATCTTTTGCGGTACTCATCGGTTAGTAGTTTCTTGAATGCTTCCCAGATAATGCATTTGCGCCCTCTTCCTACGATACGTAGTTGGTTGTTCCACGGTCAAAGCTTCGTCCACGTAGTAGACCGACGAGAACTCAACCTTATTTTCTTGACACATTTCGTGATACTAAGCTTCGACTCAACATTCTCGAACCGAGTTAGCGATCAATGGCACCCTCGGTACCATGAAATTCCATTAGCTTACATGTCATGAAAGTTTTGTAGTCGCATCCTTGACCCGGCGTTTGAAGTACCTTCTCCGTTGTTGGTTCTTACGGCATCGAGATGTGTTATAATTTGAGTGAGTAGATCCACTATTCGATGGCGTTGTTGTTTGGATGGTCATTGTTGTTTGGGTTGCCGTTGTTGTTGCCTCACAGGCGTGTATTTCTTGCGACCGTGATCTCTGAGGGACCAAAACATCGGGTTGAGTAAGCGACATTCGAGCGAAGTCGGATGAGGTGCGAGAATGGTGGTAATGTATTATAGTGATCGAAACATGGCGAGAGCAGAGACATGCTATGTCTAACAAGTCGAAAGATGGAAAGGAGAAGATATGAACAAGGTGCGGTAATGTAGCGTGAGCGTAAAAACATGCTATGCATACCCGCTGACCAATGCAACTTGGTGACGGACTCAAAAGACTCGACTAAACATGATTTAAGATTACCCTTCTTATCATTGCATGGTTCTTCATAAATTAGACATAGTTGATCGGGCTATGTATAATTTATGATAACGATCTGCGATAGGACTAGTTGACTCGAATGGTGTTCAATGTTTAATAAAATAATATACAAAAAAAATTTATTAGGTTATAATTTGTGATTTTATTTTTGAAAATCGGCATTCTCTATAACCTTTAGCTCGATACCAATCATCACACCCTCATGGGAATGAAACACGAGGTGTAACGGAAGGAACATAAGCACAAGATAATAGAACATACCAACATTTATATTTAAAAGAAAAGTACACCATTACAATACTAGTTTAGCAGTCATCGGCAAATATATTACAAGTTTAGTTCCCAAAATATTGCGTTCTATTACATAATGATTTGTAGTAACAAGTGAAAACTTCATTATGCAAGACACAGTAGAAAAACTTACTAACGATCACTGAAATGCATGAGAAAAAGCGGGTCAACTATGAAAATAGTTGGTGAGTAAACACGCTTAGCAAAAATAAGAAAACTCGTAAGAAATATTCAAAGCTTTCGATCGTGAAAATGGTCCACAAAGCAAAGGCATCGTAAATCCACTCGGTTCAAGTTCAGCCCATTCAAAACTTGCAACACGTGTATTCACAACCCATTGCACAAAGATAGCGTGTCTAATAGTCAAGTATAAGTTACCATAATAATACACAATATTGCACCGTATATAATAATTCGGGGATGCTCGATCATGGGAGACTTTGCCTTTGCTCCAACAGGAGACTCCTTTGTCACTCAACCACCTAGGCGAGAATTATGAGCGCTCCACCAATAAGGCGAGACTTTGCACTCCATCGATAAAGCGAGATTTATTGAGCAGCTCCACCAATAAAGCGAGACTTTATTGAGAGCGCTCCACCAATAAGGCGAGACTTTATAGTGATGCTCGAACATGGGATACTTTATAGTGATGCTCGAACATGGGAGACTTTATAGTGATGCTCAGAACAAGGAGACTTTAGGTCAAGGTCATAACATATGCGGTTCAATAAGTTCAAGTAAGGCATTACTTCATAATTAAGTTCAAAGATTTGTTTCAAGTTCATAAGATCTAGTCAAAAGAGTTTACAAAAGTAAGATTCAATTTAATTCAAGTATGATTCATGCATTGACCCCAAAATATAGTAAAAGCGGTAAAAGGGATGTGATTACTCACTTAGTAAACGGCGATGACAAAAGTGAGTACAGAGGTATAATGTGAAACTTTAATGGACCTATACCCATGATATGATATGCAATGAGTTGCAATGTAATGTTATGCATGCATTTTGTATGTTATTTATACCATTTGCGAGTTTTGAAAATAATTCTTATCGTCGAAAAATACTCTTTTGACGTCTTGACCATTCAAAATGACTATACAAGTTTTCGTCAAAATGTCATCCTACAATGGTTTTGTAATGATTTATGGTGAAATTTTCACTTTAGTAGTAAAACAATGTAGTGGAAATTTTCATGAAAGTGATAAAATGGCTCAGAAAAACTAGTCGTAAAATGGTGTCCGTCGATCGTTAAAAACGAACTCATTGTTTTGGAAAGTTTGCATCGAAATCTAGAAGTTTCGATTCGGAGTTTTAGTCCAAGGTCTCGAACATAAAGATAATAAGGGTTAAAGATAGTAATTTTGTCTAATTGTTGTTCAAAAGTGAGTTTCGGCCAAGTTTAGACAACCATAAATAATTTATTACTACTCCGCTTTACAAGCGACATGGTTTTGAAAAATATGCTTTCGGTGATCTTGATTTTATTAGAAGACATTTCGTTCCAAAAGTTCCACATAAGTGGTTAAAACGACCTCAAACATGGTCGTTTCATTACCGTAACACTTGTATCGTAAAGTAATATAGTTTTTGAGAAAATAATAGTTACGGCAATTTTATGAAAGCGTGCATATCTTTGTCGTTTCAAATCCGTTTTCTCGTATATCGTCCTTAGCTTAGTATCAAAGTAAACTAATATATTTTTGACAAGTCGAAATGATTTGTGAAGCTTAAGGCTCATTTTGACTCGGACAAAATAAAAAGCGACATCTTGAAATTTGAGAAGACTATATATTTAGTCGTCAAACTTGTAAAATCCATAACTTCTTCGTTATAACTCCGTTTTTATCCGTTCAGCTGACCCGGATTCGTTTTAAAGTATATTTTCTAAATATCAAGGCCAAAATGTACGTGCCCTACTGTCGGATTTTCCAGAAAATCAAAACAAGGACAGACCACTTTTATAGTTATCGAAAATAGTTTTTCTCGGACAAAACCTATTCTAATCCTTCAAATCAACTCCAAAACTAATCTAATCCTACCATACACCTTCTTAGGGCGTCATGGGTTCCTAGACATCATCAAGACCAAAGTATACCAAGGGGATAATTATAGGATGACTTTATATATATACATATATCTAAAAATCATGTAAAATGGTATAAACAACACAAATCATGCATGCTTGCACCAAAAATGAAGAGATACATATGAAATGATAAGGAAACATAAAAAATGAAAGAAACATGCTTACTAGTTAATATGATGAGGTGCAAAGAACAAGGTTTAGCCTAAACACTCTTGGTTTTTATTTCAAAACCTAAATAAAGAGTGTAACTAGATTGTTATTAACTTGATCTTGAGAAAAATTTTGTGATGATCCATGAAGACCCTATGATGGCGGTTTGGAGAGTGAACAAGAAGAGAAAAAGTTTTGCTAGCTAGGTGAATTATTGGAGTAAATGAATGAAAATGAGGTGAAGACTTTAAGTTGTGTACAAGTATATCCAATCAAGAAAAATAGCACCAACTAGGACACATCCCCATGGCGGATATGGGGATTGTGTTCTAAAATATATATATATATTTTTAAACATATACTTGTGTATAATTTGTATAAAATTTGTTAGAAATGTAGAAAATGTATAAGTAAAGGTAAATGATAGTTTTAGGTACAAGTAAAATTTTAATAGATCAAAATAGATTATAATGATATTATAAAAATTGTAAAATACATTCCTTGTGAAATTTGGTGATAAGATAATTATCGAGAAGTTTTTAAGAAAAGCGTCGTAATAATATAAATTTAACGAATTATATACAAAATAAATTTAAAACACTAGGTAAACTCAAAATATAGTTTTTATAAACTAAATGCAAGTTTAAAAAATACATCGGGATCATTTTGAAAGTAGCATTAAATATTCAAAATAACAACTCACGCGATACGTTTATTTAATATAAAATTCACGCGTTAAATGTGAATTGAAATGCCATGAATGAACTAAGATGATGCATATATAATTTAAGAAATGACCGAATTTGAGAATTGTGACATAAACGCACAAATGACTAGTAAATCTTTATGTACCGCGTGTGCAATAGAAAAAGTGCTACATTCATGCCTTATAGTCGCAAACACAAAAACACGACACTAATGATCAACTTAGAAACCATCACGAGGACTTCTCATCCCTCGTTCACTATAAAACTCATGACAAGACAAGCGGGCCTAAAGCCCATTGTCGAGCCCAATAAGCCAGATCTAGTCAATATGCATCTAACTTGAGCCAATGAGTCTATTATAAGTAAATAAGCACTAAAAATAAGCTAGAAATGAGTTGTGATCATCTTGTAAAGTTTTAGTATGTTAAAAGGGTACTTGGACCGAATTTGCAAATCAAATGAATTTTGGGTTAAAAGCGTAACTTTTAAAAAAGATAAAGGGTCATATATTACATTATAACAAACATGCATGAAGTCTAAGGGCTAATATGGCAAATTTATAAAGTAAATGGGTATGATTTCACGTGCATGTGCGCGCATAAAACCACAAGGACCGGTTGTGTAATTAACGAAACTTATTATATATAAGTTTTGGGTGAAAAATAACAAATTAGAAAAGTAAAGGTTTAAAGCGCATAATCATAACTTGGAGGGCTGTTTTGTAAAATCGGTTTACCAAAGGATTAAAATGTCATTTAAAGTTTTGATATAAAATACTTTTGGGTAGAAAGTGTAAATTACTCAAATTTGAAGGACTAAACTAGTAATTTTGTAACTCGAGGGTAAAAAGTGTAAATTGGGAAAAGTTTATCAAAACTTATGATTTCATAATAGCCTCGTAAAAATGAGTATTTTGATCACATGAGCGTAATATTTTCGAATAATGATAAACTTATTTAATGTATAAATGTATATGTAAATATATATTAGAAAATAACGAAGTATATGTAAAAATATATTTATTTCGATAAAATACTCGGGGAATCTAAATACGTTAAAATGATCAACGAATTTACTAAGATCTGGCAGGGAACATTTCACTTATGCGTAAGTGAGGATCACTAGTTAAGACAATGTAGCATGTAAATTAACTTAAAGCGTTAATCACGATCGCAACTATTGGATTGGACAATCAATGATCTATTGAATAAGAATATTCAATGCTCTATTATTTTGGTCGTGAACCAAAATGCTCATTCTTGAGACTCGCCATCTCATCATTTTAGGTTTCGAGTTGGAACCTCCGCTACATTGTGCTTGATCTTTTTGTGCGTGTGCATTATTATCAAGGTGAGTTCATAGCCTCGCTTTTACTTTATTTTTACAAACCCGCGAGGAGATACATGCTCTAAACTAGAACACAAGGTTTTCATAAATGCTTGATCCTCTTGATTATTAGTCTTGCTAAGTTGTTAGCCACAAGTCCCCGATCATGAACCATTAGTCACAGCGAGTGAGCGTAGATATCGTGAATAGTACTATGGGATTAACGAACCCGTTTCGGTTATAGAGAAATAACCGGCGCACCATATCAATTTCTTTAGGTAATTGGCTATTACCTCCTTTGGGGCATATTTACGTCTGTGGTAATTGGTGTATGGGTTGAGTCTTGGTTTCATGAGCTTAGTGCATAATAATCATGATATTTTTATTATGATATTGTTAGTTTACAATGATCATGATCTTATACTTGTGTTCAACTTATTTTAAACCTATGGACTTCACTCAACAATTTTGTTGACCTTTTTAAACATGTTATCTCGGTGTCGGTGAAGATTATGATCAAGGTGCGGAGCGGGGCATGGCAAGCTTATCGGTGGTGTAAAACATAAAGTTATCATTTCTTTCAAACTCGTGATCTTTCTTTTGGGAAAAACACTTGATCTATTTACAATGTTTTGTAACAAACTATGAGTTTTCGATGAATGATAAATATTTTAATAAAACGTCTCTTCAGTCGTTTTCTATAATTATTGACTATGATCTCCATTCAAGTAACACCGAATTAGTCTTCCAGCAGTCATTAAGATTTTGGGGTGTTACGGATGGTGTATAGATTTGAACCACGAGTTCCTCTTAACAATTCCACACCATCAAGTTCTCTAACGAAACAAGTATGTTTTCTAAAAGCCACTTGAGATCGGAATCACGAATTGACCAACGAGAAAACAAGTTATGACCAAGACCTTCAACATAATATACCTTGGAGATTACACTTTTACCAACAACATAATCTCCATAACCCATAATTGCACCAAAATGGTGGTTCCTTAATCTAATAGTCCCGATGAATTTACTCACGAAGTTCATGAGCAGCGAGCGATCTCGATCATATGCTTGGAGCGGCTGAGTCCGGGTCCCACGAGCGATTTGAGCGATCTGCGGTTGAACACGACAAGAATGGATAAGCGGATAATTGGGAACCCCATGCAATAATGGGTTCCACTTGGTTAATAACGATGATTGGAACACCCGCATCGAAGTAGAAACAATGGAATCATCGAAATAGATGCGATGATAGTGTCGGTATTTGACATATTCAAAGTATGTTCACTTCTTAAGGAATAGTTCTACCGGTAGGCATCCATTTTTAGTGGGCATTGTCTTAGCAAATTGAGGCAAAACTCATTAACCTTACGGCGGTGGGTATCCATTGATAACCTATATTACTAAATTTTCTTCCTATAGGTTTCCATTGTTTTCTAACTTTCTTTCGCCTTTGCCTTTTCGCCTTCTTAGCTTGATTTTTAACATTAACATTTATAAGCGGGCATTTAATGACATTAGACAAATCATTCACACCACATTCATGATTAGTAGCAAATCAGCGATCATCATTACATGGTTTGCGAGATAGTAGCATAATTGAATTAATTACTGATGCGCTTATGGCTAATACTAGAATCAACACGATTCGTTTTATTCAACTCAAACTTAATGTTCCTAGGGTGGTCTTCTACTCTCTTCAATGCACATTCTTAGCTTGCGAGGTCCTATCTTGCTTGGTATTGCACAGGCTTTGACAGCTTGCTTTTATATTCTTGATTATTCTGTAGAGGGAATTATGGGAACATTAGTTGGTTGATCTACTTTTGCATTCTGAACTAGGCGTGCGGGGATCTAAACTACTGAAGGAACAATAGAGTTCACTTTCTTATCTTGGGCATAGAATGGTTTGTATTCTTGGCACAAGTCATAGAACAAGGCATCACGACTTTACCTTTCGCACCTAAGGATTTAGGACATGTTGATATTAAACATTCTAGCGTTCACGAGATCGTTTGGCACGAATGCAAGCAAAGCTAATTTCTCTATCAAGCGGCTTATTTATGAAATCCTCTTCCACAATCTCACGGAGACATTCTAGACTATCCTTAAGGTGAGCAAAATAGTTATGAAACACAAGTTCATTATTCCTAAGATGAGGAGGAATGTATTTAATAGTCACATATATTTGCGATCGAGGATGACTTTGATGCAACATTCTCATTAAAGACAGTGGCGACTTCCCTTTTCACGACTCCTCGATTCTCAATTTCTTTTGTAAAGGCGTTATTTTTCGTTGTTCTTGTCACGGTGACTTTCATTGAATCATATAACTCTTTAAAGTGTCGTTTAACCTTTTCATTTTCTTCTAGAAAACTCTCATTTTCTTTTTGTAAAACATTAACCAAGTTTTGAAGATGAAAGGTTTGAGAACACTGAGAATCTAAAGGAGGAGGCATTTGGGAACCCGTCACATTGTTCTTTTCACCATTTAATTGTGAAATTTGGGCTTTCAACTTTCTGATCGTGTTACAATGAGCTTGAATTTGTTCATCTCGTTTGTTGATTTCAAAAAGTGCATCAAACTCTGGAACATTTGAGGATGTCTTGATGTTTGAGGTTTTGACATTTTCTTTGAGATGTTGATATTTTAGTTGTAAATTAAAATGTTCAACTTCTAGCTTAGAAAACTATTTTACCAAATTATCGTGATCATCCTGATCAATTTTCTCGTTTAGTTCTGAGTTTTTGCTTTCAAGCTCAATGACACGATCATGGGAAACTTTCAATGCAACAGTTAGTTCATGAAATTGAGAAGCAGTAATAGAATGCTTAGTAACAGTATAAAACACATCTTGAGTCATACAACTCAATATTAAGTTCTCATTTAAGATATGCAGATTCTTCCTTTCAATTTCATTATATTTGAGTTTTCGTTCATAATCATTGACCTCAACTATCATTGCATCAAATTCCTTTTCCATATCTTTGATATCAGATTTTATTCCCTTTTGAAGACTCTCAAATTGACCTTTTAATTGTTTAAAGAAAGGCATGACCTCAGTTAAATAACATTCTTTAGTTTGCTCAAAACCCCTTTCCCCCTCAGTTATCCCTGTAGGTGTGATTCTCTTCTTACACGTCTTCTCAAAATCAACAAATAGTTGATAAACAACATACATGCTGATTAAGGTCTTGCTATTAGTGGCAATAGATATAGGAACTAAATGCATTGGTGTATTTGGAGGATACATGCATTCTTTGGAGGCAATTTCCTACAAGGGGATTCTTTTCAACAAGATTTTCGACTTTTGCATATCCATATCCTTTTTCCAGAACAATTGTTCATGGGTTAATAGAGTCTGAGGCTTAAACTTGTTTAAGGAGATCCAATTTTCCTTAGTGTAATCATGGGGTTTTATCGTTATGTTTTCCTTTTTACACGCAGGATCGTTAAGCTTCTTATCCATTTTCTCCCTAGAGGCATCATCTAATTTTCTATCCTCTTTCGTGCTTCCAACACAAGATGGTGTTTGCCTAGGCTTAAGAATCTCGTTACCATCATATAGTACCTTATGAGCAGCTCTAGCCTTTTTAACTACCTCGGGATTAGGTTCCTCAACAAAGGGAATACTATGCTTATCACTTAAGACTTTGTGCTTAGTGATCAGTGAGCGATCGAATGGTATTCCGCATGCGTCTGACTTATTTTCAAGCTTGTTTTCAAAGTTTTAGATTCGAAAAATCATTCAAAAGTTTTGATTTCTTAGCATTGAATTCTTGCTTAAGCATTTTCACATTTACTTGAAGTTCTTGTTTTTGCTTAGTAGTTTTAGAAAGCTTTTCTTGTAAGGAGTTTAACTCTTGTTTTAATACTTCTTCTCTAAAATTACTTTTTCTAATAATTGTACGCATTTGGTCATCCATTTCCTGCTCACGGGTAGTTAACTCAAACTTAGCACGTTGTTCATACATAGCAACTTGTTCTTTATAGGCATTTAGTTCAAAGATAACATAATCATCAGGGGCACATGTAGTGTATTCATCAAAAACATAGTCATCATTGACTGCAGAAGATACATCACTTGGTACAATCTCACTTTCACTTTGTGTCACATATTGATCATAAGGGACAATATTACTATTACCCTCATTTTCAATATCTGATTCATAAGTTTCAAGAGTTTGTACTTTATTATGCATCTTTTGCTCATCAACTTCATCATATAGTTTTAATACCTCTGAAATGATTGAATCTTTGGATGGGCCAGCCTGTTGTGGTGAAGAGACCTTTGGAGAGACCATATGTGAGATGCTAGCCATGAAGATTGTTTGGCGATGGGTTCATCATCGACATCAGTCAAATGCATCACAATCGACTACTTGAAAGGCATTTTGATGATTGTGACCTATTTCCGAATTGGTCATTCATCAACATCAAGACATCATAGGTTTTGGCATTTCCTCGAAGAAATAACAACTCTTCTTCATCCAAAGTCGCCCATTATCACGAGCTTGCACAAGTAACATCTTGTCTACGAAGTATTACGCATTACGTGGACGTTTTGGAGATGTGCGCTTTCTGCAATATGTCCTCACCACCACAGTTGTAGCATTTGATTGGCTTTGCTTGTCCTTGATTTGGATTCCTTCCACGATTCTCGATTCGCCAAATACCCTCTACCAACTCCACCTCTTCCCTGTTCATACGCCTTTCTTGAACCAAGTGCACCATAATCTTCCATCTCGACATTAGCTTGATTGTGTGGATTGGATGCTATTCGAGGTTATTGTTGGTGTGTGGGAGAGAATTCATGTTTTGACTTACCATGAGAGATAGTTGATTGATGAAGTTTTCCATGAGTGTGTTTGAGTCGGGAGGCTTATATGCTGGATCAAGGATGAGCTTGTAATTACCATTACCCATGGGTATGACTTGAGAAGCTTTGGTGGTAATTCCAACATTGGTGTAAAAAGTTGTAGAGTCATTTGACGAACTAGTTTTTCCGGGCTTAGATTTGAACTGTTAAAGAATCCTTCGTTCAAACTTAGCATGTCTCTCATTCTGAAGAAGGAAGGCATCTGAGGTTTCTCATAGTTGGTTTTTTCAATCCTTTGGTTAGCTTCACGAGGTGACAAACTTGTGCCATTCGGGATTCATGTTGTTCACAAACTTTGAGTTCAAATGAATATTTGGCATAGTCATTTTGATATTCCTCATATCATTCACAAGCTTGTGGAATCTCATGTAATATTCATAGATACTCTCTCCGGTTTCATCTTGAAGTGCTCAAATTCATCATACATTTGTGATTCTCTGTCTTCTTAGTTAATTGAACCCGAGAGAAGCATCTTGACATTATCCCAAATGACCTTGGCTTCAAGGTGTTGTGATTGATAAGCTTGTAGATATCTTTTGGAAGACCACAAGTATAATGTTTGAATCACGATATCGACATCGAATCTCTTTTCTCCTTATCATTGAGCTCATCATATGTCTTTGGTCCATCCAATCAAAGATCATTGTTCCATCTGCACAATGTCAATTATGTCTCTTGTAGTCTCAATCGATAAGGTCCTTCATCGATTGACTTGAGAATGTTGACTCCATTTTCCTTTCCTAGACAATACAACCTAATTCATTGAGCCCATGATTCATAGTCGGTTACATCGAGCATGGGAGGACGAGTGTCTGAACCATTTGCTTGAGCGTCCTCATTCTGATGAGATGATTGTAGGCGCGTTGGTAGACATGTTTACATTTCACGGGATTTTATAACTCTATGATTAAACCGGAAATAGATTCTTTCACGGAATTTTACTAAATCAAGAGAAAACCGTATTAGAAACAAAAATCAACCAAGTCGCTATAATCCTTGAACCAAGTCGCTAAGTAGCAACTCGCTAAACCTCAAGTCGCTGTGAATCAAGTCGCTAAGCACAAGTCGCTAAGACCTAAGTCGCTGAACATAAGTCGCTAAAGCACCAAATTGCTAAGCAGACAAGTCGCTAAAGAGCAACTCGCTAAGTATCCAAGTCGCTAAGAGTCAACTCGCTAAGAACAATAAGGACAAGTCGCTAGAAACAATAGAGACAAGTCGCTAACCCAACTAAGTCGCTGGCAAGTGGAACCTCCACTAACTTGTCTTGTTTGTCGACTTGTCTCAATAGACAAGTCGCTAAGATCAAGTCGCTACGACTTAAACTACAACTTCATTGAAAATTACTAAAGCAAGTTGCTACGAAGAAAAACACTCAGAGACACAAGTCGCTAAGTTGAAAAACTTCAAACCACACTTTTCAATCCAAAACAAGCCCAACCACGTTGATTCAAGCTTTCCAAATCAAAACCCAAGCACTTACAATGATTCTAAACACAAAAGTACACTCAAAATTCAAACTTTAACACAAGAAATGATCCAATGATGCAAAACCACTAAACTTTTCAAACCCAAAACCATATAAAACCACTAGAAATCCAAGGATATGTAAGAGATGATCAAACCATGGCTCTTGATACCATTTGTAACATATTGGATTTCACAAACACATCAAATCATGATCACACTAGGCATATACAATAAGGTTTTAGAGAGAGAAATAGTTAGAGGTTTGGGAACTTAGTGAGAGAAAATGAAAATATTATTATGAGCTCCAACTCTCTACCTTGGGAGGTAGAGAGTATTTATAGTCTTACATCAAACGCCACCTACGGGCTGTGGATCAGGAATACAGTGGGTAAAGACCCGTCCGTCCTCCACGGTGTTACTTAACTAAATACTGTTTAACTTTAAATAACTACGACTACGAGCTTTCTAACGATTACATATACTTGAGGTGACCGACACTTTAATAACTGGATTTACTAAATCCTAACATGGTAGCATTTATTGTTATGTATATTAAAATGCATACATATATATTTTTTACATTCATCTTTGCCATACATGAGTGTGTCGCATTGGTGATACAAAAAGAGGTCTGCTGATATGAGTTGCATGAGTTTTGGAAGTTAGTGCGACAATATTGTTATTACATGATACATATATTTACAATAGTGCTACTGATATGAGTTGCTGTTAGATTAGATGGATGAGCAAAAGCGTGGGGATGAGATAAAACCTGCAATTTTGCATATAATGAAGGAACGTCAGGAGTGGTGTTGTTAATTTTTTAGTATAGATGTTGTATTATGTGTTTGCTTACTTTTGTAGGAACGCCTATTCTTTTTTGTTTTTCTTCTTATCAGTTGCCTTATCTTCGAAAAGTGTTCGTTTAGTGCTTGTCTGCTGAACTGTCTGTTCTGCATTTTTGGTTGGCAATATGGCTGATGTGATGACAGTTGGTGGTGGTGTTTTAGTGCCTGTCATAAAAGAAAAAGTTTTATGTTAATTAGCATTGTTGTCCACATACGTAATATGAGTAGTCAAGGTTGTCATATGGCGGGGTTCTGCACATATAAGTTTACGAAGTTTAGTAAGTGCGTAGATGTATTTGAGCTTTTTTTTTTACCTGAAGAAGAGGTGTCCTGATTTTTTGCTTGCTCGATGGTCTCTGCATTTTGGATGGGTTTATGTTGTAGCTCTTGTATCGTTGTTCCTGTTAAAAAATAATAGTAAAGTGTTAAGATAGTAAATGTAATTTTGTTTTGAGTTATTATTGAGTGGTTACCTGAGGTTGTTGTTTCAAGTTCTTGTTGCACATCTGGTTTGTCCAAAATCCTGTTGAGAACGAAATCCGGTGGTTCTTGTTTGGAAGTTGTATTGTAGTGAAATTGGAAAATGTGTCTTTTTCCGACAATTGCTTTCACTTTTTCAGGAAATTCTTTTGGGTCAGGGTTTTGGATTGATGCAAGCATTGTGTTGCAGTCTTCCCCGACGATATCATCTGCTGCCGGTGTGAAGAATGTCATCATTGATGTTTCTGAACCATCTGTTATGTATCCTTTAAAATTGTATCTAGTTGCATGAACTGATTTTGTTAGATAAAGGTATTTATGTAATTTGTTTTGTTTTCTTTAATAGATTGGTTACCTGTTTGTTGGAGATGCAGTGGGTCCGTGAACTCTGCAGCCATAAAAGTTATTGTTGTTCGTAAGCTTGATAGAACAATTGCTGCAGGATTTGTAGTACCATTCTAGCGATGTGTTGAGGCTGGTTATAGTTCCTTCGCAGGCAAATCGAACTCCCTGTATGTATTTTTATTCAATTGTTTAAGTTATAAATGATGGTTTAAAGTTGTTTTATTAGTTATGGTGTATACATGATGCATAATTTCTTTTTATAAGTTAAGTTAAACAGTAGTTAGTCATTGTCACTTACTGCATAAGTTTTCCGAATCTGCTTCATAAGTATGGCAAGAGGAATCCTATTTCGAAACTTTTCTTTTTCCTTGTCTTGGAATGGTTGCCTGACAATTTGTAGCGGTGGATTGAGGTTAAATAGAGCTCTGTACCTGTTGTATACATAGATGGTTGTTAACAAAAAAATTGTTATAGAAGTGTCTATGAACAGTAATTATGATATGCAACTTACTATGACTTATATTGCTCTAGTTATGGAATCTTTGGGTTTATATAGTAATATGTCGTTGGTGTTGCCGAAAGTTGTAAGTTGTTTAAGTACCGTGTAACTCTGCAAGATGTTACAACTATTATGATCGGCTTTTCTAGTGCATCAATAGCATCCTTGTTGAATGTGTCGGCAAGAGTACCCCATAGTGTTACCGCAAGAGAGTTACGGCTGTTTTAAGGAAAAACGTTATGAGAAGCAAAGTGTTGTTATGCATTTAGTGTGTACTATTAACAGTAGATTTAGTATGTAGACTTACTTTAGGTTGTGTATCTCGATTTTGCGATGGATGACTTGGTTTTTATTTGGGTTGCCGATTTTTTCTTTCTCAGTGGATCTTATGTAGCAGCCTATGTAGTCTGTTTAGAGGATGATAAAAAAGTTTTTTATAAGAAAATTTACATATAACTAATATAAACATTACACGATTCATTACCTGTCAGGACTGGATGTGGTTTTTTGGTTTTGTCTTTTGTATCAACGACTCTGCCAGGCAGTTGATTTTAAGAAATGAAGTCAAAATAGATTAAATGCAATGGCAAACGTGGTGTTTTAAGAAGTATTTTGGTATTAATTTTGTCAGGTTCATTTATTGCTTCTCCATTCATGTAAAGCCACGTGGCTGACCCAATGTTGTGCAAAACTCACGTTCCTGCCTTTTAGTATATAGGATAATAATTGAGTTTAGCATAGGATATAAGATCATTTGAGGACAAAAGATTATTTACATACCAAGGGATCAATCTCCACCCTTCATTTTTATTTGATCTAATGGATGAGATTAATCCCAACAATATAAAAAACCAACTTCATCCTTTTTTTTTCTTCAAATATTAATATCTTTTAAACCGCTAATCGTAGAGCGAAAAAAAATATATCATTGCGACGAGCATTTAATTATCTTTCATAGATAAAGACTTTGATATACTTTCGACAAAAAAATCGTATTTTTCACGTTTTGTTTTTAAAGTTTTTTCGTTTTTTACATTCTTGAAATTTGATTGAAAAATCATATATGATATAACACTAATTTGATATTAGTGTAAAATCATATATGATATGTAATATCATATGTGATATTAGTGTAAAATCACATATGATATAACATGTGATATTACATATCATATATGATTTAACACTAATATCACGTGATATTCAATTTAGTGCTTTATCGTATATGATTTTTTCACGCAATTTCAAGAACGTAAAATAAACAAAAAGATTTAAAAACGTGAAAAAATGATTTTTCTTTTTTCAGTATATCAACGCGTCTCAGATATAAAAGATAATTAAATCTTCGTCACGACGCCGTAAATATTTTCGCAATGATAAGCGGTTTAAGAGATATTTAAATTATAAAAATGGGTGAAATAATAAAATCGCTTAAATCTCAAACCATTGATTTTTTTTTTGGATGGTGGAGATGAGTCACTTGGTATGTGAGAAATGTTTGGTATGTAAAATAACTCTCTCTCTTGATAGTTGTTAAAATCTTGATCTTAATTTTGGGATCTTACGATTTTTACCATTCTACAAATAAAAATGACCAGGATCCTACGTAGGATCTTAACAAGTTTAAAATGTCATAGGATCCCGATTTTGACCATATGATCTTAAGATCTATTCCGATCCAATCTTACTTTTCTCCAACTGCAAACCAAGAAAAATACAAAAATATGATTTATGTCTTTATATAACTAAAAAAAAAAACATGAGATTCTTTTTAAGCATTCTATATTCATAAGTAAGGACAATATTTTCATGAAATATTCATATATTTCGTAATTATAATATATAATAATTTGTAGATTTGAATAATATTACAAAGATCATTAAAAAATGACATTATAGTGTAGATCTTAAGATCACGATTCAATCTTACGATCACAATCTTAAAAATAAGATACCGATCTTAAAAACGTTGATTGTTAGCATTAACTCTTCATTAGATTTACAAAGTTTGACTTGTACTTAAAAAGTCAACAGCTCAAAAATTGAACTTGATTACCAAAAGAGAAAGTGTTTATGGTGTTATCTCTCTCCAACTTATCCACAAGAAACAAACAAGAAGAAACCATAAAAAGCAGTGTTTAAATGCTCCGTCCCACTGACAGCAAACGAAGATATTTATATTTGGAACAAAATTACTCGCTATTTAAACCCAATCCTCCTAATAAATAAATTACTAGTCAGTAGTCAGTCATTGAGGAGGTTAAAAAATGGGAGAAGAGCAAGGAAAGAAAGTAGTGGAGGAAGGATGGTTAGCTGCAAGATCCACCGACATCCAACTCACCGGAATTCAGCTCACTACAACTCATCCTCCTTCTTCCGATACCTCTCACTGGATGCCAGCTGTCGTTCCCGGAACGTATATACTCTTATCACTTTGCAAACACACATACTCTAATTACTACTGTATTATTATTATCAGAACACATTCTTTTAGCTTCATAAATACACTATTTTTGGTATTACAACAAAATATGTACAATTAATGTTACCCTTAATGCAATTTCACACCATGTACAAAATCAATCCGAATGCTATTGTGTCGGTCCAATTACATGGCCTACATTTCCTAAGCTGTTTTATTGCATTCATAGGCTAAGATCATTTTATTGGCAGAGTTTTGGCAACCCTTGTAAAGAACAAGGTCATTCCAGATCCTTTCTACGGGTTGAAGAATGAAGCGATTCTGGACATTGGTGATTCAGGGCGGGAATACTACACGTTTTGGTTTTTCACTACTTTTGAGTGTAAGCTGGTAGGTCGCAGATTCATGTATTCTAATTGTATAATGGATAAATTTATATCTTCTGCCTTTGGATAGACATACAACTCCAGAAGATACGTAGTTAGTTGGTTTCCTAAAACAAAATCTCAAAGATATGTTTTTTATTAAATTGTCTTGGCATGTAATTCATATTTAATGTATAAAATGTTTTTCAGTCAAGTGAGCAGCATGCTGATCTCAACTTCCGAGGAATCAATTACTCTGCTGAAGTATATTTAAATGGACACCAAATTGTACTGCCAAAGGGGATGTTTCGCAGGCATTCAAATGATGTGACTGATATTCTTAATCCTAATGGCCAAAATATGCTTGCAGTTCTTGTTCACCCACCTGATCATCCTGGTACCATTCCTCCTCAAGGAGGTCAAGGGGGTGATCACGAGGTATAAAATGGCGCTTTTGACCCAAATCTGATTTGGCTTGACCCATTCATTTTTCCACCTACACTCCCTCCGGTATATACACATTATTGTCATTCTTTTAATACTAATTGTCTGATGTCTCCATGCCAGATTGGGAAAGATGTTACCACACAATATGTTGAGGGGTGGGATTGGATTGCTCCCATCAGGTAACAAGATCAATTTTCTGAGTACCTACACAAAATTTACCTTTTTCTTTTTCGTTTCTGCTATTTCGAGAGCGACTTACGAACTTATATAGTTATTTTCTGATTGTCCCTTGTTCATATATTACTCATTCCATCCTAAAAGAGGCAACATCCGACTTCACATAGTACTTACTAAAGAAACTTAAAATAAAAACTTACGCAAAAAGACATAGCTGTTTTTCATGGACACAAAAAGCAGAGTCAAAGGAAGTAACGAGGGTTCCGACTATTTGTATTTTAAGAGCAAAGTTATTCATTTTCATGTCTATTTCTATGCATTTCCTTCAATCATACAACAAAATTTTTCACTCAAAAAGTAGTTTCTCCTGCATCTCCAAATAAATTCAGCATTGCTTCTTGCACAAATTTTAGGAGCACTATGGGCCATGTATATAATAAAGAATTAATCTTTTTACCTAAAGGACATCGCAGGTTGAAATATCATCAGCATATAAGTCTCTATATGTACCAAGTAACAATAATTTACTTGGCAACAAAATGTTTATGATGTATGTATGTATAACAATTGTGTAGGGATAGAAACACTGGTATTTGGGACGAGGTATCCATCACCGTTGCTGGGGTGAGTCCATGGTCAAATGTTTAGAATGTTTTCACATTATCACCAATTTAAGAGTATGAATCTGTTTAATTTTTCTTATTGCTTATAGTTTTTAAATTACACCATGGCAGCCTGTAAAAATTGTTGATCCTCATCTGGTTTCATCATTCTTTGATGATTACAAGAGGGTTTATTTGCATGCTACCGCAGAGTTGGTAAACAGAAGTGGTAAGGCAGCTGATTGTTCTTTGAAAATTCATGTATCAACCGAACTTGAGGGAAATACTTTTTTGGTTGAACATCTTCAATCAAAGCAGCTCTCAATTCCTGCCAGATCACATGTTCAATATACATTACCGGAGGTGAAGTTCTTAATGTAAAATATTTGTAGTTAGAAAAAATTTGAAAGGATTGTAGTTAATTAATTGAATAATTTTAATGCCAGCTTTTCTTCTACAAACCGAACTTGTGGTGGCCAAATGGCATGGGCAAGCAATACCTGTATAATGTTGAAATTACGGTTGATGTTGATGGTTATGGAGAGTCTGATGCATGGAACCATCATTTTGGGTTCCGTAAAATTCACAGCGAAATTGATAGTGCTACTGGTGGAAGGTATATTAGATATGGCTTATTGGGTGTGTCGGGCGGTCTGAGTATTGGAAAGAAACCGGAAATTTTTAGTGCAGATCGAAACAGTTAGGGATGGGTTGACACGCAAGTACTTTATGTTCCTTACTCGATAATAGTACTAAATAATTATTACGTTTACTTTGAGTATGAAGAGTATATTACTAAATTAATTTATCTATTTCTAACATATTGGACCATAAAAATTTATATACTAAAAGACACATTTTGGGCAACATTCAACTCGTTTTGACCCAATAGGCATAAAAGATCAACCACAGCGGATGAATTTACATGTGAATGGGTTAAAATTGCCACTTCTTTTTGTTATTTATCATTAACTTTAGCGGCTATAGTGATAAACTGATAATACAAAGAATTGTGTTTATTTGTTATTCCCATTGCAGGTTGTTTAAAGTGAATGGAGAGCCTATATTTATTCGAGGTGGAAATTGGATATTATCTGATGGCTTGCTGAGGCTATCAAAGAAACGTTACAAAACAGATATCAAGTTTCATGCAGATATGAACTTTAACATGATACGTTGTTGGGGTGGTGGGTTGGCTGAGAGACCTGATTTTTATCACTATTGTGATATCTATGGTTTGCTAGTAATTCTCACTCCCATTTCTCTATAGCTATAGTGGTCTAAATAGATTTTTTAAAATGCATTTGCTATAAATTTGGTGGTAAGCAGTTTTTCTTATTATCTCTTCTCCCAACATCAAAGTTGCTCTAAATGTAGACACCTTAACTTAAAAAATAGAGCAGCCCTGTTCTGATATATAAATGTAATCAAGATGTCACTTGAATTTATGTCTGTAAAAATAAAATAAAAAATGGTGACTTACATGGAAACATGTCAAATAGGTAGAAAACTTGAAACTCACTTGAATTTTGTTACAGAGTATTTGTTTTATATCTAAAACGATATTGTCATCAAAATGATACAACTTTGGTAATCATATTGACACACTAGACATAAAAAAAGGAAGTTTTTTGAACAAAGTGTTTTTTATCAACCCTACTTGAGCCAAAAAAAGTACCCATTTGTGACTCATTATCTAACCTGCTTGACCTGCCCATTTTGCCACCTCTTTTTGCATAACTTGAAATAAGGATATTGTTAAAATTTCTTATTTTGCATCTTCAACGTGCAATATATAAGCATATCAGCTCTATATTTTCTTTGCCAATATACATTGAATAAGATATGCTCATATACAATTGGGCATCAATGATATGATAGTTATTGTAGGTTTGGCAAGAGTTTTGGATCACTGGAGATGTCGATGGGAGAGGTGATCCGGTCTCCAACCCTGATGGTCCACTAGACCATGAGCTTTTCTTGTATTCTGCACGTGACACAGTCAAACTTCTAAGAAATCATCCAAGTCTTGCTCTATGGGTGGGGGGAAATGAACAAATACCACCACCTGATATCAATGAAGCTTTAACAAATGATCTGAGACTTCATCCATTTTTCCTAAAAGTCAATGAAACGAACAAGTCAAAGGAAGAAACAACCCCGGTTTTAATAGACCCCAGTCAGTATCTAGATGGAACACGGGTTTACATAAAAGGGTCATTGTGGGAAGGATTTGCAGATTCGGAGGGTGGGTGGACTGATGGACCTTATGAAATTCAGAACCCTGAAGCCTTTTTTAAAGATGATTATTACAAGTATGGGTTCAATCCTGAAGTTGGTAGTGTGGGAATGCCCGTCGCTGCAACTATTAGAGCAACAATGCCTCCAGAAGGATGGGAGATTCCTTTGTTTAATAAATTACCGAGTGGATATATAAAGGAAGTTCCAAACCCTATTTGGACGTACCATAAATATATTCCTTACTCGAAACCGGATTTGGTACATGATCAGATTCTACTCTATGGTAAACCAAAGGATCTTGATGATTTTTGTCTCAAGGTAAACGATGGTCTCTGTGTCTCTATGGGTGTTTGGGTTTGTGTTTTGGAACTGATTATCTTCTTATTGCTACTTTAATTCACAATAAATAGTTTTTAGTTTTCATAACAGCTGCAAAAAAAAATTGATTTTATGAGGATAAACGAATATTACAATGATGTACTTTTTGGTTAATACCTTGAATACTTAGATTTTTTGAACACTCAAACAGCTGATTATATGATTATTAAAACTTCAGACAGCGAAAGAAAATACAAACACTATCTTCTACAATCGGTAGCTGTTTATCATATCCAATGTTATAACCACTTTGACTGCGTATATCTATACACCTATTCACTTTTGGTTCTCAGTTTCTGTATGTTTCAAATGCTTCACAGGCTCAATTAGTGAATTATATTCAATATAGAGCGTTATTAGAGGGATGGACATCACGCATGTGGACTAAATACACAGGTGTTTTGATATGGAAAACTCAGAATCCTTGGACAGGTCTCCGAGGCCAATTTTATGATCATCTGCATGACCAAACTGCCGGATTTTATGGCTGTCGTCATGCTGCAGAACCAATACATGTCCAGTTAAACCTGGCAAGTTATTTCATTGAGGTGAAATATTCATTTCTTAATGTTCTTTATTATAAATTCAGTGAATACATATTTGAGGTGACAACAAATTACATGTGTGATATAGTAATTAGATGTGCCGAAATTGATGAGCCAGGTGATTTCGGTAATGGGTTTAAACGAGTTTGGGTTGAATCGGGTAGTCATTTTGTTAATGTTCCGAGTTGACCCAAAATACATTGTCAAAAAACATCTACCTTTTAAAAAAAAAAAATTATTATTGTGTCAAATGATTACAAAAACAAATTATTACAATAACAATCTTACTTTACCTTACCTGTTTGACCCATTAGGGGACAGAACATAATGGAATCGACCCATTCAACTTTAAACTGTTAAAATTTTCAACTCTGTTTGTAAGTATGCATTTTAAGTACTTAATCTAGTTTATATAGCAGCTATAACATTACTCAAAAACAAAATTTGAACGGAGAACATTACTACAAATAGCAGCGTGATAAGTTAACACTTTCCCTTTAATTAGGTGGTGAACACTACATCCAGTGAACTTTCGGATGTGGCTATCGAGGTGTCGGTGTGGGATCTTGAAGGAACATGTCCGTACTACAAAGTTTCAGAAAATCTCTCTGTGCCGTCAAAGAAAGCAGTACCAATATTCGAGATGAAGTACCCCAAGTCCAAAAATCCTAAAGCTGTCTACTTTCTTCTTCTCAAACTCTATAACATATCAGATTTCAGTATAATATCAAGAAACTTTTACTGGTTGCATAAACCTGATGGTGACTATAAACTATTGGAACCGTACAGAAAGAAGAAAATACCCCTTAAGATGACTTCAGACATTTCCATTAGCGGGTCAACATATAAAGTTCGTGTGCAGGTTAAGAACACATCAAAGAAACCGGACAACCACAGTTTACTCTATAAGAACAATTTCACGGAAGGTTATGATAATGTTGATTTTGACTTTGACTTGACATCATTGAATATTAGAAAACAGGAAACTGGTTTACTGCAGAAGTTCTACAATCGTTTTTCGGGGGAAGATAATGATGTTAAAGTGTCTGAAATAAATGGTACGGAGGATGGTGTTGCGTTCTTTCTTAATTTTTCGGTTCATGCTTCAAATAAGGATCATAAAAAAGGTGAAGACACTAGAATTCTTCCGGTTCATTATTCTGACAACTATTTTTCGTTGGTTCCTGGTGAGGAAATGGCAGTCACAATTTCTTTTGAGGTACCTAAGGGTGTCACACCACGAGTCTCGCTTCATGGCTGGAATTATGATAGTGCACACACTGTTCATTAATTCAAGTAATATATTATATTGGGTTAAGTTGTAACTGAGTGTAATTTTATAGCTAAAACAATAATTTATAAGATTATCTCTCCTATTTGTATGTAAAAGGTAGCCTGTGAAGCTGAGTCTGGGTGGTGTTGAAAATTAGGACAGTCACTGTTGTGTTTGTTAAAATAAAGAGGATTATTTTGCTATTTCTTTTTTGTTCAAAAGAAAAACTTGCTTTTTTGTTCAAAAGAAAAACTTTGCTATTTTTTAATGAATATCTATATTACATATAATAGAAAACAAGTCAAAGGTGAATTGTTTAATTATTGAAAAGTTGAAATTGGTCAATGGAGAGAGAAATGCATAAATTAATACTTTTATTAAAACACCTAATTACTTAAAAGTAAAACTAGAAGAATGCCATGCGTGAATCTTGCATGGTCTTACGATATTTTCAGAATAACAAATGTTTTGAGGTGGTGATGTGATGAGATGGTGGTGACAGCGGCGATAAGTATAGTTATATGTGTTTAACATTCCGTTTAGTGAATTCGTTTCACAACACTTCGAATGTATATGCTAAGTAGTTGTAAGTGTTTGTTTGGGTTCGTAACTTTCACGACATCATTATTCCCGCATATAAAATACCTCATGATCTCTTACGCGTCAAACACTCCAAAAGTATATGATTTTGACGAATCAAGATTATATTGATTTGAATAAATGAAATAAAGGTTAAAGTTGTAAAATTTGAATTAAAATAAAATAAACCCACTAAAAATATAAAACTAAAAATCATAAAAGTATATTAAAATGGATGTTGAATTAAAAAGATAAAATTTTAGAAAATATGGTGAAATTATATTATAATATAAATAAGTAGATAAAAGATATTTTAATTTGAAAATAAAGATGAATTTTTAGTTGAAGTGTACATGTCGTTTTATAATTAAGCTCCTTATCTTAATTTTTGGTGGTTAGGAGTTAGGCCGGAGTTTGTTAGGAGTTAGAACTTGGGTTTGTTAGAAGTTAGAACTGGAGTTTGTTAAGAAGTGACACGTCATCTCACGATTGAAATTCCTTATCTTAATTTTACATGCATTATAATATATCTTTCATAATAAGTAAGTAAAAAGTTTAAATTTTTAAGCCTTCTAATTTTAGAAGCCTAAATGCATTATAAAGTAGTATAGATAATTTATTCACATCAGACAACCAATTAAAACATATGTACTAAATTAAAACAACCAATTAAAACATCTCTTACTAAAAGATAATAAATTTTTCGTAACATACAATTTAAAGAATGTTAGCCTCGCTTTTATAAAGATAACGCCACTTACGTGAATTGAATTAGATCGTAGTATACTTTGCCCTTGGGACTAAGATCGTTTAATTGGCAAAGTTAGAGTTTATATATACCCCTCATGACTCCATGGGGGTGAGGTGAATCATTAGGTTATTGGTATTGTGTGTGTTTCTTAATAAATCCTGTGTTTTCTCCTCCCTCTCTCTAATTTCTCTCACTAAAAAGGATGAAGATCTTCATCTTCTTCCACCAACCCCGACCTCCAAACCACATAAATCTTATGTTTTTCGGTCCTGACAATTGGTATAACGAGCAAGGTTGTTGTTTGTTGATTTATTGTGGTTTTTATACATGTTTGTTGACTGTTTTTATGCTTTTTATGTGGCCGGAATTTTTTTTTTTTCCGATTTGTGGGTTAACAGTTAACAATATGTTTCGTATTCCTTGGTATCACAAAAAGTCACAATCTTTCTTGTATATCTGTCTTGGGTATATTCTGTCCAAACAGTTACCTTTATGTCTTTTTTGTACCAAATATCCGTGAAACATATGTGGTCAACCGTCATCTTCTCATGGTCAAACAGTCAAAAGGAAGCATTTTTTATGCTTTTCTGGGTATTTTATGAAGATGGTCGGATTTTTCATTCGGAAAACTCGTCGAAAAAAGTGGTCAAAGGGTCAAAACCCTAAACTTACGCGTAAGAAGAATCTACAGTGAAGTTACGCCGTGAATGCAAGTTCTGGCGTAGAAAAAGTTACGCGATGCGTTCACGCTAAGCCTTGGCTTACACCTATGGCCTACGCATATGTTTACGCGTATGCTTACGCATAAGCATGACGTTACGCGTAAGGCTACGCATAAGGACCAAGAGATGTTTTACGCTTAAGGTTTTTGAAAGTAGTTACGCATAAGAGTTGGACTGAAAGTTACGCGTAAGCAAGAACTGAAAAAGAATACCATTCGCGTAACATAGACCATGACCAAATACCATATACCAAAAAATAACACCACGACTTCAGTTTCAACATCCATCATCAGTCCATGGATTCGACTCAAATCCAGTCCAACTTAAACTAATCCCTGACTATCCTACCTCAACTTCAATCAAACTCGACACATAAACTGAATATAATAGATCTCAGATTCAGTTTCAACTTTTTTTTGCAATCTTTTAAGATTGTGTTAATTGAAACAATTATCTTCACAAATCCATGATAATATCCGAACTCTTAAAGCAACAATATAACAAGTATGTTATTTGTTTCTTTGGTTCGTTCAAAACCCAAAAACGAAGTACTATCACATGTTAAAACCTACCCGAGACCCTAAGATGGATCTTGAAGCCATGTCGCGTTCCTGAGTCGAGCAGATAATGATAACCAAGGTCAAGGTTCGGTTGAGACTGTGTTTGTGGTTATGTTCAAGGTTAATCGGATTGAGGTGTGTTGATGAGATGAGTATGAGATCAGATTTGATGAGGTGTTTGATGAGAGATGTGGTGTTTGGTGTTAGGAAAGAAAGAGGCGTACATTTTTCTAGCGTGGTTTTTTTTAGGTTTAGGTAAACGCGAGCGAGAGTACTTATGGTCTTCTCACAACACCGGATATTTGTGTGGAGTCGACGGGGCTTCAAACATTTGTGCTTTGGGCTTGAAAGAACTCGGATATGGACAATTGGATGCGGCTTTGTGTTTTATTCGTATAAATGAATTGGTGGGTCGTGTCATATATAAACAATTATGTTATCCATATGTATAGGATACAAAATTGCTTTATGAGTAATAATATTTGGTATGGTAAAATTTCACGGAAGGATACAATATTCACGGCTTGAGCGAAGATGTGAAAAATGGCTACGGAGTTTTTGTACGGTATTATTGATGCGGAATTGACGTGACATTTCACGGGTGGACTTCTTTATCGTTGAGACGTTGGTTGGTTGGTTGGATGCATGTCTCAAGATAACTTGTCTAGGCACATTATGAAATTTGACAATCTGGTTATAACTGGTAAGGAGTTACGTTGTAGTGCTCACAGTGTGTAACCATCACTTTAAGGAGTTACGTTGTAGTGCTCAGTGTCACACGGCGTTGTGGATTGTTCAAAAATTTAGAACAAGCAGTAAGTCACAAAGTTGGGATGTTTGCTTCCTTTTCAAGTCAGTCGTATCGGGTCATCTCCATATGTGGTCATTACAATTAGCCGGTGAATTCAAAGGAGGCTCGATTTAAAGGTTGGTTAGAGAAAATTATTGAGAGTATTTTTGCGACATATTCTCACGGAAATTATGATCAAGCTATGATGTTTGAAAATTGCATCAAGAAGGTAATATGGCATGTACGCAACATTATGATGATTCCGATAGCTCGCAACCATCAGGAGGGAGAAGTTGGTATTTCATCTTCCGTGATTGGATTACGAAGGGATTTTTGCTTAAGACTGAAGAAGGAGAAGTAGTGTGGTGTACATCGGGTTTTTACCAACTTGATGCAATACTAAGTGAGTTATGTTGATGTTCCCGAATCGACAACCATTGTGCTTCAAGAGTTTACTTTCTCCGTTGCGTGTCAAGATTAAAGACGTGTTGGAAGAGTGTTGTCGGTTCGGGAGGAGCAACGAAGAAAAAGGCTCACTAGTTAGGAGGAGTAATAACCTAACTAGACTGCTATAGATTGAAGTTCGAGCTACAAGAATATCATTTGCCGAGGTCATCGGAAGGAGAACTTCAAGTTTGCCTCAAGATTCAGACTACGAGACTCGGACTTCAAGAAAGTCAACATTGTTCATTACTATTGTAATTTACTTTGTTTTGTATTTATAGGTCTCATTGTAACCATTCACGTGTGAAGCTATCTTGGAGGGAGATTGTTAGCCTCGCTTTTTATAAAGATAACGTCACTTACGTGAATTGGACTAGATGCGTAGTATACTTTGCCCTTAGGGACTAGTATCGTTTAATTGGCAAAGTTAGAGCCTATATATACCCCTCATGACTCTCCATGAGGGGTGAGGTGAATCATTAGGTTATTGGTATTGTTAGGAATTAGAAATTCCACAGACATTAAGAGTCGGTCACCTCAAGTATATGTAATCGTTAGAAAGCTCGTAGTCGTAGTTCTTTTAAGTTAAGTAGTATTTAGTTAAGTAACACCGTGGAGGACTGACGGTCTTTACCCATCGTATGCCCGATCCATGACCGATGTGTGGCGATTTATGTAAGATTATAAATACTCTCTACCTTCCAAGGTAGAGAGTCGAGCTCATAATAATATCTTTCACTTTCTCTCACTAAGTTCCCTAAACCTCTAACTTTCTCTCTAGAATTCCATCTATATGCTACTTTGTGTTATGGTTTGATGTGTATGTGAAAAGTTATAACCGACAATTGGTATCAAGAGCCATGGTTAGATCATATCTTGCACATCTTTGGATTTCTAGTGGTTTTAGGTGGTTTTGAGTTTGAAAAAGTTTAGTGGTTTTGCATCATTTGGTTGATTTCTTGTGTTAAAGTTTGAATTTTGTTAGTACTTTCATGTTTAGAATCATCACAAGTGTTTAGCTTTTCATTTGGTTAGCTTGAATCATCTTGGTTGGGTTGTTTTGGATTGAAAAGTGATGTTTATATGGTTTTTCTTGCTAGCGACTTAGCTCACGGTTTATTTTCTTCATAGCGACTTGCTTTACAAAATTGTAGCGAGTTACGCTTTAGACCTAGCGAGTTAAAGTACAAGTAGTGGACTCTCCACCACGAGTAGCGACTTGGTGGTAGCGACTTGGTGCAGAGCGAGTTGCTCTTTAGCGACTTGTATCTCTAGCGACTTGTGTAGCAATTGTCGCCAAAATTTTGCTAGCGACTTGAGGGTTAGCGAGTTACTACTTAGCGACTTGCTTTTTGTCTAGCGACTTGGGACTCTAGCGACTTAGTTGTCTAGCGAATTAAGGGTTAGCGACTTAGTGCATTATCTTCTAGCGACTTAGTGCATTATCTTCTAGCGACTGAGTGATTGTTTACGGTTTTCTCTTGATTTAGTAAAACTCCGTGAAAGAATCTATTTCCGCTTTAATCATAGAGTTATAAAATCCGTATAACTGTTAACATGTCTACCAACGTCCCTACTATCATCTCCACTGCTGCGAGGATGTACAAGCGGTGGCTCGAGATACTCGCCCACCCATGCTCGACAGAATCGACTACGATTCTTGGGCTCAACGAATCGATTGTATTGCCTTGAAAGGAAAATGGTGTCAACATTCTCAAATCCATTGATGAAGGACCATATCGGGTTGAGACGACTAGAGACATACTTGATACTAATGAAGATGGTACTCTGCTTTACGGAATGGATGGACCTAAGATGTATGATGAGCTTGATGATAAGGAGAAAAGAGATTCGATGCGGATATCGTGGCTTCAAACATTGTTCTTCAAGGTCTTCCTAAAGACATCTACAAGTCGATCAATCATAACACCGATGCAAAGGCGCTTTGGGATAACGTTAAGATGCTTCTCTCGGTTCGTAATTAACTATGGAAGACAGAGAATCCCAACTCTATGACGAATTTGAGCACTTCAAGATGAAACCAGATGAGAATGTCTATGAATACTATGTGAGATTTCATAAGTTAGTGAATGACATGAGGAACATCGAATGACTATGCCTAACATTCACCGAACTCAAAATTTGTGAACAACATGAATCCCGAATGGCACAAGTTTGTCACCACTGTGAAGCTCACTAAAGGATTGAAGAATACAAACTATGAGCAACTCTATGCCTTCCTCTTTCGTAATGAGAGACATGCTATGTTTGAAAAATTGATTCTCAATCGGCTCAAAACCAACCAGGGAGAGACAAGCTCGGCTAATGACTCAACAACTTTCTACTCAAACATCGGAATCACAACCAAAGCATCACAAGTCATACCTTGGGTAATGGTAATCACAAACTCATTCCCGATCCTATGTTCAAACAAGTCGATCTTTGATGCTCACGTGGGTAACTTCATTAATCAACTAGCTCTTCTCATTAGTCAAAACATGAATTCTCTCCCACAAACCAACAACAACCTCGAATCGCATCTAACCCACACAATCAAGCCACCGTTAAAGATGGAAGGATCGCGGTGCAACCGATTCAGAAAGACAAGATGATCAAGGAAGAGGTGGAGTCGGGAGAGGTTATGTTGGCAACCGTAATCGAGGAAGAAATGGTAACCAAGGTCAAGCTAAGCCAATCAAATGTTATAACTGTGGTGGTGAAGGACACATTGCAAGGAACCGCACATCTCCAAAGCGTCCACGTAATCGCCGACACATCGAGATAAGATGTCACTGCACAAGCTCGGGACAATGGTGCCGCTTTGGATGAAGAGGAATTGCTTGTTTCTTCGAGGGCAATGCCAAGACCTATGATGCGTATGTGGATGAGCGACTATTCAGAGATAGGTCACAATCATCGAATGCCTTTCAAGTCGCCGACCGTGATGCATACGACTACGATGTAGATGATGGACCCATCGCACACACAATCTTTATGGCTAACATCTCTCCAATGGTTTCTCCCAAGATCTCTTCTTCACCACAAGTCGGCCTATCCAAGGACAAACTCATCTCGAGGTATTAAAACTATACGATGATGTCGATGTGCAATGATGCATGACAAAGTACAATCAACTCGAAACTATTGAATCAAATGTTGAAAATATGGGTAATAACAATATTGTCCCATACGATCAATACGTGAAACAAAGTGAAAGTGAAGTTGTACCAAGTGATGCATCTCCGCGATCAACAATGACTATGTCTTTGATGAATACACCGCATGTGCTCCCCGATGATTCCATAATTTCGAACTAAATGCCTATAAGGAACGTGTTGCTATTTATGAACAACGTGCAAAATTTGAGTTGACCACTCGTGAGCGGTGAAATGGATGACCAAGTAAGTACAAGAATTAGAAAAGTAAGTTTAGAGAAGAAGTATTGAAACAAGAATTACATTCCTTGCAAGAAAAACTTTCTAAAACAAATAAGCAAAACAAGAACTTCAAGAAAATGTGAAAATGCTTAAGCAAGAATTTAATGCAAAGGAATCAAAACTCTTGAGAGATTCTTCTAATCAAAACTTTGAAAACAAACTTGAAAACAAGTTGTACATACAAGGAAACACCATTCGATTGCTCACATGGTCACCAAACATCGAATCTTAAGCGATAAGCATAGCATTCCCTTGTTGAGGAACCAAATCCAGAGGTAATTAAAAGGCTAGAAATGCTCATAAGGTGCTTTATGATGGTAATGAAATCCTTAAGCCTAGGCGTAAACCTAGTTGTGTTGAGTGCACCGAGGAAGATAAGAAATCAAATGAAATCACTAGGGAAAAGATGAATAAGAAACAAAATGATCCCAAATGCAAAGAGAAAACATAATTATCACTCCTCATGATTACAAGAAGGAAAACTAGATTTCCTTAAACAAGTTTAAGCCTCGAGACATTGTTGACTCCGAACAAGTCTTCTCGAAAAAGGATTTAGATAAGCGTAGCGGAAAATATTGTTGAAACTAACCCTCCCTTTGGAAAATGCCTAGAGCGACCGTGTATCCTCCTAATACACCAATGCATCTTGTACCTAGAACAATTGCCACTAAAAGCAAGACATTAATTAGCCAATACGTTATATTTCAACTATTTGTTGATTTTGAGAAAACTTGCAAGAAAAGGATCACACCCATCGGTATAATCGAAGGAGAAAGGGTTTGAACAAATGAAAGAATGTTATTTAAGCGAGGTCATGCCCTTCTTTAAACTTCTAAAAGATCACTTTGAGAGTCTTAAAAGGGGATAAAACCGATATTAAGGGAATGGAAAAGGAATTTGATGCAATGGTTGTTGAAGTGAGTGACTATGAGCGTGCAATCAAATATAATGAGATTGAGAGAAAGAACTTGCATACATTAAATGAGAATCTTATTATCGAATGTGTTGCTCAAGATGTGTTTTCAACGCTCAAATTGCTCTATTAATGCTTCCAAATTTCATGAATTATCTGTGTACTCGAAAGTCTCCCATGATCGTGTCATTGAGCTTGAAAAACTAATTCTAAACTAAATGAGAAAATTGAATCGGATGATCACGACAATTTCGTTAAACATTTTTCTAAACTAGAAGTTGAGCATTTTAATTTACAACTAAAATATCAACACCTTAAAGAAAATGTCAAAACTTCAAATGTCAAGACATCTTCGATGCTCGAGTTTGATGCGGTTTTCAAATTAACAAACGTGATGAATGATTCAAGCTCGGTGCAACACGATCGAAAGTTGAAAGCCCAAATCTCTCAATTAAAGGGTCAAACAAACAATATGACAGGCTCCCAAATGCCTCCTTCTTTAGATTCTCGAATTCTCAAACGTTTCATCTTCAAAACCTAGTAAATGCGTTACAAAAGGAAAACGAAAGTTTTCTAGAAGAAAATGAAAAGGTTAAACGTCATTTCAATGAGTTATTTGAATCAATTAAAGTCACTCAGAATAAAAACAACGAACAAATAGCTTCATTGCAAAAGGAAATTGAGAATCAAGAGTCGTGTAAAAGGAAAATGCCAATGACCAATGGAGAGAATGGTGTATCAAAGGTTCACTCTTGTAATAAATATGCTTTATGCGTGACATATGTTCCTCCTCATCTAAGAAACAAAGAAACTAGCTATTCAAACATATTTTTCATCTCTTAAGGATTGCTTAGAATACTGCGTGAGATTGTTGAAGAGGATAAGCTAGAGAAACCTCATGATAATGCAATTGGACATGTATGCTTATATGCCAAACGATCTCAAGAAATCTTAGAATGCTTGATCACAATATGCCCAAAGACATTAGGTGAGAGAGTTAACCCTTTGATTCCATGCTCGATGCCTAAGGCCAAATATGATATGCACTCGATTCCCAATGTTTTGAAAGTGAACCGTAGTGTACCCTTGAGTAGTTCAGATTCCAGATCTGTCAATACTAAGAAAGAGAACTCAAGTGTGCCTTCTAGGAGTACAAATCACAGTACCTCTAGTTTTAAGAAAGTGAACCTTAGTGCACCTGCATGTAGTTCAGACCCCAGTACATCTAAACAGTGATGCAAAGAGCGGTTAAACCAACTAATGTTCCCATTCCTCTACAGGGAGTAATCGGTGACATTAAACGGAGCGGTCAAAGTCTCAAGACAATACAAGGAATGATAGGACCTCTCAAGCTAAGAATGTGCCTTTGGAAGAGAGTAAGAACAATCTAGGAACTTTAAGCTTGGATTGAATAAAATGAATCGTGTTGATTCTAGTATTAGCCATAGGCGTCTTGTAATTAATTCGAATTCGATACTATTTGCAAACCTTGTATTGATGTCCGCTTGAATTCGTTTCTAATCATGAATGTGGTGTTAATGTTACGCCTAATGATGTTAATTGTCCGATTAATATTGTTAATGCTAAAATTCATGCTAAGAAGGCTAAAAGGCAAAACGAAAGAAAGTTAGAAAACAAAGTGAAACCCACAGAAGAACATTCAAGAAAATAGGCTTTTATTGGACACTGTTGGTCTTAAGACTAATCGATAATGCCCACTAGAAAATGGATGCCTCTTGGTAGAACTATTCCTTAAGAAGTGATCACTGCCGTGAATGTGGCTAATCATCGACACTAGTACCGCATCTATTCACAACGATTCCATTGCCTCACTTTCGATATGAATGCTTCTATTTACGATGTGGGTGTTCCAAACATTGTTACTAACCAAATGGAACCCATTCTTGCATGGGGATCCCAATTATCCGCTTATCCATTCTTGTGCAGGTTCAACCGCAGATCGTTCAAATCGCTACGTGGTACTGGACTCAGTCGTTCCAAGCATATATTTGAGACCGGTCGCGCTCATGAACTTAGTGAGCAAATTCATCGGGATTATTAGATTTGGTAATGATCATTTCGGTGCTATTATGGGTTATGGAGATTATGTTGTTGGTGATAGTGTCATCTCTAGAGTGTATTATGTGGAAGGTTTAGGTCATAACTGCTCTGCTGGTCAATTCGTGATTACGATCTAGAAGTAGCCTTGAGAAAACATACCGCTTTGTTAGAGATCTTAATGGTGTGAACTGTTAAAAGGAACTCGTGGCTCAAATCTTTACACCATCTCTATCGATGACATGATGAGGCCTCTCCAATCTGCTTATTATCAAAGGCTTCAAAACAAAGTCATGGTTATGGCATCGTCGTCTCAATCACTTGAACTTCGCACCATCAACGATCTTTCGAGAAGGACTTAGTTGTAGGTTTACCTAGACTAAAGTATGAAAAGGATCATCTTTGTTCAAAGATGTCAATTGGGAAAAAGCAAGAAGTATGCCCATAAACCCAAACCTACTAACTCGTCACGAAGTTCTTCATATGATTCATATGGATTTATGTGGACCAATGAGGGTGCGAATATCTTTGGGAAGAAATATGTGTTAGTTGTGGTTGATGATTACTCTAGATTCACCGGGTCAAGTTCTTAGGACAGAGGATGAAACTCCCGATATCATCATCAAACTCATCAAACAAATGCAGTCCGACTAAACAAAACCGCTGATTATCGAGCAGATAATGGAACCGAGTTTGTCAACAAACAACTTAGTGAATTCTATGAAAGCGTTGGAATCGACCATCAAAGAAGTGTTCCACGAACCCCTCAATGTAACGGTGTAGTTGAAAGACGAAATCGTACTCTTGTTGAAGCCGCTAGAACAATGCCGATCTACTCAAAGGTTCCAATGTTTCTCCGGTCAAGCAATTGCCCGCATGCTACACACAAAATCGCTCCCGATTCACACTATTCATGGAAAACTCCATATGAACTTGTCCACAACAAAACCTAATCTATCTTTCCTTCGTGTGTTTGGTGCCTTGTGCTATCCAACTAATGAGGGTCAAAACTTGGGCAAACTTAGGGCTAAAGTCGACATTGGAGTATTTGTAGGATATGCACCAAACAAAAGGGATACCGAATCTACAACAAAAGAACCCGAAATATCATGGAAACAATTCACGTTACGCTTGATGAGTGACCGGTCAAATGGCTCCTGGACACTCAACTCGGACCCGTGACTTCAAAAGCAGTCCCATTGGTTCATCCCTTGTTCCAAACTCCTCTCAAGAAACTCCATATGTACCTCCATCCAAGATGATGTAAAGAAATTGTTTGATCCCATGTTTGATGAACTCATGATTCAATTACTAATGAGGTGTCGATTCCTACAACAGAGGATGCTTATATTCACGTGAATGAAGTCAATCCTCGGCCTCAATATCTTTAAGTCAAGAAGCACTGTCACGATCCTTCGCCTCATCAACAACTCATCATTCTTCAAATGTACATCATGAAAATGTTTCGCATCAATGATGAAGTTAATCCCTTGCGACTCTCAAGATGCTCCATTTGAAAACATATTTGCTACTCCCGAATCATCATCGAACCAACTTCTTGAGAGACATCGACTCATTACCTCGGTTCCTCAACAACCGCCACATGAACACCTCGAAAAATGGACTCACGATCACCCCTTAGACAACATCATTGGAAATCCTCTCGTCTGTATCAACCCGGAAACAACTCGCAACCGATGCCTTATGGTGCTTCTTCAACTCCGCACTATCTAAGATCGAACCAAAGATGTTAAAAGCGCCATGAATGAAGATAGTCGGTTCAATGCCATGCAAGATGAAATTCATGAGTTTGATCGTCTTGATGTATGGGAATTAGTACCGCTCCAGATCGTCTATGATTATAGCTCTCAAATGGATCTTCAAAGTAAAACTTGATGAGCATGGTGATGTGTTGAAGAACAAGGCTCGATTAGTTGCTAAAGGATATCGTCAAGAGGAGGTATAGACTTTGAAGAATCTTTTGCTCCAGTTGCTCGAATCGAGGCAATCGTAATCTTTCGCTAATCTTGCTAGTAAGAACATGGTAGTATATCGATGGATGTAAAGACGGCATTTCGAACGGAGATCTTAAAGAAGTCGCTCACGCCGCCCAACTGAAGGATTTGTGAATCAAGAGCATCCTACTCACGTTTATCGCTTGAAAAGGCTCTTTACGGTTTAAAGCAAGCTCCAGGGCATGGTATGATACATCACAAAGTTTCTTCTATCAACCGGATTCATCAAAGGAGCGATTGATCCTACATTGTTCACCGAAGTCGAGCAAACATTTAATTCATGTTCAAATTTATGTTGATGATATTATTTTTGCCTCGGCTGCACCCAAAGGAATGTGATCGTTTTCAAATGAAATGAGTTCAAAGTTTCAAATGTCAATGATGGGACAAATGTCATTTTCTTGGGATTACAAATTTCACAAAGTCCGGAGGCATTTTCATAAATCAATCTAAATATGCAATGAGATTTTAAAGAAATTTGGATTTGATTCATGTGACCTGCTGACACCCCATGATTGACCGAACCAAACTAGATGAGGACCTCTCGGGGATCATGATTGACCAAACGAAATATCGGAGTATGATTGGTTCCACGATGTATCTCACCGCTAGTAGACCGGACATCTTGTTCATTGTTTGCATGTGTGCTAGATACCGTGCTAAGCCTACTAAAAAGCACCTTGAAGCGCTTAAACGGGTCTTTCGGTATCTCCAAGGAACCATCAATATGGGTCTTTGCACCAAGGACACCGGTATGTCACTAACGGCCTATGCAGATGCCGATCATGCGAGTTGTCAAGATACACGTCACGCCGGGAGGTGCTCGATTTTGGGTGATAAGCTTGTGAGTCGGTCTTCAAAGAAGCAAATGAGTACTTCTATTTCCTCTACAGAGGTTGAATACATAGCCATGTCATCTTGTTGTGCTCAAATCTTATGGATGAGATCTCAATTATCGACTATGGCTTTGAATTCAACAAAATCCTCTCATCGTGATAATAAAGTGCTATTGCTCTCTCATGCAACAACGCTCAACACTCAAGAGCAAAGCATATCTACATTCGACATCATTTCATCGGGAACAAGTAGAAAAGGTGTGGTGGAACTATATTTTGTGAGGTCCGAATATCAATTAGTCGACATCTTCACCAAAGCTCTTCCAAGAGAACGCTTGAGTTTATTCTTCCACGCCTTGGCTTGAAAAGCCTTCAACCGAAACACTCAAACGTCTTCGTGGAGGAAGACGAGGAGTAAAGGTCTATCTTCATCTATCTCTTGTATATATATCTATTGGAAAAACAAAATACAAAATTATAAAACCTTCAAAATCAAATAGAAAAATATAAAACTTTCAAAATCCATAAAATCGAAAATTCAAAAATCTTCAAAAATATTGTCAATTTGTCATGTTTTTCTCGGTTCGATTATATCTACGGTTTTGTGATGTCATTCAAAGAATGACACGGACTTTAGATGTTGTTCGAATTTTTATAAAAAAATAAAAATAAAAATAAAATAAAATAAAATTTGGGAGAAAGAGAAACAATGGTTTATTGTCATTTCAGCAAGAATCCGCTTTTAAAAGAAAGAACGAGCCATGTTTTAACATGTTTTCAAATTCCATGCTCGATTCTATAAACATTTATCTCTGAAAACCAAATGCTTTGAAAAATAACTCGGTTTCTATTTTTGATAATCATCGGGACTTATTTGTCAAAATCTCTATCTCTCAATCAACAACCTATGTCATTGATTGAGGGGAGAATGATTTCAATTAAATTAAAAGTTATTTGGCATTAAATTGTTTTCAAAAGATATACATGCATGTTTTATCAATGGAGTTTAAAGTCTTAAAATCCGATCCTTATCGCTTAAAACGCTTTCATAATCAAGTCAAAATTTCCTTAAAGCTTTCAAAATCAATTTAAATCAATAAGAGATCACAAATCTCAAATGATTTGATAATTGTGATCGGGGAGAATGTGTGATTTAAATTAGATTTAAACCGATAATTCGGCAAATGGTTTTATAAGGATGTACATGCTATCCCCGCCCACATGTGACAAACGATTTCAAATTTTCCATGCACATGTTGAGGGGAGCATCTATCTTAAACCTTTGATTTGAACTGTGATACTTATCTCAATGTGCAAGTTCCTCTAGTATGTGCAAAACTCTTTTCAAACCTTGAGGCACATATTGAGGGGGAGCAAATTCATGGAAACCTCATCCTTCCCGGAAATGCTATACCTACTTGATTTGATGTGGGAAGTGATGTTGATATCTTTTAGAAATTGGTAATCAAAGAAGTTAATTCAAACTTTTTCAAATACTTAATGCACATGTTGAGGGGGAGTTCTCGTTCTAAAAATATCAAAAACAATTCAGGTACAAAATGCTTTGATAATATATCACAAGTATCTGAATTGATTTTCAAATGGTTTTCAATTGGTTCCAATGGCAGATGAACAATACCAAATAGACCGACCAACTCTACTTTATGTACGGTGATATAAGGATGATAAGGTTAGGTATGTGTTCCCATGATCCGCCGTAACCGGAGGGATCTACCGAGGATAATCCACTAGTTAGTGTAGAAGTCCTTAGGTATGATGATAAAAGGAGAAAATGAGATATGGGAAGAGTGCGGACTAAGACCGAGCTAGTCTCGAATAAACCCAACAAGGTTCTAGCTATGAAGTCTCGGTAAGCACCGAAGGGGTTGAAGAATTAAAAGAATTGAATGAGAAAAGGGTGAAAACAAATAGCCTCCATTTATTCAACCTTAGGCGTAAACCGGGTTCACTTCATATGCTACCGATGGTAACATCGGTATTGAAGACAAGACGTCATGGACCCGAAGGACGCACTTGCACTTCACCTTTCCAAACCACTCAAGTTCCTCTTAAAAGGACTTGTTTCATTCTCACGGGAACCGACATTATCTATCGACTTTCTCTTAGAGATGGTTGATATTGAAGAAGGAGACCCTCTCCTAGTCTCCGTTATAGGATCCAAATATGCACAAATTGAGTCTAGAGCCACGAGATCATCAATAAATCTCATTAGGACACTTTCAATGAAGACTCTCTGCTTCACACAATGTGGAAAGAGATTATATCTTGAGTCCCACGCATTATCCTTGTGGTATTGCCGTAACATCCGAGTGATGTGTTTACATATTCACAATGAAGATGGAAAGCCTTCGAGCCAACATCTAACAAGTTCCTCGGTAGGTGGCATGTGAGATCTATTATATAGATCAACCATGTGACAACCGAGCAGAAACAATGGGGCGATTCAATCTCTTGAATCAATCTCGGTTCGAGTTATGGATTGACGGATACCTTTGAAAAACCGGTCTTTGTGCTTAAAACTCTTTTCTTTAGCACATCGACCGTGTACTCATTTTCAAACCAAAGGTGTTTTATGATTGATAATTGATTTTCAATAAAACCTTCGTTGTATTGCAAAACAATTTCTATTGAGCAATACGATTGTTTTCAAATCTCTTTTCATCAATCGGTGGACTTAAAATTATTTGGTTCACTCACTCCGTGTTGTCTTCTTTGAGATGTTCCGGTTTGAGAACAACTAGAGCATATGAAACCTGTCAAGGAAATTCTTGAATTATACCGATCACAGGCGAGACATGTCGATCAGCGGGAACCGTGGGCGTGTACCTCAATTCAACGAAGTGATCAAAGACACTTTCGCGCGAGTTATTGCTAAGCTGTTGTATGCGGTACACCCGACGCGTTTGCGCTTGATCGAATGAAGCGGTCAATCCATAGCCGCATGCTCACTTAACACATTCATCTTAAAAGAAATCATGATTAGTGCATCAATGACTCGATATTTTCACTCCATGCTTACGCTCTGACTGCGCAAATATCATGTTTCAACAAATGCTTCCGCTACTCGATGAGAAGATATCATGATCCGAAATGTGAGCATGTCGGTCCTAATGTCACAACATCACATAATACCAACACCACAAAGGATGTGTCGAGATTGTTGATAATCGATGATCTCAAATCTTGGCTCAAACTTATTATCTCGTGGATCAAGAAAGACCTCCACTTGGAATAACCAAACATGCAATGTGAAGAATCAATGACTACGAGCTTAGAGCAAAGGACTACATAAAGGATGCAAGATCAATTGTTAATGTATTATCTGGTTGTATTCAATGTATTTTTGGTACATGATTGAGGTGACCTCCTTGGGGAGATTGTTAGGAATTAGAAATTCCATGTATTAAAGAGTCGGTCACCTCAAGTATATGTAATCGTTAGAAAGCTCGTAGTCGTAGTTCTTTTAAGTTAAGTAGTATTTAGTTAAGTAACACCGTGGAGGACGGACGGTCTTTACCCACTGTATGCACGATCCACACCCGATGTGTGGCGATTTATGTAAGACTATAAATACTCTCTACCTTCCAAGGTAGAGTTGGAGCTCATAATAATATCTTTCACTTTCTCACTAAGTTCCCTAAACCTCTAACTTTCTCTCTAGAATTCCATCTATATGCTACTTTGTGTTATGGTTTGATGTGTATGTGAAAAGTTATAACTGACAGGTATTGTGTGTGTTTCTTAATAAATCCTTGTGTTTTCTCCTCCCTCTCTCTACTTTCTCTTACTAAAAAGGATGAAGATCTTCATCTTCTTCCACCAACCCCGACCTCCAAACCACATAAATCTTATGTTTTTCGGTCCTGACAAAGAAGCTATAAAATAATCCAAAATATAAAATAATTAAACACACTAATTAATGTTATTTTTAAAACACCCTAAAATGAAAAATACATGTTATTATACACATTATACAAATTAATAAAACAGACAAAACTTCAAGCTAACAAGTTAATGGTACATATAGTTTTGAAAACCGGACCGGACCGGATCAACGTGTTCAACCGAGAACCGGTATCGCCACCGGTTCGGCTAACTAATTAAAGCCATCCGAAAACGAACCAGAGAGGACCCGTTGAAATCGATACAAACTGGTGAATCAGATCTCATCGAGATCTATTTCTCGATTATCGTCACAGGTACCATGCCAAACGTCTTGGTACCTGCTATATACTATATATAAAGGAAAAACCAAAAAGTAAAAATTGAAAAGTTGAAACTAAGAGTGGAAATGTTGAAGACATATATTTCAAAAGGAAACTATTAATACACATCGAAAATCATGTTGACCCGGGACGCTTCAATTTGACCTGTTTTCGAACCAACTTGTTGGGTTGACTCGGTTTAAATCGACCTGATTTTTGACCGGAATGATTCAACCGGTTGTACCACCCGGGTCGAAATGGGTTTCATATTTGACAAAATTATATGAGAAATGATGAAGTAGTTTTGGAACCCGTGACAAATTTGGAAAAATGAGAGACAAAGTAATTGTAGTTTTTTGTTGTTTATTTTGCTTTAACATATGTACTTTGTCATTTGTATAATGTTATTTTAAAAAAGGGTGAAAGTAAAAGATACGCAACATATTTTTTCAAATAAACAGATCTACGCAATGTACTTTGTAAATTGTTTAAAATACGCAATATATTTTCAAATAATATTTCATCTAGCTAATATGACCGGTTGACAACAGGTTACCAGGTCACATTTGTTTAAAAATTACACCTTTGGTCCCTCAAACTCGACCAAATTCAAGTAGCTTAGTCCAATTTTGATAACGCCGTTAAAATGAAAAAAAAAAAAAAAAAAAAAATCTTAAAATCTACTTAAAATATATATTTTTAATTTATAATTTAAAAAAAATGGATGAATTTTTTTATAAACTTTTTTTTACGTTTTGTTTTTTGTTGTTTTTATTATTATTTTTTTTAAAACGTAATTTTTTTAAAATCGGAAAAAACTTTTTTAAAATCAGATTAAAAAAAAAGTATATTTTTTTTAAAATAAGAAAAAACTTTTTTTAAATTCAAATAAAAAAAACGTAATTTTTATTTTTAAATAAAAAAAAACTTTTTTAAAAATCAGATTAAAAAAATGTATTATTTTTTAAATCGGAAAAAACTTTAAAAAACGTAATTTTTTAAACTTTTTTTTTAAATCGATTTTAAAAAGTTTTTCCAATTAAAAAAAAATTACGTTTTTTTTTATTTTGATTTTTAAAAAAGTTTTTTCTGATTTAAAAAAAATTACGTTTTTTTTAATCTGAATTTAAATAAAGTTTTTTCCGATTTTAAAAAAAAGTTACGTTTTCTTTTTTCTTTGAATTTGATTTCAAAAAAGTTTTTTTTGATTTTAAAAAAAAGTTTATAAAAAAATTATCAATTTTTTTTAAATTATAAATTAAGGAAATATAAATTTGAAGTAGATTTTAAGAAAAAAATTTAAAAGTTCTTTTTTTTAATTTTATTTATTTATTTTTATTTTTAAATTTTAACGAAGTTATTAAAATTGAAAAAATCGCTTGCAATTTGGTCCATTTGGGGACCAAAGGTGTAATTTTAATCAAATGTTACTCACAACCCCGCTAACCCATATATTAATAGATCAAGATTATTTGAAAATATATCACGTATCTTTGACAATTTACAAAGACATCATAGAACTGCTTATTTGAAAAAATATATTCGTATCTTTAATTTTCACCCTTTAAAAATGTTGGTCTTTGCACCACTTAAGGACTAGCATATATATTGTATAGCCCTTTTTCCAATATATAAATAATGTTATGTAAGTTTATTAGAATCACAAAAATTAAGTATTATTGTTATCTTTAGCGATAATTATGTGTGCCCCAAACAAATAGTTTTGAATAATGTTTAAATATACATGCAAATTGATAGTACAAGATAATCTTATTATGGTGATATCAAATTTGTAAGGTTACAAGTTTAAAAGCCATACACCAAATGATAAATGCTACACATATAAAAAAAAAAAGTTTTCACTGCCTAAATTACCGACAAAACAAGAAAAGGCAGTCACACATGTTGGCTATACCTCTAAACTGCAATATAATATTGCAAACTACATAATATCGTTGCTTTTTGTAATGCTTGAATATGTTATTACTAAAATCTTAATAACTTAAAACAATCCTATTAGAAAATATACTCCCACACTTTGATCGACTCCACATCAGCGTTTTGTAGGTGCTTATGTGTTGACGGTAAGACCCGGATTAAGGTCTAGGATTGAAAGCTAAGGAATTGGATATGCTTGGAATATGTAAATGATGTTGCTCAAATCCCAAGTGTCACAAAATGATTTGTTAATGTGGTTTTGAAGTGTTAAATCCAGGTTTTGGTTTTGGAATAAAGGTAATATGTGTTGTTTAAGTAAAATGTAAGTAAAGCAGGTCAAACCGAGTGTTTCGTAAAACACGCGTCACTTTGTAAAGCACGTTTTCACGGGTCATTTGGACTAAGTATGTTCATGAAAATGATTTATATGTGTTTTAAAGTATTTTGGAAGTTCTTATGTGTGTCGAGATGTGGAAGTAAAGTTTTGGTCATTTAGTCAAATATGAAAACGGGACAACAAGTAATGCAGAATTTTGTGTCAACTTTGAAATACCGTAGAGAATTAACTGTTCGTCGAATTAAGTTGATGTCAAAACCAAAATTATAGTCCTCTAAGTCTACTTTCTGATGCAATTGATTACATGTCCTAATTCCAAGTTTAAGTGGGACAAAATAGTAATATACATGAGACTGTCCAGAAAATAGCATGTTGTCCAGGAATGGGTCATGTTTAGAAATACATATAAAATCAATCTTAAGTCTGCAGGAGTCGTGCACCTATCATCTTAAAGGGAATTGAGTCTACTTTCTGTTAAAACTTTTAGGAGTTGCTTTGTAATAGAAGTATAAAAGGGTCCTTGATTTATAACATAAGGTATTTTCTGGTCATGCCATTTGCGCAAAATTTTTGGTCAAATTGAAAAAGGGCGTTTCAAGCCATTTTGGTAAACAAGTGCTTATCGCAAGGATGAAAATTTCACATTCGGATAAACGTTTGCCGTTAAAGATTGTAAGGAAACATTTCCTTGTGTCCATCTATTTTCCGATGACAATCAATAAAAGTGAGGGACAATCTCTCGGGCAAGTAGGTTTGTATTTGCCACGACTTGTTTTTACACATGGCCAGCTATATGTAGCCGTCTCTCGCGTTAGGAGCAAAAATGATTGAAGATGATCATTCGAAAGAAGACGAATATCTCACTAATATCACCACCAACATGGTCTACAAATAAGTGCTACAAAATCTATAATCATATCTACATGTATATGTATATCGTATTCAGAGAATAAAGTATTAGAGATGCTTTCTTTTTTTTTTTTTTTTTTTTTTTTTTTTTTGGGGACTATTGTGTTTCATATAACGATGTTTGATTATTACCAATGGTATATCTTACGTTTATTCATCCAGATGTGGTTCTTTCTAATTTATAACTTCATAATACACAATCATTTACTGCATTTATTCTTAGACGTTACCTAAAAATACTCGTAAATTTCACGGGTACCTATAAATCTGTAAGTAAACACTAAAATTTGAGCTTAAAGAAGCCTAAGGGTATGTTTGACACGGAGCGGTGTGAAGCGTTTGGGCGATGAATCAGTAGTGATGAACATTTTGATTTTTATTAGTCGTTTGAAGGAGAGCGGTGAAATTCTTCCTACATTTTAAAATCTTTCGATTTTCCAACGCTCTTGGTGAGCGCTGAAACAGCATTAACTATCGCTCACATTTCGTTACTACCACATTTACTTTTACCAAACACACCCTAATCATACTCCACAAGCTAGCAACCCGGATAAAATTAAACAAACGGCCCTTAAATTCGTGTTTGAATCGTATACATTTTGATTGTCATTGGTTTTCATGGATGAATCCAACATGGGTTTTTCGAAAACTAACACCAAATCTCCCTTCATTCCTCACATCACTCACTTCAAATTCAAACCCACATTTCATCTTCATAAACCCACACCAATTATCCACTTTACTCTCCATTTGTGGCAAACTATCCTATTTCAAAACTGGCTCTTCAATCCATGCCTCCATGATCAAAAACCCATTTTTCCATAACTCAATTGGTATCTGGAACTCACTCCTTTTTATGTACTCGAAATGTGGCTATTTTTCTTATGCACATAAGGTGTTTGATGAAATGCCACTCAAAGATGTTGTGTCGTGGAACACGGTTTTATCGGGTTTTTTTAGGAATGGTTTGGTTGGAGAAGGGTTTGGGTGGTTTAAACTGATGTATGGGGATTCGGGTGTTTGCTGGTTTGATCAAGGGAGTGTTACAACGGTTTTGTCTGCGTGTGATGGATGGGAGTTTGCTAATGTTGTTAAGATGGTTCATGGTGTGGTTGTTTTGCATGGGTATGAAGGGGAGACGACGGTTGTGAATGCTTTGATAACGGCGTATTTTGGTAGTGGGTGTTTTGGTGAAGGAAGGCGCGTTTTTGTGGAGAGCGGTGATAGAAATGTAGTTACTTGGACCGCAATGATCTCGGGTCTTGCTCAGAATCAGTTTTGTGAAGAGAGTTTGGAAGTGTTTGTGGAGATGCGTAAAGGGTTAGTGAGTCCAAATACGTTAACGTATCTGAGTTTGCTAATGGCGTGTTCTGGCTTAAAGGCGGTTATAGAAGGGTATCAAATACATGGGCTTGTTTTGAAGTTAGGTATTAATTTGGATTTGCATATAGAAAGTGCACTTATGGATATGTATTGTAAATGTGGTGGCATGCGAGAAGCATGGCAGATATTTGAGTCTGCTCAAGCTCTTGACGAGGTTTCCATGACAGTGATTCTCGCTGGTTTTGCACAAAATGAATGCGAGGAAGAAGCAGTTCAAGTATTTGTGAGAATGGTGAAGGAAGGAATTGAGATTGATCCAAACATGGTATCTGCTATATTAGGAGTGTTTGGTGGTGATACTTCCTTGGCTTTTGGTAAACAAATCCAATCATTAACTGTTAAAAAAGGGTTTGGTTCAAATACGTTTGTTAGCAACGGGCTAATTAACATGTATTCTAAATGTGGTCAATTAGAAGAATCAATCAAAGTCTTTGAAAGAATGGCTGATACAAACTCGGTTTCATGGAACTCCATGATTGCAGCTTTTGCGCGTCATGGTTATGCTTCTAAATCTCTTGAATTATATGAAATTATGAGAGAAAAAGGTATAGAACCGACAGATGTTACCTTTCTTTCGTTGCTTCATGCGTGTAGCCATGCAGGTTTAGTAAGTAAAGGCATGGATATTTTTGAATCCATGAAAAAAGACTATGGAGTAAGTCCAAGAAAGGAGCATTATGCTTGTGTAGTTGACATGTTTGGTCGAGCCGGGCATCTGAATGAAGCCAAAAGTTTTATCGAGGGACTACCCGTAAAACCTGATGTGCAACTTTGGCAAGCACTGTTAGGTGCTTGTAGCTTTCATGGTAACTCAGATATGGGGAACTATGCAGCCATGAAACTATCTCTCGCAGCACCAGATAGCCCGGTGCCTTATATATTGATGGCGAATATTTATTCTTCAGAAGGAAAATGGAAAGAGAGAGCTGAAACTATAAGAACTATGAAGAAGGTAGGAGTGGCAAAGGATACAGGGGCGAGTTGGATTGAGATGGATAAACAAGTTCATAGCTTTGTTGTTGATGATCGTATGCACCCACAAACAGAGGTAATTTTTAGTGTTTTATTAGTGTTATTTAGGCATTTGACAGATGAAGGATATGTACCCGATAAAAGATTCATTCTACGCTACTGGGACGAGGAAGGAGTATCTAATTCATTGCAAAGTCCAGATGAATAATGTAGAATCATCATAAAAGAAATCGATGGTGTAAACAAATTCTGTAAATTGAACAAGAGTAGGTTTTCTGAGAAAAATAATATGTTATGTCTTATAAAGTGAGGTAACTTGGTGATCATCTCTTTTTCTTTATAAGACAAAAGGTATTATTTGATGCTGTTACGGGCACATGGCTGGATCAGCTAGTCCCTCAAGTCAGCAATCATGTCAACTGTAGTCAACCCAGTTTCGATCGGCCTGGGCCTTCACCGGTGCGACGCTCCAGCTATGGGATGACATAGTCACATGAATATACCCGTCAAATATATTTTCAAATAATTTTCTTTTATTTTGAGCGATAAAAATGTTCCCTTATAAGAATTAGTATTTACGGCGCCTCAATTTCTACGAAAAGGTCGGGCTAAAAGGAATAGGAAACTACAAATATTTTATTTTGTTTAAAACTTCTGTTTTCTTGTTTATTTCATTTAGTCATTATGAACTATATCCTGATAAGAATTAACGAAGGATCAGTCATGTTGTGTTAAATATTCAAAGAAACTGTGTTCTGTTTGTTTGGTGGGAAAAGTGGGTACACTCTTTTCTTGCTATAAATACTTGATTTCATTGTTCATTCAAGTTAGTTAGATTTTTCAATACGTTTTTCTTCCTCCCTATTGCAAATTTGTAATCATTCAACTATTATAATACACTCAGACCTATTAACTTAAGATTATTCTCCGTTAGAATCTTGTGTTGATTTGGTGATCATCTTTTTCGTTTCAGTCTTTCATTTTCAAAAGATCTTATCATATCTCTACTTCTGATGTTATGTATTTAAATTTATAGTTCTTCATATTATGCTATGGTTCTATGTTTGTTTGCCATATACACAATCTGTTAACTTTACCAGCTTATTTCACCTGGGCCCTCTCCTTTTGGCACCTCTCCGATAAGGTGAGATGAAGTGCAGGTCACCTCAGTTCCACCTTTTGCCTTAAAATACTTTTAGTTCATTTGATGGTATCAGCAAGTACTAATTGTTGATATCTCCTCAAGTTCAAATGTGACCAACGGATATTTGAATCATAGATTAGCATGCAAATAAATGGTATAAACTAAGATACAATGGTGACTGACTTGCCCGCATCTCTTGCCTCACTTGCTTATCATAGAGGCTGTAAGTACACAGTGCCCCACAACTATGAATAGTATAGTGGGGTTGAAGTGACTAACTTTAGTACTACTGCCCAGATATTATACACTAGGTGAGTAAGTATGCAGACTTTCCTATCATTTTAATCACATACTATTCTAACTGAATTGGTAAATTGAACATGTCTTCCGTTTATATCTACTCTCTTACTGAAACTCTATAATTTACTTGCATTATACCAGTATTTTTATTAGTAACACTTTTGTACATCCACTTAATTTTGACCTTCAACCATCAAAGTTATCGCCTCTAAACGTAGATGATTATTCTGCTACAATATGTGACCCCCCAACACAAAAGCAGCAAACAAGCCATTACAGATAATCATCATTCAAATATACTCAATCATCAGGTGTCGTTGACCAAGAAATAGCCAAAAACATAAGGCGGTATCCGTTTATAAACACATTCTGAAGTAACTGCAGAATTATACTCGCAAGCTATTCGATTATTTCACTTGGAGATAAATTTCATGAATCTGTTGAGTGAATTGAAAATTCCTACTGCTTGATTAAGCATTGATGGACCCTCCTCTGAATCATCCCCGCCTCCTCCAAATATAATCTGCAAACAACCAAAATCCCGTTTATTTATTGAAGATTATAAACCACAAAAACGAAGTATCATTTCATCACTATACTAACATCTATGTCTTCTGAGTCGGGACGGCTTATCATTTCCTTGGCTAGTATGTAACGGTTTGGTCTGTCCTTGTCATCAAAAAACACCTTCCATAATCTGGTGAGGTGTTGGGAAAAAGAACGCGTTAGATTAGTCAAATGATGGGAGACAATAAAATAAAATAACAAGTCCACACGAGTATTACCCGGGATAGCATCTAAATACAGCACCCGTAGGCAAAGGTTTCATTGAGTAAACAGTTGTGAAAGATCTGCATGGTGTAGGTAGAACAAGATCTAAATACTATTATCAAAACAGGATATGCACCATCACATGAAGACCCTAAACTCATCTGGATATGTTTATGTGCAATAATGATATTGTTTGGTCAGTAGAGAATTACCTTAAGAAGTATTTTCTCAACTTCCTTACGTTGAATCCAATTCCAACTTCCTCGCTAATAAGACGTGGGTTCCACATAATGAGAGGCCGTGGCTGATACGACATGAAAATAACATTAGCAACTTTTTTTTATACTGGGAGGCATTGAAACATAACCTAAGGTATATAAAAGATCTAGGACGAGAGAACACAAAGGCTTCGGGAGCACCGACACGGGACATTAACACAGTACATAATAGGGATGAGCATATATAAGGAAAAGGATGATTTACTAGACATATCCCTAGTAATTTATAGTATAAAGTATACTGCCATTTTAATAGTGCAAGATAATCTCAAAGAAGGGCCTAATATATTGAAATTACTTACTTATGTTTTCTCAAGAGCTCAAAATGCTTGAGTTCATCCAGGTCTACATAGCTTCTTAGAAAGGCCTATGATGCCTCACAATATATATCTTGTGTAGTATTAATGGGTCCCAAAAGCATATCTTCCTATGTTCTCCTATATAAAATATGACTCACATTAATGAGGATCAATCATGATGCGGGAGCGCAGAGCCGCAGAGCCTTTAAGAGATAGGTGGTATACTATTGGTTGTATGGAGCGCTAAGGCCGAAAGGCAGGCAGTCGCACTTGCTCTGGGCAAGGGGCCGTTGCTCACATATGCAAAGGGTTTTTGGAGCACTAAGGGGTAAGGGTGACTAGTGGTTGCTCCGTTCGAGAAGACTGAAACTAGAGGTGGCAAAATGTGCCCAAAAGTAAAAAAAATGGGCTAAATGGGCAAATTTTTAAAAGATTTGGGCACATTAGCCCCCTATTTTTTTTTAAATGGGCACATATAGCCCATTAAAAACTTAAATGGGCACTAACGGGCACATTTTTTTTTTCTAAATCGGAGAACATTACGATCGTTTTTAAAGAGAAAATTATTTATAAAATATATTTAAGTTTTTAAATATAAATAAGATATTACGTTTAAGGAATTTATTTTGTCGTTTCGTCTTTTATTAAGTGATTTGTATAGCATGTGCCCGTTTGGCCCGTGCGTCTGCTTAGCCCGCCTGTGCCTGCTTAAGCCCGTGCCCATTCTAGCCCGTGCCCGCCCGGCCCGCCTGCTTTGCCACCTCTCAAATATACATAATTTCTCTCAAATTGCTATGAAATATCAAAGCAAAAAATGGACAACAAAATCAAAAAAGAAATTGATAAAAGTTCAAATATGAGGCTTAAAAATTACCGGGTCATCTGAAAGATTAGTCGCTATGCGCTCTACGTATTCCAACATTTGGTAATCTGGAAGTACCATCACAACAATTTCATCTTCTTTCTCCACAGGCTTTCTGTCACTTAAGCTGAATAGAATGCGCGCCATAATAAGTCAGCAAGATCGAACATTAAAAATCAGGAAGGTACCAATACCATATGCTTCACATTAACCAGATGATGATTGTAATAAAAGTACCTCAAAACCAAATGTGGCATCATTCCACTTGTACTTCAGAAGCGCAGCAGCCAGCATCAGGAAATATTGCTTTCACTCTCTGGATAAGCATATGTATTCATGAGGGGTTGTTTGGAAGTGCAAGTGCAAATAAAATATTGCGACTTCAAGAATCAGATGTTTGCATGTGCGAAAGTGATTATATTATATTCAACAACGAGAAACAGATAATCAACCGTAATAAAAGAGTTGTAGGATATATTTCATGGACGAGTTCTGGTGTTTGATGTTATATAACCATATATGTATCTTTTAATGTTTGACAATTTCTTTATTTATGTAAATAGTAGGTAAGATGAAAGGAAAGAACATTGCTGTGAACAAAAGAGTGAGCTTTATGTGAAAGAGGAGTATAAACATCTCAAATTAGGTCAAAAAGGAGCAAATAAGTAATTTTATTGCACCCTTGGATAATCAATTTTTGCGGATAGTACTAATTATCTAATAATCAGAAGCAAGATTGTTTTATCTATACATCAGAAGCAAAACCACATAATAAGATCTAAAATGTAAATTTAAACATCCAGGAATCAGAATCAGATTGATCAAAATTACGGTTAGTGTATTTATCTCAGTAATATTACGGTTAGTGTCTTTATCTCAGTAATCATCTTTTTCCTGCCACAACTCCTTTAACTATTTCTCAAAAAACTGATTAGTTTCATCAGATATCATAAGTTTTTACCAAACTCGAAAAAGTGATTACTACAACACAAATCCAAACAATCGTTTCAAATGAAGATCCAAACACTCCTCAAGTTATTTAAAGAAGTGTGGTACTGTAATGTAGCAGGGAATCTCATGTATCTGTTTCAGTGAAAACCGTTAAGAAAGTCCTGCTGTTCTATCTAAAAGTCAAACAACTACGTATGGTTGCCATAATTCTTTAAAGATGTTATAGGAGGTATTAAGTTAATGACTCAAGGTTCTAGTTGCTCATGTTATTCTTCTCACCTCTTCATTGTCGCTTTTATTGTTACTATCTGCATGTTATAAACCTCATTGTATCGTTCCGAAATAAAAATGATCTATGGGAAATGTACGTTTTGATCCACATATTAGACAAAGAGTATCAAGTTGAGCTACCAACCTCACATCCTGTTTCTTCGATGAGGGTATCTACAAAAATTCTTGATAATTCCCATAGTTCAGCTTGGGCACCTTCATCATCAAGAAACTGCAACTGCGGGATAAGGAGCTCTACCTGCCAAAAACATTTATAATAACCAAATGAGACACCATTGTACATGCAAAATGCTCTAAAAACATTTTACTCAGAAAACATGAGAATTATTCTCCAAGTTCTGCTATAGTATTTCTCTATTGGGGTTTTCCGTAACTACACTGAATTTTCGAAAACTTAAGTCAAGCACAAGGTAAAAGATGAACTTAATACAAGTTTAAACAATTATATGAAATTTGTGGTTGAAAACGAAAGAATGGTGAATATCCTTTACAAACTCCAGATGGGAATATATGATGTAACGAGGCCATTAAGACACTTTAAATATTTGTTTGCCGTGTTTACTATCATATTTGAAAAAGAAACTTTAGTAGTATGAATCAACATATTTCTTTCCTAAAAGATACACATGGCGATATTGGATACATTAAATACTTTGTAGCACATACAATGGCTCTCATCCCTCCCGAGGCTACAAATTCAGCACTTGCTTCACTTGATTGTCGAACTGCACCCTCCAAATCTGAAGGCAAGCAACTGAAAGACATATCTCATATTAAATAGCACACAAGAATCAAATGGTATACATGCCATCCCCGCTTAAAAATCAACATGATCAGAGGAGAATGAAATGTGACTTTCGGTTTTATTAAGCATGGCTAATGCAATTCGAATGGAGACCATCGGATGCCACTATTTGCTTGTGGCATTCTTACAATTTATAATTCTTAGAACACAAAACAACAAAAGTAAACAACAAAATTATAGAAAATACATTTCGCAACTTATAAGCTGCAACACCATCAGCATTGGTATTAAGATAGAAAATTGGTGCCAGTTGTCATCGACTGATAACAATGTCCATACGTTTTAGTGTTTTACTGACCTAAAAGTCAAAGTACGCAACTTTTACCCTATTTTGTCCTATTTTAAAGTCTGAAATATCTACTTTGACTGCACGGTGCACTAGTTCAACCACACGCCATTGGCATTTTTCTCCCCCAACAATGCCGCCATTCTGCACCCCACTCCACGCCAACTGCTCGCCATTCGTCCCTTCGTGACCCATTCACAAGCTTTTTTTTTTTTTTTTTTGGGGGGGTATTTTTGGTGATGTGTTATGGGACCTACATTCACAAATAACTAGGGAGAGTGTTTTAGTTATTGTGATGTTATTTGTTATTTGCCAAAGTGGCACACCAATCACGGTTATTGGTGCCATAGTGCACCTAGCACTCTTTGTACTCCAATATATTACAGTATCATTTAAGATTTTCTGATTTTGTTATCTAAGATACTAAAATTTTCTTTATGGCCTTATAGAACTTGTTAGAACTAAAAACATTTTATAAGATCATATTTTCAACCTTACATCACTAGTCAAGCATTTCATATACAAGCCCGTTTAATTTGAGTGCTCAAGCAAGTATGCCACAAGCTGTTCTAACCTATTTTAATCCATCCATTTTGCATTTCAAAATCAGCTAATTTGAGTTGACCTCAAAAGTCCAACTAAGCAACTCTTACCCTTTTTGGCTTATTATTAATTTGTAAATAATCTATTTGGCTTTTTTATTTTTTCTAATACTCAAACATTACCACATATGGAAGGAAACAATGAAATATATATATAGGATTTCAAACAACACCTGTCATCTTCTTCTACTTCTACTTCTACTTCTTCATCAAGTGTTTCTATTTGTTGAATTGTTGAAGGTGATGGAATATTATCATTTAAGGAAGATGGACCATCAAATTTGTCAAACTTAGCATATGTTCTAAACTCAAATGGAGGTTGTCTGTGGTATGAAATTCCATTATACCCACAAGTTTCAAAAGTGTGGAGAAAGGATGATGAGGGTAACTTGGGAACTTTAGTGGCAGAAGAAGGAGAACAGGATAGCGGGTTTAAGTGATATGAAGAAGCCATTAAGTGAAACAAAGAAACAAAGATATGGAAGACATTACTACAGAGGAGGGGATAAGTGTGGTAATGTTCCTGTGTGCACACGCTGCCACGTACTAGTTTTTAACCAACTATTTGTCTTCTAAAAAAAACTTTTATTTCATAATCAAATTAAGTCTCAATTACAATAATAATATGACAAACGAGCAAGAAGCTTTGCTGGAACCTTTTTTTAAATGACAAAATCAATCTTATTAAAAATGAAGTTTTGTATCTTAGAAGTCGAAAAATTACTTTGCACAACCCGCAAAACTTTAGTAAAAAACTCTCCTGCTTCTGGAGCTAGAAAACCAAATGTATCAAAAGCAAAAGAGATAAACACGTGTTGATTTTCTTTTTTTTGGTAAAGGACACGTGCTGATTTTCTAAAAAGTTTCCTGCTTAACAACTTTCGCTCGATTTCACTTTCAACGCAACATTGTCCACAACAAACCCATTCTCACGAACCAACAATATTAACCATTGTGATTTTCTTATTTTATCTTTTTATATTTAACGACGATTCTTTCACCTTTACTTTAAAATACCATTTATTTTTAAATTATAAATTAAAATGTTTGTTGAGAAACAAAAATTCAAAAAGGAAAAAACAATAATCTTGAAACATAAATAATTCATTGTATACTTCTAAACTCCTAATGAGGTTTTAAGCTACAAGATAGATTTGATGGTTTCGCTAATCTTGTTTACCTGCTACTTGCCGATGGTCTTATTTTCTTTCCACATTTGCACTCATGGTTATAGGTTTTATACCTTTACCTATACTTTTATTTTAATGTTGTATTCTCTAAATAAATTCCTCTTCGCAAAATATTTCATTACTTACCACCATTTGTCTAGATTTCATTTAACATTATCCGCTTTTTGTCATTTCAAACCTACTTCATAGAGATTTCTTCTGAAGGCGTGAAGCCAACATTCAAATTAATACAAGAAACCAATTTTCAGAAATCAAATTGTATCAATATGAGAGTTCGATTTCAAAACATGGTCTTTTGATTGGCAAGAAGTAAAAAGTGAAATCAATTTTGGTTAACACTAAATCGATTAATTTTATTGAAAAATAAAATATACATGGCCTGGGTTATTATGAAAAGATTCTTATAATAAAAAGACTAGGAAGTCATGTTGAGGTGACATGTGTCACATTTGACACATCACCATGGCCCACCCAACCCCCTTCGGAAAAAAAATTTCCCGCCAAAATTTGTTTTTCCTTTGAGACCAAAAAAATTTCATAAAAATTTCCGACAATTTTTTCTCGCATCACGCTTATAAAGTTAACATAAAAGATCATAAAATATAGAGTTAATTACATAAATCGTCCTTGTGGTTTGCTAAAAGTTACGGATCTTGTCCCTGTGATTTTTTAGGGTTTCGTCCTTGTGGTTTACAAATATTACGGATCTAGTACAAATCTTGACCCGGGTTAAAAAGGACCTCCAATGCAAAGTAGCTCTAACTATAGGGCTAACCTTCTAAACTTTGGTATCCCACCTTTAAACTTCACACTAACCCATGCTCACCTACAAATTTGATCATCCGTGATCACACACACATAATCAAGAATCATAGAACCCTAACCCTCTAATTTCAACACACAAAATATTTCTATGATGGGCGATTCCAAGAAATGCTCGTTATGACAACCAGAACATCTTTTGAACCGCTAAATAATATGGTACGATTAATTTAGCAATTGCCTATGGTTATTATTTTTGATCATGTTGGATAATTGATTGATTGTATGAATGCAATGTAATAATTTACTCTTATATCTTTGTACATTTAAACAGGATCAAAAAACCCAAGTATTTTCACTTTGAAGTTAAACCATGGCGGGTTTTTTACAATGGGTGCTGGAAGACGCTACATGAATGATAAGGTTAGCTGGTTTGATTGGGTTGATGCTGATGAATGGTCTGTCCATGAACTTAGTGACATGCTAGGCTTGGTAGGTTATAAAAATGAAGTTATTTTTTTTTTTTTTATCATTTTAGAATTCCTAACACTAGTTTAGATGAAAGACTTAAACCCCAGTAATGAGATAGTGATGTTATAGAGATGGTTAAGCATATTGGTTCACCGAAGTGATTGAGGTGTTCACTTTGAAGTTTGGGTGTCGGTTTAGATGTTCCCATGTCACAACCTCAAAGTAAGACTAATATGTTTGTGGTGGAAGTATCAGAACCTATGTCAAACCCTTTGCCAGCTAAGAAAAAACCTATGAAAAAAAAATTTAAAAACCTAAGAAGAAGTTTGTTAAGAAACTGACTAAGAAAGGACTTGCACAAAAAATGTTAACTTTTGAGGAATGGCCTGGTGGTGATCCCTTTGACCATGACAATGTTGAGGATTGTGTTGTGCCTGAGAAAGAACATGTTAATACTGAAGTGGAACAATCAAGTGTGTTACATATAGGAGAAGCTGAGCCTAGGACTTTGCCAACTAACTTAGATATGGAGGACTTTGATCCCTTTTATCCTAACAGTGTGAATAATTAAGGGGGTCAGTCAAGTGGGTTAAATATAGGAGATGATGATGAGGTTTTGGTTGACAAGGACAACATGTTTGAGGATGTTGAGGTTGATATGGAGGCTTTTAAGGAGAAATTTGATAGCAATCTTGAGTGTGAAGGAGAAGCAGATTTAGAAGAAGAAGATTTAGACATTGATGACTTTGATAGTGCATCAGATTGTGAGGGTGATTTAGAAGCTGGTAGAAACAGAGCATTAAGAAAGTTAGCAAAAAATCAGTCAAAGGAAGGTTTCTATGTTGGCAGGAAATTTGGTGACAAATGGACTGTGTTAGAAATGGTGTCTAAAATAGCTGTGGAGCAAAGAAGACAATTGTATGTTACCAAAAATGACAACAATAGGGTCGAGCTATATGTAGAGGTCAAACACCGTTTTAAAGACATCAAGAGTCAAATGAGGTCTCAAATGCAAGTGGGCTGTTGATGGGCCAATAGTCCAGACCAACAAAATTGTCCATGGACTTTACTTGTGTCTAAGGAACCCGAAGAGACATGGAGTGTTAAGACCTTAAATGAAACCCATACTTGTCTTCATTCTAGGTCAGTGAAAAAGTGCACAGCCACCTTGATAAGTGTGATGGACCTCTCACCCCCAATGCAACCATATTATTTAACAAAATCAAGGATGAAGCTGCTCAATATAAGGTATCCTTGTTCATTTATCTTTTTACCTGTTTATTCATGTATCTGTATGTTCATATATCTATTTACATGTTCATTAGGTTGAATGGAATGGAGAAGATCAATATCAAGTCTCTAGACCTTGGGGAGATCAGTGTGTGGTGAATATGAGGGATAAGGTGTGTGCATGCAGGAGGTGGGAGTTAACAGGAATGCCTTGCAGGCATGCTGTTGCAGCTATTAATGACATGGGGAGCAATGGAATGGTAGTTGGTGCCCAAACTTTGGTAATATTAGTCTATGTATTAGTCTTAGTGTAGACTCATGCTTGTGTCAGTTTGTCATCAAACTGTGATATCCAAGACAGCTTGTCATCAAACTATCTTGTGTCTTCTTGGCCCGATGGTCTTGTTGTGTATGCATTTGGTTACTATGAAACCGATGGTCTTGTTGTGTATGCATTTTGGTTACTATGTCTTCATCGAAACCGATGGTCTTACTTAATAGATGCATTTTGACCAAACTTTTAAGTCTTTTGTGTATGCTTAATACATGGTATTTGGTAATGAGCTTTTAACACCATTTATCACCAACTTGACATAACCATACCATTCACCAACTGGGTAAAACAATTTGGCCAACCATTACCATTTCTCAAACATTTACCACAGTTGAAACAAAACATTGTCCATACCATTACAACCACGATTGAAACAATGCTTAAAACATTACCATTTCATTACAACACAACATAACCATACCATTAACTAAACATAACCATTCCATTTTGCAAATACCATACCACGGATGTATGGAACCTAAACCTAACCATTTCAAATTCTTTTCATGAAATAAACCACAAAAATAACCAACTAACACCTAAAATAAACTTCAATCTTCTAGCTTGTTTTGCTTGATCATCAATCGTTGCACGAAGATCGCTTCATAGATCTCAATAATCCGGGTATAATTTGCACGGCTCTTGGACACATTTCTGGTTCAAACCAATCTATAAACCCACAACCTCTTGAACAACAGTAGAACCTCCTTCCTGGATTAGTAGGAGTCCATGAAGTGCGGACAATCGAGGGAGCTTGACATCTAGGACAACGAACCATTATGTGTTCTTGTTTGTCTTTGTTAGTGCGTGCTTGTGATTGTGTGTGTTTGTGTTTCTGATTTGGTGTTTGTGTTTCTGATTTGGTCTACCATATAAAGTGGAAATAATGGGAGGGAAATCACAAAAACCTAGAAAATGAGAGGGAGATCACAATATTATAAAGTTAGCCTCTATAGTTAGGAAAGTGTTGGGTCCTTTTTTAACCTCGGGTCAAGATTTGTACTAGATCCATAATATTTGTAAACCACATGGACGAAATCCGCTAAAAAAAACCACAGGGACAAGATCCGTAACATTTAGCAAACCACAAGGACGATTTATGTAATTAACTCTAAAATATAAATAAACATTTTAATAGCTTATTTGTATTGACATGGCTAATAGTAAAATCGTTTTTATGAATTTAAGTGTAAAATTCTAAATTACCATACTAAAGTTAGTAAATTTATAAATTTAACAAATACCCATATATTTTAAATATTTTTATAAAACTTTATTATTATCAAATTATTATATTAATTAATTGATCTCAAGAATAAAACATCATCTACATACATTTTATAAATATTAAGTTGAAATACTAGTATCGAAATATACAAATAAATACATAAGATCTGAACTTCAATTTTTTTAATAAGAAAATATTTATAATATCGTTAATGAAATTCACTTAACTTTTATACCCGTATATGCATGAGGTTATAACACATATATTCATTGATTTTAACGTATATCATAATTATGTTGATGCAAACTCTGAAACTAGCATTTATATCGTTAAAAAAGTGACTGAAAACTTCAACTCGTTTTGACACATATGCAACTAAGATTGCTTAGTAAGCAATTAATATGTTTCAACTATAACTAAACTTTAATTGCATAATTTACAGTAGAAACTCAAAATTAAGCTCATGATCTGATCTTTAGAATTCAACACGCTAATTGTGACTCTACAATAGCTTAAAAATATTATCTTTCAAAATTCACCAATGCAAAGTTTCATCTTCCAAAGTTTTACACTCCAATTGACCCTAAAATTTTCAAAACCAAATTAATCAAAATTTAAAATTATTTTCAGTTTAAGGTTTAGTTGTGAGCCAATAACAACCGATTTATGGTATTTAACAAACTCTTTCAGTTTTAAAGTTAATCAATAACTTGAACTTTTTTACGAGCAAAAATTTTTAACTTGATAATAGCTCCTTGTCATCCAAAGTTACTTTTTTCGTCTCAAATTATTGTCTTGGTTTACTTTTAACTTGTCACATATTGTTTAATATTAAAATAGATATGAAAGTTTTATCGATATTTCCCTTATTTGAAATTACTATTACAAAATTTTAAGACCTAATTAATTAATTAATTAATAAAAAAATCATTGTATAAAGAGAAATATAATTTTAAAATATAGTTTTGAAATTTAAACTTGTTGACACATGGTCAAAAGGGAACAGATTAAAAATGAGAGATAGCAGTTTGACGTTAACCTGAGCTCCCGTCTATGAACCCATTTGATCATCTAGTACACTCTCATTTTGAATAGTTCTAGGTAACAGTCTGATCTTCTTAGTTATTTGTCCTTAACTATATGCAAATTATGTTTTGGTGACTGTACGTTATTATGCTTCATAAATTTCTTCCTTAACTCATGCCTTAATCTTAAATTTAGTTTTGGTATTTCAAGTCAAATAGTCATTAAATAGAGGTTACGGTAGGAAATGTTTCGGGTATGATTGTTATCATCAGGGGCGGACCGAGGGGGTTCCGGGGGTGCACGGGAACCATGGATTTTTCTTGGGTAGCGTAAAATCATGTCAAATATACCGATTTTTCTAAAATGAACGTGATCTTTAATTTTTGGCTTACCATTTTTGGTATATTCATAAAAGGAACTTGATGGCTCTTAATCTTGGGTTCGCCACTGGTTATCATTATATTAGTTTGTTTAATTTACTGTCCATTGTATATCATCAGTGTATTTTGGGTCCAGTTTGTATAACACAGTTGGCCAAAAATGATAAATTAAAACTAAAACATGCTCTTGTTGCCAAAGTCCCACGTCTCGTTGTACCTTAGATGCGATTTGCCTTAAACTTTCTGCTTATAAGCGAAGCACATAAGCAAGCAGCTTGAAGATAAGCAGTTAAAAAGTAGTTTTGGGATTTGCTTATGCAATACTAAGTAAAATGCCATTGGAATTTTAGTGTCAATAGAATCTTCTATAATCAAGGGTTTTATCTTTTAAGGTTAGATATGACGTCAAAAAGTTAAGCTTGCTTTTATCCGAAATAAACTTAATGAATAAATCTCAACTTGCTCATTGAAAATAAGCAGATAAGCCGAAGTAGTTTGTTGTATCCAAACACTTCAATGTGCGTATCTGCTTGATAAACTGATATAAGCGATCCCAAAAATCCTCTTATTATGTGTCAAAAGATGAATTATAAAGTTTATGGTGTACCCTAAATTTTGATTGCCAAAATCTCTAATTAGTAGTTATTTTCATTCATATTTTCAGATTCTTTTTTTTACTAGGGAGCGCATGGACATTGTTTCAAGTGGCTTAACGGCTGTTTCTTTGTTATGGACACCTCTAGAGACGTGTTTCTTTTATTCAAGAAATCTAGAAAAAAGAGCAATGACATTGCGTTGTGAAATGGAAGAGCTAACTAGTAAAGAAAATGATTTAAAAGCAGACATAGGTAGCGGTATGGTTAACCAAAGAAAGAAGCCCAAAAGTGAGATACAACTGTGGCTTAAGAACGTTGAAAAGCTTGTAACTGAAGCTAAGAACATTGAAGCTAGAGTTGAGAGATGTATAAAAGGATGTTTCCCTAATTATCTTACACGTTACAAATTAGGTAAAATGATGGTGAAGACAATTGATGACATGCGTGACCTTCATGCTAAAGGAGTATTCTCAAATGGGCTATTTGTTGATTATTTACCGGATTCAGGGAGAATCCTGCCAACAACTGAATTAGTCGGTGATAAGAATTTTCAAAAAGTTTCAAAGGTGATTTGGGAACTATTGGCTGATGCGAATACTAGTAAGATTGGTGTTCATGGAATGGGTGGTGTTGGCAAGACATCTATCATGATGCACATCTATAACCAGCTGATCGAAAGCAAGAGTTTTGATATGGTCATTTGGGTGACAGTTTCTAAAAATTTTAATGTTGGTAGGTTGCAACTAGATATTGCAAATGCTACAAATTTGGATCTCCTAGAACAGGAGAAAGAGATATGGAGATCGACAAGGCTTCTTGAGCATTTGCAAGGAAAGAAGTTTGTTCTGATCTTAGATGACATGTGGCAGAATTTCGCCTTAGAAGAGGTCGGTATCCCACAGCCAAGCATAGAAAATGGTTGCAAGATTGTATTTGTAACTCGTCTTATGGAAGTTTGTCGTGGAATGGAAACTCAAAGGGAAATCAAAGTTGAGCTTTTATCCAAGAACGAAGCATGGGATTTATTCACAAGCAAATCAGGTCCAATTCACAACAATGAGATAGAATCTATAGCAAAGGTAGTATGTGAAAATTGTGGGGGCTTGCCACTTGCAATCATCACAGTGGGACGAGCAATGAGGAAAATTAGTGATAAAGACTTTGGAAAAATGCACTTGAAGAATTAGAAAGCTCAAGTGCGAAATTGTTGGTATGGAAGAAGACGTATTTTCTAGACTCAAGTTTAGTTATCTTCATTTAAAAGATGACTATATCCAATCTTGTTTTCTGTATTGTGCATTGTACCCTGAGGATCACAAAATCAATGCTGCAGAACTTATAGAATACTGGATGGCAGAAGAATTGATTACGGAAGTGGGAGATCGAGAAAAAGAAATAAACAAAGGGTACACGGTGCTAGAAAAGCTTAAAGATGCTTGCTTGTTGGAGGACACTGGGTCAGATTATGTCAAGATGCATGACTTAGTAAGGGGCATGGCTATCAGGATTGCCAGGGAGGGACCGAGGTTGATAAATAAAGCTGCAATGAAATTAAACCGTTTGGAAAAGGAATGGATTGAAAACCATGAATGGGTCTCTGTAATGGATAACAGTATTAATGTTGTACCTAATAACCCCGACTGCCAAAAACTGTCTACTTTGCTTCTTCAAAGGAACCCCCTCTCTGAATTTTCCGATTCCTTCTTTGTGAAGATGCAGTGTCTTAAAGTACTTGACCTCTCTAAAACCGAGATCTTTGCATTACCAGAATCGGTTTCAACTTTATGTAACCTTCGCACTTCTTTTAAGCTTCTGCAAGTTTCGGGAGCTTCCTTCATTAAGCATGTTGAAGGAGCTGAGGGTTTTGGACCTGTCATATAGCCTTTTGTGGAAGCTGCCACATGGTATAGATAAATTGCAAAATCTAAGGTGTTTAGATTTATCATACACTGAACACTTGCAGGCATTCTCATATGGTGTTATCCAGAATCTTTCTAGTCTAGAGAACTTGTCGATTTTTAAAAGCAATTGGAAATGGTCATCCTTCGGAATTGATGAAATTTCAAGCACGTCAAGATTAACGAGTCTCGGTCTTTCCTTTAAGGACCGAAGCAGCTTCATAGACTATGTAAGATCTAAGCAGTGGCAAGATTTGCAAAGTTACCATCTTGGAATAGGTCTGCTATCCACTTTTCAACCCATGTCCAATGGAACACGTAGTATTGAAATTCAAGGTTGTAACCTTGTTTCTGAAGACACAATGATTGAGCTTCCGGACAACATCCAGCAGTTGGCACTACACAGTTGCCATGACATTACCTTTTTATCTGAACTTTGTGACACAGCCAAGGTGCAAGATCTGAGACAATGTTACCTCTCAAACTGCAATGGCATTGAATTCATTACAAAGACAGGTGACCATTTTCCAAGTCTTGAGATACTCGTGTTACGAAAACTTCCCAAGTTGAAGGCCATATCTAATGATATTGCAGCAAGTCAGATTTTCACAAAGCTTCTTCAAATACATAGCTGTAATAGCATGAAATATTTGTTTTCAGCTGATATGCTACAAGACCTCAAAAACCTTGAAGAGATTGAAGTATGGAACTCAAGCGTGATTGAAGACCATAGTGGAGGCAATGTCGCTCTCTATTCAAATATCTTACTTCCAAAGCTCCGTTGTTTATCATTGTCAGCATTACCAGAACTAAAATACATTACAAGAAATGTTCTGATATGTGATCACCTTGAAACAATCGAGATATGGGATTGTGAGAAATTGAGAGCTCTTCGATTCTCCATTAACTACTTGCCATCCTCTCTTAAGCAGATTAAGGGAAATAGTAATTGGTGGGATAGGTTGGAATGGAATGAAACTCGTTGCAAGAGTTTGCTGCAACTATTCTTTGACCAATATATATGAAACCCTGTCAACCAGCATATATTTTGATGAGGCCAATTATTTTTCAGATCAGTTATGCTCTTGCATAGGACTTGTGGTAAGTTAAGTTTTTGGTATTGGTAAACTTACATATATTCATGAATTGTATCCACATATATACATTCGATATACACATGCTGTATAGTATTTGAGCACTACCAAAAATTGTCCTTTACCATTGTATCTTAGTTCATACCAGTTTATGCACATTAATCCTACTTTCTAATTACAAGACAATGAATTTACCTGTTATTCATTACTTGATAAAAACGGTCAAGTTGATAATTGTCTAAGGCAAACTTGACGGACTCTTTTTTAGGAATCTGACGGCAAAATGTGGTCGCATTGATGGCTTAAATGAAATTGGTGAGGTAGAGCAAACATTCCTTTTCCGGGAGGTATTGTTGAGTAAAATGCTTTTTATAACCAGTGCCTTAAATTGATTTACACCTTGACGATTCATGATAAAATGTTGGTATGTTTGTGATTATATATACCAGCAGAATTCAAGTTGCTATTTGTTGAAATTAGGGTGTTACAATTTATCCTGGCGGGAAGAAACAAATCATAAATGTACCACAACTATACCTCATTGAGTCGAACATGGGCGGAACTTAGGACCAAGGGGGGTTGTGCCCCCCAATTTTTTTGACCCTATGTACATTTTATACCCTTTTATATATAGTTTTGATCATTTTTAATACAAAATTTTTAGTGTAGTGTATATCTGCCCTCCTAAAATAAATACTTTTCAAGTTGGCCTCTCCACTAACAACGTTCAAGTTCCGTCCCTGCACTCGAACATAGTACATACACATGCCACTCACTTTGTCTAGATTGGTTCGTATATGTCAAAATCTATATTTCTCTTTTTTGTTTATCTTCCCTGTAAGATTGTGGTTGTTATCCTTGTTTTATGCCGAGAGTTCCCTCGGTTGCATTATTACAGATTATATCACTTATTTTGGAAAAGAGAACGACGTCACTTATATTGCATTACTTTTTGAGCTACTTTGTATCCTTAACCAAGGATGGCTTATTTCTCTCAACTTGAGTACGTGCGGGAAAAAATTATAGTCGACCTATGCTCTCCTCAATCCTTTTCTTCTCTACACCACATAAAACTATAGCCCTCTCCCCTCTCTTACACCACACCTCTCCCCCTACTTACACATGAACAATTGAACATTCACCTCCAAAATCACCACACCTACTCCCCCTTCTATAATACATGACCATTCACCTCCAGAAACCGTCGACCACAACCAAACGTCAAAATTTTTTTTCTGGAAACTAACTGTCATCGCAGCAGACAGTTACAGTGCTAGTATCTTCTAAAGCTCATAAAGATTCATTGTCCCATGTCTCAAACAACATTGGCATGTTAAAAATTGCCAGAACTACTTATATTGCTACCAAGCCTATTAAACACCAGCATACAATCATGACACAAGTGATACTTCGTGAAATTGCCTTGGGTCAATTTATAGTTTTCACACTTTCATCTGTTTATGAATACACAAACATCCTAAAAAAATAAAATAAAATAAAATAAAATGAAAATGATATTTACTTTGTAAGAATGTGTATCACAATCAGTGAGATTACAGCAAATCAACTAAGGTACAAACATAATTAGGTGTAAAGAAAGAGTGGGAAATTCATGTCGTAATGTTTATATAACAAGCACGATATGAGTTGATGTCTCTTATACAAATCACATAACCACAACTAAAATATCAAAACCCTCAGTCCCTCACCCTTCCAACCATCTCCACCTAAGGAAATGAGGTAATAACAAAAATGCACATGGAATTGAAATTAGGATAAATGCTTGAAATTTTCAAACAAAATTTGAAAATGCTTATTTTCCTCAGATCGCATAGCTTCTTACACTCTTCTAGCTTGCCTTACCTCAACTTGTTGGATTTTTTTTTTTTTTTTTTTTTTTTCACAAAAAAAATCAAGTATTTGATTATTTTCCTGGAGATGCAAATCTTGACCTCTCTCGTTGTCGATTTGATCCTCTATCTATTGGTGATGATGTTTTTCCACCAACGCCTACTTGCCTCATCATCTCTGCACATCACACACCAAGAATACGAACACAATGAAACAATATACATACATTAACGGATTATGAATTGTCATTTTTATGAACTTTGTTAAGATGTCCGAGTATTAGTCAAGTATCTAAAATACAAACTGAAATTAAGAAACTTAAAAAAATGATTACTAATTACCCAAACCATAAATATATGTTAGAGCATACCAAGATTATAAAATATTGCATTGTTTTGAAATAACTAAGGTATAAAAGTTAAAAGTGTCTGGGACAAAATAAGTAATAATCATACCTCCTATTATTAAGATTGAGAAATTTTTAGCTCAAGCACAGAGGATATGACAAATACGTGTGGCTATGCAAGTTTCAATGACTAACACTTTTTAGGCCTGCCATATGTATTCTTATATGATCCCATTTAACAATTTTAAGGCCGTCCATATGCCTTCAAATAATATTTGAAATCTGGATTTAATCCCACATGTGGTTTTTCATTTTCTTGTCTGTGAATATATGGAGCTGTTGCCAGTAAATCCTGATGTCTTTTTCATTAAAAGCAGATGTGAATCAATGTTCCATAAGAATTATACAGTTACAATTAACAGTTGAGGGAACTGTGGATACGTGATCACATAACTGTAAATTAAGACAATGCATAAACAATTTGCTTCAGTACATAACGTATAGGTATTCTGAAATTATAATGTAGCCAAGGCCCAGTATTTGACTACTTTCATAGAAAAACCAGCTCTGTTGCTTCAGTGGAGCTCACTTGTCACCTAAAAAGTAAATTGAACGGTACTATCCAATATAAAAGTGAGGTAGAGATGACATTTTTGGTGGGTAAAGGAGGCAGTAACCCAGCAAAAGTGAGATGCCAATTTCGACACATGTAGTTATGAATGGGTTGATTTGGCTAGTGATTTTATCTCAAACGGGTTGAATAAGAAGATAGTTACCTAAAGAATGATAAGATTCTAAATATATTATACCAATAAAGACGTATCTTGATAATTATCAATAGGTTATATATTAAGTACAGATTAGGAATTAGAGTTTTTTTTCCTCGTCGAGCAAATTTACAAATCAGGACTATAGGGTTGTAATTCTATATATTTCGCATTAATAAGTGATTTTGGTATCAATTTAGAATAGTTAGTCTACCTCTCAATGTAAAACGTGAAAGGGTTGGTCTATCTTTATATTATAGATCGCTATCGTGTTTGTTTTATTCACTTGTTCGATTTACAATTAGCTTTCATCCTAAGTTGAAGCCAGGTCTTTATCACAAAAATTGCTCAACTAGGTTGAATGAGATGAAGGTTGCCCTGTGGACAATACTAGTGCATACAACATAATTAATTAATTATGGCCTTATGGGCATTCATTATATGTAAAAAAAAATGGAGGAAAAAAGTGTTAGCAAGTCGACCCAGCCCAGCCCGCACTTAAAAGACGACATGTCTCAACCCAACCCATTTTTTTGTCAAACTAAAAACCATACCTCGTTTTCTCTCAAGCTCTTGATCGAGCTCCTCCTTCCATTTTCTCTGTACTTCAGAGAAATCCATGCTGCAAACAGCACATCTAGCTTAAGCACCACGTAACCTTACATATAGATAAGCTGAAAACATCACAAGCCATTTACTAACCCAGGACTGCTTGCTTCTTGTTGAGATTCAGCCCCGTTCATATCATTAAACTGTGGTGATGAAAGGTCCATAGGACTGTGCATGTTTTCTTCACCGCTAACATTTGATGTTCGCCTGCTTCCACTACCAGGGCTTCCATTACTTACAGCATCAGGTGCTTTAAAGGGAGTACCAAGAGGGAATCGATTAGGTGACTTGCTTTTTGGTGGCAGTTTCAGGTAATTAGGACTACTTCCGTTGGATGGGATGTCAATATTGTCCATTGAGCAGGATGGAACTACACTGTTGTAAAACTCTTCATATAAAGGTGTTTGAAGTCTTTTCAATTCTAATGCCTGAAGTGATAAAAGAAGAACCATGTAAACAGCATTGCAACCTCAAATCAGAAGCCAATTCCATACTACATCCGAAAATATAGTCATGACATATGAGAAAGTACAGTGAAAAATAGTACCTTATCATCCAGAAAAGCTCTTATTTTAGATTCAGTTAGCTCATCATCGTCCTCAGAGAGAGACGGAACAAACTGAAAGCTGTCACTAGGAGATTCGATCACGTTAGCGCCAGATTTATCAGAAGGTTCTTCACCATCCAAGACTCCTCGTCTTTTCAGTCCATAAGTCTCATCGATCGAAGGTTCTTCCATAGGGTTAAAACTCTAAGTATACCAAATGTACGTAAGCAAATTCAGTTCCTTAAGGTCCCATGCCAAATTGTAGAAGTAAAATCATAGTAAAATTTTGGAAGGATATATATATACCTTAGTCAAATCATCAAGCGTTGAAACAGATCTAAGCTTTACTCCACCCTCCACAAAATCATTTTCATCTAGCTGACACATGTCATTGTCGCTGTTTTCTGCTCCCCACTCAAGTTTACGTACTTTCAGCTCCATGAATTTACAGTAGAAAAGTTGAGTGTGCCCAGATTACATACATCAAGCAATCCAGGGCTGTTTGTCATAAGTTCATTGATGCATAATGTTAAACTATCCTTAGAATCCATACCATTGAATATTACAGTATATACAAAATGAAAAATATATTTTTTGGATATCATAGAATTCTAATACCAGGCAGCAATCTTTGCCCAAAATCATAAAACTGGGCTTATTTGGGCAATTTTGATACAAGAGTTGCTCACACTTGGCCCTTCCTTTTCTTTGAAATGGGTATGACCGTATGAATGGGCCTTTTAAAAGTTATATGGGTATTAATGGGCACATGTTTGCTCTCAATTGGATAAAATGGCAAATAATTTTGTTCAAAACTTAATATAATACATTTGGTAATATTTATATAGAAATGGGTGTTAGGTTTGGGGAATTTTATTCATCGTTTTGGGGTTTTCTTTAAAGCTCTCCGTATGACCGGAGCCTGTTTGACCGTGCCCGTTTGGACTCCTGCCCGTTTTGATCCATGCCCATTAGGACCCGAGCCCGTTTGGACACATTGCCTGAACCCGTCCGACCTGCCCCTTTTGCGCCTCATTTCTAACTAATCTTATTTTAAAGATTACTTTTCACCCGTCTGTTAACAATACAGATATATAATAGTGCTAATAGTGCTACACGAGTCGACATTAGGTTCTGATAATACGTTAGATAGTTTAATCAGATATTTGTACCCAGTTACCATTACATTTATTTTTGGATTGATGTTACATATACAAAAGCATTAAATGGATTGACTCACGATTGATCTAAAATGCTTGTGCAGTAAGATGAGGGAGCTTCAATATTTTCCTGGACATGGTAAAGGACAATGAATTAGAATGATAAGTGGAGGATTATTCAAAATATAGCAGAATAAAAAATTAAAAAAATAAAAAATAAAAAAATAAAAATAAATAAATAAAAGAAAGCAGACAACTAACTCTTGAAGGTGTATCGCTATGAGAAATTTGCTGAGGTTTCCCTATAACGAAAGGATGCTGCAAGAAAATTCATAAGTATTTAATAACACAGGTTCAGACTCCAAGAGTAAAGATGGGTCAAGATTAGAATCACCTGCAGCAAATCAGAAGCAGAAGGCCTCAATTCGGGTTCCCTGAAATATTAACCAATTTAATGTAACCGGGAGCAGATGAAAGAAAAACCAACAAAAACTAAGAAACTGAACCTGTCTACACTCTCGCTGACAATTAAAAAGGAATGTGCACAATCTCATGAAAATATATACAGTAGGAAAATTGAATGTGTGAAATGAGAGCTTTAGTATTCATTATTATTGACTTTGTATAGACTATTAACTTTAACAAATGACATATAAGTGGATACAAAACCGTTAGATAAACGTACTTGTGTAAGCATTTCAGCAGTAAATCCTGTGCCTCGGGAGAAAGATGGTCAGGAATAGGAGGATGGGACTTGGTTGTGCCAATATAAAAAAGAGCCGCAACCTGAATGAAGTTATCATACAGAATGAACTATGAAGCAACAATCATAACTTACAAAGTAAGAAGTAGAAAATGGGTGGGTGATGCAGATATAATAACGGATTAAAAAATTACTTTAGAACCAACCAAAACAAGGAGTAAAAAATGGATGGGTAGTGGTAGGACGTAAAATACATTTTTTGCGACTTTATATACACCTGATGTGCCAAATAAAATTGGAAAACTATTTTGTTGTGGTTCGATCTGAATCTTTTTAAATAAGCAATTTAGAAAACTTCAATAATTTGAATACATTTCAATGACTTTTAACCAACAGACCAGCTCTACCCATTTGACCCTTTAGCAGTGTTGTAAAAAGTGGCCTAGGCAGCCAGGTGGCCACCAGCCGCCTCGATTTTACATTAGGCTGCCAAAAAAGCGGTCAACGCGGTCAGCACGGTTTTTAAAAATTTAAATTAGGTTTTTTCTTTCAATTGGTCGGATCTTGTTGTTAAATGGTGTGTAAGAATAAACTTTGTGATATAATTGTTGTAGATGAGAAAGATGAGAGATGAGAAGATGAGAGACATGAGATGGTTGCCAGAAAGAAAAAGAAAAATGAGACTTAACTTGAAAACACTTAATTTAACTAAGTGAAAGCACTAATTTACATTATAAGCCCAACATCCAATCTTTTTTAGACATACTTAGTTATTTATGCTAAATTTTATCAATATACAAATATTTTTAAAATTTATATATAGAAGTCCAATCCGCCTAGGCCCCCCCTTGGCCGATTACTATCTAGACCACCCAACTAGCGCCTAGCGCTTTTGCAACCATGTCCTTTAGATATAAACATTGCCCGAGTCGACCAATCTAAGACACAAACATAAAAGGAAACTTGAGCAGTACCTCCTGATATTGTTGGCTCCAAGGAGGCTTTCCTGTAGCCATCTCTATTACCGTACACCCGACACTCCATATGTCAGCTGAGCTAGAAGATGACAAAAGACAGCATAAATGAGACAACCAATGAAAGTGTTTACATAATGCGACGGCTTTTGGTTTACTAAGGGATTGCCCTGAAAGCCTAGATTGTATATCTTAACTTATATAGATGCACGGAAGAAGTTCTTATGCTATGTGATTTCATTTCTTCACATATGGCTGTTTTCTAGAAAAGGTCGTCCTAAGAACTTCTTCAGTCCATTCATATTTACTTCCTAAGAGAGAGGGACACACAAGTATCATATGCATTAATTTCGAAAAGAACATTTCTATTTTAATTTGATGCCTTGATGTTTTGTAATAACTTAATATAGGCTACTAATAAGGTCTTATACTAGATAAATAACATACCAACATCCAAAACCATTGGGAGTTAGCAGCAACTAATCCTGTTTTAAGGAACAAAATCCAATGACAGTACACTCTTCTGAAATATATTTTATTTTAATTTCCTGTTATTTTACCTTCATTTCGTTTCCATTCCTCGGTACCTCTTTTTACTTAAAGAGAAGCTTTTTGACCACCTTAATTCCTTGTAAAGACAATCATAGCCTATCTTGTAGTAATTTTTTAGGATTTAACTTGACTTTTGATGAATATCAGCACATAAAAACATCATAGAACAAAAGTCTATTTCCAGATTAGCTCACTATAAAAATGAACTTGATGCTGCCCGTAACAACAAAAGGCAGTCTACTCATGGCCCCAAATGGTAGGTAGTTGCAGTAGTATCATCTAAAACATGGCAAAACAAGTGTACCTTCTAAGAAACTACACAACATACAACTTCCGTGTTTCTATTTCTATCTAATTTAACATTCCACAAAAGTCACAAGTGCAAACTGATGCAGCTGAATTTGCAGTTGAGATTCATAGCAGAAATTAGTAAAACCAAATGTGTAAGTATGAGACAATATTGCAACTTCAGTGATAATATAAAAACAAAAGAAGGTGAATATAATAGTACTTACAAGCTATGACCAGTCTGAAGAATAACTTCAGGAGCCATCCAGTATGGTGTTCCCTTCATTGACTTGGCCCCTGACCCATTAGCCTGACCAGCATCTAGTTTGCAATCAAATACATCTATCTATAGATATATAAATGTGAGACAAGTAGTGGGCGTACCAGCTCAACAACTTGCTTTGATGCGCCAAAATCTGCTAGTTTTATGCAACCTTTATTGTCGACCAGAATGTTTGCCCCCTGTAGGAAAGATATTTATACATTGTTGCACTATGGGAAGTCAAAAAAGATGGTTAGACAGAAGAAACACCTTGATATCCCTGTGCATAATGCCATTCTTGTGCAAGTAATCCAGCCCCAATAATAGTTGTTTCGTGTACATTCTTATAACCTGCTTGGGATGAAATTGACAATATGAGAGAACAAATGAAAGAGTAAAATGCAATTTCGAATATGAAAATTCTCTTACCGCTTCAGGGAATGGTCCAAATTTCCTTAAAAGAGAGGAAATCGACCCTCCAGGAACAAACTCCAACAGAATGTTTAACGTTTCCTCTTCCCTTACCGTTCCAAGATACCTCTGAAGTGCCACAAATATAGCGCTGAACAACATTAGTTTAGATATTAAGCAATAACCACTATCATCTAGAATACTTAATCAAATTACACTTACAACAATGTTTGAGTGAGAAAGATTCTTTAAAAGCTTTACTTCTTCCTCAAGCTCCCGTATATGAACCTACTTGTACAATTCAATGAGCTCACAAGTACTAAATAACGATTTTAGTATCTGAATATAAAGTGACGAAAGGAAGTGATCATCACTAGTGATTATTTCCAATAGTAATGATACATGTGCCTAATTACCATGCCTAAATCATTCAGTAATTGACACATCACTTAGACTTTTTCTCGCTTTATCTTAGCCCTTAGATTTGTCATAAGTTTAATCTCATCGTTCGCCACATATTATAGTCACAAAATCATATCTTAACTGCCGATATTAACCCAGGAGAAAATAAGTAAATTATTCTACCAAACATGTATGCATATACACAGACACAAAGACGAGAGGTACAAACTATGCAAAACCGCATTAATACTATACTTCCTAAACAAAGTAGTAAAAAAACTTCAAAATATCAATATTACACGTTTACAACCAAAATCTCAACTCTTTCACTTCATTGCTATAGAACACCAGCTTTCCATTTCAAACAGACATACACAGAAACCGCAAATGAGCTAAAATCATACAACAAACGAGAATCACATAAGTTAATCTTCACATCCAGTTATATGAGGTAAGCTGAGCACGATTTCGTAATTTTCAATGTTTTGGGTTCAGCTAGAATTTTGATCTTGAATTTTCTATTATTGCTATTGAACTAGGCTATTTATTTTCCAATAAATAATCGTAGCATACAAACCTGTGTCTTTTCTTTGGACGCACTATTCGCAGCTATCGAAACCTGTCAAACAAAAATAAGCAAAATCAAAACACGATAAAAATGCGTAAACCGATAATAAAAAAAGATATAAAAAAAACCTGTTTAACCGCAAGAAGCTCGCCAGAATCAAGATTCATTCCCATATAAACATGACCAAAAGCTCCACAACCAATCAATTCACCTTTACGCCATCGAATAACACGATGTTCTTCATTCTGTTTATTTACAGGTCTAGTGAAAACCCTAGATTTACGGATGATTTTATCAACTAGCGTGGTTCCGGGATCGCCGTTGTCCGGATTACGGAATACGAGCGATCGCCGAACTGATCCGAAGATCTCTTGCATTTCTTTAATTTGATTTGATTGGAATGTGATGATGATGTTAGGGTTTATGTGTGTTTAAGTGTGTGTGTGAGAGAGTGTTTGTGTGGGAGGGAAAGGGGATTCCACTTCCTTTTTTCAAATACCCTAAACTTTTTTACCGACTATATTTGAGTTAGCTACCACATGTTGACTCGTAATTTGACTTTTCAAATTGGGTTAAAATGTATTTATTAGTAGAAAGATACTTCAAAATACATGTCTATTAACCAAAGAGAAGATTTATTTTACATACCAAAATTTTTTTATATACCAAAGGACTTATCTTCACCATTCATCTAAAAAATAAATACAAAGATTAAAACATTTTATTATTTCACCTATTTTTATAATTTACATACCAAGGGACTCATTTCCACTCATACCCACTTTAACTATGAATGATGTAGATACCCATCATGATGAACATTTAATTATCTTTCTATGATCAAGACTTTGATATACTTTCGAAAAAGAAAAAAAATCATTTTATCACGTTTTTCGTTTTTTCGTTTTTCTCGAATCGGAATTTGATGAAATATCATATATGATTTAACACTAATTTGAAGATCACATGTGATATTAGTATTAAATCACATATGATATGTAATATCATATGTGATACTAGTGTTAAATCATATATGATAAATCATATATGATAAATCACATATGATATACATATCATATATGATGTAACACTAACATCACATTTGGTATTCAAATTAGTGTTAAATCATATATGATTTTTTTCATGCAAATTTCAGTAACGTAAAAAAAATGAAAAAAACTTAAAAAAAACGTGTAAAACACGGGAAAAAAAAATTTGTCGAAAGTATATCAAAGTGCCTATCTATAGAAAGATAATTAAATGCTCGTCGTGATGGTATATTTTTTTTTCATTGACGATTAACGGTTTGAAAGAAATTTATATTTGAAAAAATGATGAAAGTGGGTTTTTAATTGTTGGATTAATCTCATCCATTAGATTTAATAAAAATGAAGGGTGGAGATTGATCTCTTGATATGTAAAAGATCTTTTGTCCTCAAATGATCTTAAATCGTAAACAAATTTGTTTTTTTACACATTTAGGTATTAAAACTTGTTGTTTTTGGACAATATCAGTAATATGACCGGATTATATTTTCACGTAATTAAACAAAATCCACGTAATTTTTTTTTGCCACATAGTATATACACTTGGATTATTGGTTCAGTGATAATTTGGTACCCATATCCCTTACCCGACCCAAACTCTAATATTAACAATAAAGGGTCGGGTTTATTTTCCAAAATCACATCTAAAATATAATCGCTATCATATACCCCCAATTCAAGAACCCTAATCAAATCAACCATGTCTCATTATCTTTTTGATCAAAATTGTGAGTGTAATCTTCCACTAAGGGTGTTAACCTCATGGACCCCCCAACAACCGCTAGGAGATTTTTGTATGCCCAAATCGATCGAAACCGTAAGAAGGCGTGTGGTTATTGGGAATGGTACGATCCCGAGACCGATTCTCGACTGGTACAAGTATCATTTGTATGAGATGTACATCCTTCTCAACCGTAATCAAAGGCGTCACTTGGAGAATGAGATGAGCCGTCAAGTGAGGTTGGAGCAGTTACAAGTGGAATTGACTGAAAATGTTGCTGAGTTGAGGAGATGTTTAGCAAGTTTGACTTTTTGGAAGTCCACTTTTCTTGCCTTTGCCATAGTTGTGTCTTTAGTCTTAGCAATGAAATAGCTTGTGTGTGAGTTTATCAGTTTATGCTGTAACATATTGTGTGTGTTCTGGTTATGTTTAGAAGTGTTGTTGTAGGTTTATGTTGTAACAAATTCTCAAGTGTTGAATGAATGAATGAAACAACTTTTGGGACCTTATTTTCATCCATTTTGCATAACCAATACACATTTATATTCAATCAAGTATTGCATAACCAAGATAGTCAAAGAGACTATAAAGGGTAGACATTACACACATACACATACATTATTAAAGACAGTCAAAAATACAAGAACCTAAAAGTCATTGCATTACCAATACATGTGGGGAACATGTTTTATGGACCATATCTCATCCATGTGCACAAAAGATAAAGTATTGTTTAGAGATTATACAGGACCACCAAAAGATAAGGTTTTGTTCACACACCTAACAAAGGACCACAGTTGGTAAATGCAATAAAGGATAGCCTTTACTCAGATTCAGATACATCAAAGGCTTTTTCAGGTGTTGAACCTGTACCTTGAGCATCAAAATTGAAGTTTTTGCCTTGTAGTTTTGCTATCCTGTCTTGTGGTTCTTGATATTTTTAACTTTTTGATTTCCTCTTTTTTGTTGCAGGAGCAGATGTTGTGATTGAGTTAGGGTTCTTGTCTTGTTCATTTGCAGCAACATCCAAAGTAGCAGGAGCATCCAAACTTGATTGAGTTGCAGCAATAATTGGATCTGTTGGAGCATTGATGACAGATTCTTGAGTGAAGTCTCTTTGAGATGCAACAACATCCATTGGATCATCCTCATCCATCCTTGCATACAGCCTTTCCTCTTCCATAGCTTGTAGTAAAGCCTCTTCATCACACTTATCTTGATATTCTCTATCTTCATGTATCCTCCTTTCTTCCTCTTCATTCAAAATTTGTTGCATATAATCATGATCCAAGCTAATTCTTATTTCATCTTCATCCATTAACTGTAAAACAAACATATTTATATCAGTCAATGTCTGCACACATGTGGAAAACCAACAAATTATTGTAAATAACTATACCTATGGACCTCTATTAGCGCATCCACCTCGACACTTGAATTTCCAACATCCCTAGATACTCTACCACCTCTAGAACCTCTCCCACCACCTCTCGATGAAGCATGGTTTGCATATTGTGGTCGCTTCTTCACTGTTGGCTTTCTTTGCTTTGGAGGTTTTGGAATGTGTTCTTTCTCACAGCTAGCCCTGTTGTGTCCAACACCTTGACAATTTGAACATCTCATAACCCTACCATGTCTGCTAACCTGTGAATTATTTTCATTTGGTGCTTTCACTCTCTTTTTTCTTGGTCTCCTTGGCATTGTCCTCACAATAGGGGGTAAAGGTGGCTGATTGTTGGTCCTTTTCCATAATATGGTCCCTAAGACTGGATTAATAGAGTGTTAGTATGCCCTGAGCCACATTTCTTGGGAATAATAGTGATGCACACCCTCATTTGGATCCCTATTTAAATGCATGTTCCTGCAACTGCATGGATACATGGAATACCACTTAACTGACATAACCTACAAGCACACTTTCTCTGATTTAGATTCACACCAAAGGCTTGGTCTCCACACCTAACTTCTAAAACCTCATAAGCACTTGAAAAAACAGTCCAATGTCTGCAAAAAGTTAAAAGTTTAATTTTATTAAATTGAAAAAAAGATTATGAAACAGTTAAATGACAGCTAACTTGCGCAATGACTCATAACCTTTGTTCAACTTTTAAGTACTCTAACTTCTTTCTTATTGTTGGTGTGATATGATTCTCCAAATTCACAGCTATCTTGTCCATGGCCACCAACCTTTGCATCAGATACAACCTTATGTCTTCAAGCATTGTGATGATGGGTTTGTGTCTCTGCACAAGTATGGCCCTATGATAGCTCTCACATATGCCATTTTCAAAGGCAGCAGATTTAACATCCAGATTAAAGAAAGTCCTGCTCCAAGTGTTAGGATTTCTCTGAATCAAATAATCATGTGCTTCAAGATTTATCAGCTTCATGTCATCCATTTTAGCATAGAAAATTGTTCAACTGTACTTGATGTGCAGCACTGAATAGCCTTTGAAGCTGCAGGACCACTATATTTCTTTTTGAAGTTGGCATATACATGTCTGGTGCATTTCCTATGCTCTGCATTGGGGATCACTTCAGTTACAATCAGCCAAACCCTGCTTATACAACAAAATATCAGTAGCAGTCATAATATATTAGAATATATTACTTATGTATAGTAAATTACAATAATCTTGTGAGCATCAGAGATGAGAGTCAGTCCATTTCCTTGGACTGCCCCTTTTTTGTTGTTGTACATGCATGCACACCTACAATCCTCAACACTCCTACCACAATACACCAACAAACACCTCCAATCATTTCTCATGTACCACAATTGATATCCATTGGCAACACCATAATTAGCTAAGGCCAGTTTCAATTGCTCGGGGTGCTCATACCTCATACCTCATACCTAATACATGTTGCATTTCATTCCAATAGATTTTTGGGTCATGTTTAAGATAGGAAACACCTCTTTTAATCTTAAATCTAGGGTCTATGTTAGCAGCATTAGGGGGTCATCTATTGGTTCTCTTTGGACAATAGGAACTGGTTCATCAATATAACCCTTAAATATGCCATGGTTGCTACACAGTTTATTTAAGAATGGGTCTTGAGTTGTGTTATTCAGAATGACTACATTTTCTTCACCTTCAGTATGAAAATCCACATAATCAAATTCCTCACCCTCATAACTTGAATTATACTAATCACTAGACCCTGAACTTATAATCCCATTTGCTTCTTCATTTATAAAGTCTAATACATCATAATCGAAATGTTCTACATATAAGTCCACAAACCATTTGTTTTCATACCCTACCCTTAAAAAATCTTCAACATCATTATCAGTTTTAAGTTCCTTAATCCTAACATTCAAAGCACTTTTAATTGGACAATAATATAACCTCTAAACAAGCCCATGAACTAGATGTCTTACAATTTCACGTAAATCATTATAGATCATACCTTCGAAATTGATATCAGTTATCTGCTTTACATCGCCCTGAACATACCTAAGAGGGCTAGGAATGAAAACACCATCGTGATGTAGATTCACAGTAAAGACTTTATCTGAAAATAAACAAATTAGAGTTAGGGTTTTTTAAAATAACAATCAACAAATCTGAATGAAGTAATTAACTTACCTTTACCCATTGAAAAAACTAGCACAACTGAATTAAGACAATTTGGGTAATTAGGGTTTCATATCATATTTGGGGGAAATGGAAAAAAAAAACTCCACTGAAAATGGGTTACTATGTGTCGTTTATGTGTTTTTTATAATGTTGGGTAATCCTACATGGCGGGTCAAATTATCCATGTCACTAAAAAGAAAAAAGAAAAATTAGAAAAATGATGACGTGTAGTCATCTTAGCAAGATAACCGGTAGCATGTCAACTTATTTAGTATAATGTTAAAAATTTTAAAGTTTTAATACCTAGATGTATAAAAAAAAGTTTGATTACTAGATATGTATTTTAGAGAAAGTATGTTTCTAATAAATATACTTAACCTTTTCAAATTTTGGATCTTTATAGTTTTTATGTTGCCTGGCTCTTTAAGAGCAACTAATTTTAAGTGTTCGAATTAAATCACTTAATCTCAAAGTTAATTATAAAGACTATTTAAGTCTAAAATTATTTTATTATTATAAAAAATGATCAATAAAAATATATTTAAAATTTAAGAGATGATTTGTACATATGATTTAATGATTTGCTCAATTTCATGTACAAACACTTTAAACAAAATATGTATACAATATAATCGTTTAATGCACAAAGTGCAGGTGTCTCAATTAAAAAGTTGTGTGTAAACCAATTCCTTAAGGTTGCCCCAGTAGGGGATTCAATCCCTTATTTCCCCGCCACGTCGACTTTGTCTCTCAATGACCTTGAGGCGATTAGGTGCCCCGATAGGGCGACCAAGTTCATTTTAAAAACAAGAAAAAAACATTTTAACACAAAATAAAATTTCATTAATAATTAAAACGTTACATAAATAAAACGATACGAAATAAAAGTAATAATATATTAAATATAAAATGATACGAAAACATAAATCATAAATCTAATCGAATGCTCCCGCATGCGTGAGTCATTCGAGGAGTACGAGAACCGCAAATCCCTCGAGCGAGCCAAATCTTCCTCGCTCAGCGAGGTTCCCGTAGCTCGAAGTTGGTAGTCAAGTTGATGCACCTACACCATCGTTTTGTTCTCCGATAGCTCAATTGTTTTGGTGTCGACGTTGTTCGTTATCTTGAACACACCGCCACAACTTGTCGTGAACAGCGCGATCTTTGCGGGCTTGATCTTTCAAAATTTGTCGATCACGACTTTTCGTTCGGAGTAATGCCGTTGCAACTCTTGTAGTTTTCTCTCATTTGTTCCTTCTCCGCCTCGTCTCGTCAAACAATTCGATGGCGCTTATAATAGCGTTTTTCGAGCCTCGTCGTCGTTATTGCATTGATTTTGAACGACACTTGCATATCTTCAACGGAATGGGGAGACGGCAAGCCATATTAAATCTTGTGTTGAGAAGTATTTTGAGTTTGAATTGTGTGAAATAGATTTGTGGATTGAAGTGTGTTTGTATTGTGTATTTATAAAGGTTAAAAAAAATTTAAACCGTTGCGCTAAAAACGGTAATATTTTTGAAACAAAAGGTTTGTGGATTCGATCGACCTGGCGACCAACTTAGCTCCTTATCTTGGCGATCGAATGGCTACACAACAAGAGAAATCAATCCTCTAATCGATCGAGGGGGGCCTCGATCGACTTACTGGGGATAGCTAAGATATTTATATATGCATTATTTGATTATACCGAAGCAATAAATAACCACCCATTAAATTTAACTCATCTCAATCAACTTAATCTACAACCAAGTTATGCACCATGAAAAGAAATTTAAGCCATAAAATAGTAACCAAGTTTAAAAAATATTTTTTTTGTCACTCAAATATAAAAAATCACTTTATTTAAAACTTTGAGTGGTTTTTATAATTAAAAAAATTATAATGACTAAATTAAAACAAAACTCAAACTTAATTACTATTTCATGACTTTCACCTTTATTTTGTTATTAGTATGCTACAAGTTACACATTATGACTTACTTTGTAACATTTTGAAAAATATACGTTTCAAAGTTCAAATATAACATCTATCTATACATATATATGAGACTACACATGCCACATCACTAATGCTTACTAGGCATTTTAATGTTGACATGGCACATCTTTTGATGAGGTGGAAATGTCACCATGGCACTACATCCGGTTACATAATAAAAAAAAATTGTACCAGGCAAGATTCGAACATGGGTCTCAACATTCAAAGCCTCACGCCTTGACCACTGAGGCAATCCACATATTTGTGTGTTATCTTCTACTTTCAAAGTAATATACTTCAATTTATAGTCATATATCCAGCTTTTACACTAAAAATTCAATGCCAGTCAAATGTTCTTCATAACCTCCCCTTTTCAATCACATTCCAAATTCTTATCAAAACAGAATATTCATCATATCAATTTAACTGTGAATCCATTGTATGATTTTCAAAATTATAACAGCAAATCACAGAGTATTTGAATTTCAGAATCGAATCAATCAAAATCCGTGTATACTCGGCATTAGCTTAACCCCAAAAATCAAAACGCATCACAAATTATGCAATTATCAAAACCTATTCATTATTCCCACAGGTACGTTTGATTCTTAACAAATTATGCAATTATCTTTTTTTTTTTTTCTTTTTTTTTTAAATTTCATATGTAGTATTGAGCATTTTTCATTGCAAGGAATTTCTGATTTTATAACCTAATTGTTTTACAGTTTTGGGACTGATTGAGTAATGATCCACGAAGATACAACAAGAAAGGTTTGATTTTTCATCCTTTTAAAAAAGCTTAATTTTGGATTTTGTTTTTAAATTTGATTTTTAATTTTGTAATTCGGTTGTAAATTATGAATTTCTTAATGGATATGTTTCATCTAATTCATGCAATTTGTTAGTTCCATTGATTTACTATTATGTTAAATTGCCATAAAGTTGCATTTTTTATTTAGAGCATGTAGCTTTTATGCCCGCCAATTGTTTGATAATATTACCCGACTACTACTTTGATGCAGTATGCACTTGGCTCAACCAAAACACATGTTATATCCTTAGAATATGTATTCTTTGCTGTTGACCAATGAGTTTTAATCAGATTGATCTGTCATATAAACACCTAATGTGACAAACATTATTTTTTCATATAATAGCTCTGCGGGTAAAGCAATGCTTAAAGCTAGATTTCCAAAAGAAGCAAAGAGAAATCCAACTGTAATTCCATATGAAAGAGAATGGGTGCTCATGTGCTTACTGTCGATCATAGTGAAACCACTAAATGAGAGCATCAATATACCCAAGACATGTTGCAAGTATACAAATGTTAGTATTTTATCTTATTCATTAATAATGTGGTGGATGTTGGGTTCTATTAAAATTTTATGATGAGCAACTATATTTAATTCCATAACATTCCTAAAGCTGGTTGCGAAGTGGATCCACATGGAGACTTAAACACAGAAACGGAGAGATCACTGGCCAAGCTTGTATTCGAAAAGTATGTTAAAATTGCTCAACTTTTCTTTGCACACATAGCTGTTAGTTTTCAATATTTCTTTGTTCTCCAGTTTAGGAAAACTTAACATATGTTGCATATTTTCTTGATTGTAGGTACGGAACTGAATTCTATAGACTTCACCTCTATTCTTTGTCTGTTCGACCATTTTATACCATGCCTTATCCTGACAATGAGGCTTATAGTAACTCATTTTATGTCTTCATTAGAGGTATGATCAGTGGGCATAAGCTTCAAAGTAACTTGTATAATGGGGGTGTTTGGATTCGTGCTTTGAACCTTATTATTTGATTATGGTAATTACAACTTACAAGTCACAATAATCTTTCTTAATGTGTCAACAAACAAATGCTACTCCTGATTACCATATTATTTAGCGGTAAAATAACCAGTTTTGGATGATTAGTTTCTATAAACCACAACAATTTTTTTGACAAATGGTAAATTATAGTTACTTGGTTACATCTTTTTTGGATGATCAATTTCTTACTTGTACCCTACAAGATTTTTATTTTGGGCATTTTTGTAATAATTTTTTATATCATCAGGAAATATCAAACAGTTGAGCAACTTATTGAAAGATAATTGCAATTTTAAACGAAAAAAGTACATCCAAAAATTATAACCCATTTTATCATTGCTGATAGGAAATGTTATATAGCATCATTTTACCGGGATAGTTGGCGAAAACTTATACACCTAGAAGTCAACATCTCAGAATCATCATCAAATGTCCATTATGCATATTGTTTTAGAGGATTTAGCATTTCTCATAGCTGATTATCCAATTCTTACTATTCAAATCCATAAAACACTATTAAAAGCACATCCCAAACACCCCACGTGAACTTCATACTGATTCTTTATCTTTTTATGTTGTAGGTGAATTATGTATATCTGATATTTTAGTTCCGTCTGTTGCATTTTATGCAGGAGAGGAAATAATTTCAGGTGCTCAGCGTGTACATGTCCCTGAACTTCTGGAAACACGAGCAAAAGCATGTGGGATTGAGTGAACACGATATCAACTTATATTGATGCCTTCACGTATAAAGTTACTCTTCACTGTTTTTCATTTATGTCGTGTACTTAACAACCCTCTTGTAAGCCAAATTTTTATTTGTCAAACAAGTTTTTTTGGATCAGAAATTTAAGATGCTTGCGGGTATAAAAGAGATCAGTGAATGATAGGTTCTTTGTTGTGACAAAGACAATGAATACACAAACTTAACAACAAACCTTGTGTACAAACAAGCTTTATTTCGTATATGAATAAGGACCAGCCATTGTACTTTTTTATCACACTTTCCATTGTTTATTTTCTTCCAGTTTTTATGTTTAAGAACTCTATTACATGAAAATTCCAGTTTTGATATTACATGAAAACTCTATTTATGTAACTCCGGTTAGAATTCGTCAATTAATTTTATGAAGCTAGCCCGCCCATTCGGGCGGGCTATGAAGCTAGTACATATATATGGGACTACATATGACACGTCACTAATGCTGACTAGACACTTTAATGTTGACATGGCGCATCATTTGATTAGGTGGAAATGGTGACTAGGCACCATTCCCGATTAAATAAGAAAAAAATTTGTAACTCGCAGGGTTCGAACACTGGTCTATACACAAACACACGAGCGCCTCGACCACTGGAGCAATCCACTAATTGTGATATGAAATCTTCATTCATAATTAATATTTAAACAAAACCTTTACCAGCTTGAATTGGTCAAACACTATGGCAATCAATAAATAACTTCCTCACCTATAAATATCAATAACCCGAATAAATCAATATTGGTTTAATTCCTTCTTTCTTCCACCATACGATTCACAGATCTCAAAATATTATGCAAAACCCTAATCCCTATCTCGATTCATCTTGATTTAAAATCACCAATAATTTCACCTCCTTCACACCATGATCAAAACTATCTTTATAATTAACATCTTCCAATGTATTTTTTTGTGTGGATTGAATCGAATTATGTTCGCCGATTAGTTTAAGGTACGATTAATTATGTTTACATGATGGGACGGATGATGATGTTGTTGTAGGTGAGGGTGGAATCTTGAAGTCGGCAATATACAACCAAATGTTGGTGGTTATATTATAATCATTGACGTGTTATAATCCGCTTTGTCGTAAGTTTCCATCAATGCATTTTTAACCAAGTATAATGATTTTGTGTGCTTTATGAACTCATAATTTTGAACAGTATTTCTATATTTTTCTTGATTATTTGCCTTATTTTTGAAGTTCCTGAGGCGAGTTGAGACATAGACCGGATCAGTTCAATTGTTTTTTATGAATGGTGAAGAATGGCCTAAACGTATAACATAAAATTAAACCGAAAGCTCTAAGTCGTTTTTTTGTTCAAAAGGTGAATCATTTAAAACCTATTTTGTTAAAGATTTTATTTGCTTTATTATTAGGTGCGATAGTTTTTTTTTTTTTTTTTTTTTTTTTTTTGAGATACTTAAGAAAGCTAAAACTATTTTATCATTGCAACAATTGCACCATCAAATTACTGTAGTATGTACCAAAATGACCCATTACCGCCGCTTCTAAACTCGGTACCAAGTACCAAATGTTTCTAGTGCAGTGAAGAAGTCATCACTAAACTCAGTACCAAACACGCTTAAAATCTAATGTCATTAATATAAAAGTTGTCAAATTTATGCATAACTTATGAAACATGTTAATAAGGTTAATATTCTGCTCCATCTTACCATTGAGAAACAATTGCTACTAATTTAGATGAGTTTCAAGATGTTTCTGTAAGCGCTAATAATTTATTTTTTACACCTGAAATACCTACATTAAAAAAATTGCTGAAACAAAAACCTGAAAAGCTAAAATAAAAAAAATTACTATTGTCACATTTTTTTTGTGATCTCCAGGAGAAGCTATTTTCGAGCATAGAGCAAAAAGAAGGTCCATTCGAGAAGAAACTAAAAAAGACATGCTTCGGGAGATCGAGAATGTTCAATGGGTAATCGACTTGCATACTTGCTATACTCATAAGAACTCATTATCTTAGTGGTGTTTGGATGCCTGTCATCAAAGTGATTATGTGGATTCAAATAAGGCTCAATTGCATACAGTAACAATGTGCGTTTCGTTTGTCCAGTTTTAATCGTACTAATTTTGTGTACATGTGATTGAGCAAGTAATTACAAGATTTTATTGGAGGGTTTGTGATTGCTTATTTTTAGCTTCTGTGTATGGCTTATTATTGAGTGTGCATTTCATTTTTCAAATGCTTAATGTGGATTCAAGAAAAAAAAATCTTAGTGGTGTTTGGATGTCTGTCGTCAAAGTGACTATGTGGATTCAAATAATTCTCATCTGCTTACAATGACAATGCGGCGTTTTGTTTGTCCAGTTTTAATCGTACTAATTGTGTACATGTGATTGATAAGTAATTACAACATTTTCTTGGAGGGAGTTTGGATTGCTTATGCTTCTGTGTATGGCTTATTGTTGAGTGTGCATTTCATTTTTGGTTGTGCCTTTTTCACTGGTGGCATTGTGCATTATCTAAAAATCCAGGTGTTCAATAAGGTAGTTTATGAATTCGATTCTTTTCTTTATACTATTATGTGGTGTAAATAAGGTTCGGTTTAAAGGTCATTCTGTGTAGTATTTTACTGACATTATATTATGTTTAAAAGGTTGTTGTTTAACCCGGAAACGTGTTGGCGCTTCACAGTCAAAACCTGTTGGCTTTAAATACAAAAGTGGACAATATAATTTTGTTAATTTCTTTGTTGCTTCTCCATTTGAATTGTGAGTTTTGTGCAAAATAAAACGTTTCTTTGCAATGAAAATGTTGTATATACTAAGTTAATGATTGTTATTCAGGCATCCAATTTCCATAAATTCTGCACTTGGAGATGATTTACCTAAGTGTGCATATCCGAACCCTTGGTGACTGGACAAGGTAACTTAAAACCGTATTCTCTCAGGTACATTTATCCTGATCTAATAAGTGTTTAAAACCAGATGTGAATATGTAATGTATGTTTTGAGTGCACTCTTTAGAGTGGAAGTGCTATTAAAGTTAGAGCGGTTAATAAGTTTTGCATAATTGAAATATTTTTGCAGTTTCAAAATGTGTAGTTGTGATTTTTTTTTGTCGCTTTACTATGGTATTGGAGACAACTGTGAGAACAATTAATGATTGAATGGGTGAAAGTGGATGGGAAGGAAAAAAGGCTTAAATATTTTTGGTACATTTTGTAGCAGATTATGTTGAGAGCATTCGATTAATGTTAATGTAGTAAGTTGGTTTTTTTAGGTTCCCATTTATGTAACACAAGCATTCATGTAAGAAATGAGATGAAGGAAGGGATCGCTTGCACACATACACACACACACGTTTAAGACAATATTGAAAGGATAAGCACAAGTGTAATATCAAAGTGAACAACCAACCTTCAAATGAAGGTTTACAATCCTATTTATAGGAGAGGTAGCTAGGGCGACACTCCTAGTCCCTTCCTTTCCTTATTAGGCTTGGGCCAAGGCTTATGGGCCTTCTACATAAGCCTTAGCCTAATAACAAACATAAAGGCCTAATTAAGCTAACTATTACATATTAATTACTAACACTTGTAATCTAGTTTAGAGTGATTCCAACAATCTCCCCAAGTGTTGGTGATTAATGATATGAGTGATAACGCTGTAGGTGCCGATGTAATAGTAGCTTTGACGCCTTCCGACATTCTTCTTCTTGTGAGAAGAAGTGTCTTGATTCGAACAATCTCCCAAAGGTAGGGATCTTGTTTACTTTGAAGTATTTCGCTTTGACGCCTTCATTATCTTTGTTCTTTATCTTTGTTCTTTGTGATGGTAGTGATAGTATGTTGTGGTTATCCGTGATCAGTCCGCTTCGCTGTTCAAGGTTCCACGCCTTTCTCCAACATGCTCACACGCCTTTAACGTTGGATTTCAAGATCGATGTAGTTCTCTTAGTCTTTAAACTTTGTAGATTCTTTGACTTTGACGAAGAATCATTCTGACTTTGTGTTGCCTTTTGAGAGAACTTCAATTGGTGATGTTGTAGGTATGAGCATGTGGAGAATCTGCACGATCTTTTCCACCCGCAAGCATCCATAAGAAGAAAAACATAAAACATGGGTTAGAAATAATCCAGCACTTACAAGTTTGAACTTCGAGAGTGTTAACAGCATAGTGTGAAAACACAACTCTAATTCTCACAAAGGTCGCTCTCGAACCGAGTCCCACAAGTGAGATAACGCGATGTATCAAGCACACCTACAGCTCGGATGAGTCGCCGAGGTACACCAAGCATCACCCCACGATCGTAGACCGCTTGAGACACACTAAGCGTAACCCACAAGGAGTTACCGTGACTACCGCCGTGGTCGTTTGATGTTGACCGGCAGAGTTTCCATTCAATCACCGAGAATCACATGTGTGAACCTCTCATAAATGTTCTCGACATATTGCTAAGATCCGTAGGACTCGATAATGTATCACTTGCGTCCTTATTGTTGAACGACAAGTGATGAAATGTCAAGTGTACCTAAGAGATCTTTTGATGAATCTCGTGGCTCTAGACTCAATAGTGCGCTTTGGTTTTCCCGAGCGGAGACTAGGAGAGGGTCTCCTTCTTCAATACCAAAGAATCTCTAAGAGAAAGCCGATAGTTTACGTAGGGTTCCCTCGAGAATGAAACAAGCTCGCTGAGAGAAACTTGAGTGGCTAAGAAGGTTTAGTGCATGCGCCATCGGGTCCATGACGACTTTAATCTTCAATACCGTGTCATCAAGTGACAACCAAGAGTATATGAATTGAACCCGTGTCCGCCTCTAAGTTGAATAACTGAGGGCTATTTATTTTCACCCTTTCTTTACTTTTCTTTTAATTCTTCAACTTCTTCTTTCTCCGATTCTCATTTTCTCCTTTTATAATCATACCTAAGGACTTCTAATTCTAACTATTGGTGGTGTCCTTGGGTAGATCCTCCGGCTCAAGGCGGATCATAGGACTGATTATTCCTAACCTTAGTCACCTTATAACCCATGACTAACCTATGTTGCCATAAAACCATTTTTCATGAAAATCTCTCAAAGTGGTTATGAGTAAAAGCATTTAATACCACCGTGAGAGTTTAAGATTTTGCAAATACCCCCTCCACACGTGCTTAAGTATTTTGACGTAAATCAGACGGTGAGAGAAGAGCGCGACTTTTGAATTGATCAACTCAAGATAGACAATCCCCGCGAGACACGATTACGCTGCATAGTTAAAGAGTTACATTGTCGCCTTTAGGTGACAACTAGCTCTAATAACTACCTTGAAGGTGTGGACAAACCTCGAAGGTTGTCAAACCCACAAAGTTCATGTCTACCAAGAGTTTCTCGAATGGTACATTCTACTCGGACAAGTCCTTTATGAGACACGCTTACATCACTAGCGAACTAGCTTGAAATTATTACCCGTCCTGACAAGTCTTTTCGAGTTACTAACATTTAAGATCTCGTCAATTCATTGGTTAAGTCTTTTTTAGCACGACGATTCATTTGCAATTCACAACATATTTCTTATCACATAATTTTTCTCCCTCAAAATGGCATATAAATGTTATTTTTGATTAAATTTGATATCGAATATGTCCATTTCGAGTTTTATGAAGATTACCACGAAGAACAATTTGTGAACAAAGTTTTAAGCAAATACCCCTCAACAAGTGATATTAACTTTGAGGTTTTGAAAATCATAAGGGAAGTACTTGTTCTTTGAGCAAAACTTTGAAAATGAAAGTTTTGATTAGTTTTACTCAAAAGTAAGAAGCTTTCGCTCCTTTATAAGGATTGTGGCAATCAAGCGCACTACGTGGTCCTTTCATTACAAGTACGGGTTGTACATCGTTATGTGTGCACAAGCCATTGTCGATTAAAATCACACATCCAAAATATGATAAGAGAAATGATCAAGGGTACTAGAGAATCGTATTCCAAAGAATAACACCGTGAATGCGCTCGGACGTTGATAGCCCGTGAGAGATATGCTTGACGACCACCAACGAAACTCTCCAATGTTCTCGAATCGATCCTCCTAAACAACCTTTCATCAATCCGTGATGATCTTCCTAACATCCCTTCTTTCCTCGAATTCCATCTCTTCGGTGACCCGATGCCATCATGAATCTCTTTCAACCAGTATGCTAACCCGTCCCTAACTTTCTTCAATGTGTGATCCCAAACTTATGAAGCTCTTTACACGCCATGAAGCGCTTGTGGTGTAGTTCACTTATGTAGACTACCCCAAATGGTTTCTTGATAATAGTGTATTGAGCAAGTCGGTTTATGTCGGGAAGGTCTAGTTGAGGTTTTGTGAGATTAACACGCTTCGATAAGATTCCATGGCAAGTTGTATGTCTTCTACACGCTCTGGATCACGATGCTTCGATGAAGATGAGTAATGACTTGATGTATTCGCTGGATAGTTGTAGAGAAATGTCGATTCGTCCTTGCACCTTAGCGAGATACATATCTTCAATGTCATTTAGCGACAGCCTTGGAAAATCCGCTCACGTAAGTCATAGTCCTCTTCGCCTTGTCGCTTGACCACAATGTTCTTGAGGAATGTGTAGTCCCACTTTGACGATGTGGTAACATGCTTAATTGCAATGATCCGCTTTTCACTATACACTTCCTTGTTAGACTTAAGAACCCGCAACTTCAGAGAAGATTCTTCGCTCGTGCCAATGATGAATCCCATACATCGCATCAAGGTCATACTTTTCCACTTTGGCAACAAACATATGTGAGGCTTCTTCCTCGATGGTCGGATTGTTAGAGTAGATTGTCACCGGAAAGGAAATGTGAGTGACGAGCGCATTTCCTTGTAACATCGCCACCGTAGAAGAAACTCGAGGTCATTGTTGAAGAAGTAACGGTATGGAATTTGAGGTTGATCCGGTCGGCCAATTGTTGGTAGAGGTTTGGTCCAATCAAGGTAGTAGGGAGCCTTGTCTTGTCTTGTGAAGTCGATGTTAGCTTCGGATTGAGCCAATCGATATTGTTCGACATGGCTCGTGCAATGTTGTCGAGATGGTATTCGACTTCAATTGCACTTTCTCGAGTGTCTTTAAGCAGCTGAAGGCATCATTCTTTATTCGCCTTAGCTCACCTTTAGTCATCTTCTTCACTTTAAACCTGTTCTTGAATCAACTTCACATGCTCCATAGTACGCCATCTACCATTTCTTGACCTTCCGTAATGAGGGAGTAGCATCAACAAGTCTAGAAAACCAACAGATTCTTCGGTTGTATCTTCATCTAGCCATGAGACAACATTGGTCTTAGTCTTCTTCTTCTTTGGCTTTGATGAGGACTCGCTTTGTTGTGGCGGAGAGGTGGGTTGTTGTTGGGGCTCGATCTCTTCATCGTCACCACCAAAGTATTCAAATGATCACCGGTTTTCTCTGTTGATGGTGGTAACTCGTAGTCCCGAGGTTTCTCCATAGAGTCGAACGTGAGGAGATCTTCTTGTGGTTGGAGTCCTTTGGGGTGGTGGTGGCATAGAGGAGGATTCACCATACTTCTTCTTGCTTTGTTTCTTTGTCTTTATCCGCATCATCATCGCCTCTAGGACGCTTAGCCGCTTCACCGCCGCTTTGCATGACGCTTTAAGTTGGTAATCCAAAGAATGCGTCAAACGCTTTACCTTCACAAAGGTAAACGCTTGCATCGCTTTGACATTTGAAGTACAAGCTTGGAAACCAATTCTGCATCGAGAAAGTCAGAGGCTCACTTGGTTGATTGTAATCAAAAGGCGTTGATCTTATTGTTTGCTTGGCCAACCGCATGAGATTCGGATAAAGTTGTTCGAGAACATCTCCTTGTCACACCAGAACAAAGGTCGAGAAGGAACTTATGAGTATATTCCCTAATCGTCTTGTTCATTTCACCTTGTACATCTCGGTTGAGAAACTTCAACTGCTCCTCGCTCTCTCAACATCCGGTTTATCCTGCTTTGAAGAAGGTTGACTCGTCAATGAGTCGATTCAGTTTCCTGTTAACAATGTTACGCTTTTTGCTTTTCCGACAAGATTGACAATCTTCGCTTTGCTCGGATGCCCAAGTGTCGGTCGGTTTCTTTACCGATTTGATGCCGATTTGTTGTGGCTTTGATGGTGGAGGTGATGAGTGAGAGGATGAGTCCGATGATGATGAGACATGAGGAGGCTCGTGGTCCTTTGGTGGCTCGGAAGTTTGTTCCTTGCTACGGTGGGACTATCTAGAAGATAATTCTTGGCTTCCTCCTCAACTTTAGCCTTTTCTTCCGCTCGAACTCTAGCTTCTTCATTTGCTTTTGCTAGAGCTTCTTTTGTCGCTTTTCATTGGTCGCAGCTTCAACATCTTCTTCTAAACTTTCTCGACTTCTCCTTTCTCGTTCCTCAAAGTCATAGACTATAGAATCCTCTAGTTGCCGTTGTTGTTGTTCGTGGGTGGTGGTACCAGCCCCTTATCGGGTTGATTAACCGCATCGAAATCGGTGTAGATAGTGCACCACCACTGACCTCCGGCCACGAGTTTGTTGTTGTTCGAACTCTTTGGCAACGTGTTGAAGTCTCGAGGTTCTTGAGCTTCTTTCTATAGTCTCTGCCTTCATCCAAAGGGCTCTTCTTCCGAGCTCTCTTCTTCGTGCTCAAGCACCGGAGTTTTCCTTTGTCGACTTGGGACCGAGAGGTTTTTCTACTCTCAAAGTATCATCGATTGGTGTTTCAGAGTAGACAATCTCTTCGTCCGCTTCCGCTTCCTCCGAGCTTTCATCCATTAGCTTTTGTTCTGCTTGGGAATAGGATGGCTTTAGTAAGAGGAACTCTCCTCTTGAGTGTGTGAGTTCTCTTTGGGTACCTTCTCGTACTCTCGCTTGCTATACTTCCAAGATCGCCTCTCCGGTTTTCCTAACAGTGTGCCGTAGATTTTGCATCCATGAATCCCACTTTGCCCAATTCAACCGCTACCGATAACGCTTGTAAGAATGAAGTCCCTTGATATCGCAGTGAGAAGGCAACTGCAACACCGCACCTTGTTTCTTTGTTGTTGAGTCCTTAACCGACAACATTGAGTGTGGGCTCAAACAACACGGAGTGATGATTGGGGTCATCAAGTCTCAAAGGAATATCCGATTATACCCTATAGCCCTTTGATCAACAATTTTGTGTATCCGATATAAGGGATCTTGGTGCCAGGCCTTTAAGGTAAGACATCATGTCGTCCCAAATCGTAGCAAGAAATTGATGTGTTTCATGTTGACCATACCCCAAAAGATTTGTAGTTCCATGAGCTTGGGATGCTCATGACCACTATCACGTCCGTAGAACGGATTTGGCAATCATTATGTAGAGGGTTCTCCATGGTCGGGGAATGTTCTTAAGATCCACATGATGAGTGTTTTGTGATTACCCCAAAGCAGCTTCATCATAGCCGATGTCGACCATGAACCGGAGAGCGACCTCTTCCGTTGGAGTAGCAGTATTCAGAGGTTCGATGATAGGAAGAAGAAGAATAGCCTTCAAACTGCAGTGTGATGGTGACTTGTTTGTTGTTAAGGGTCACCGCCACAACACTTTGACCTTTGACCTTTGTATTGTGTGCCGTAATTGGTGAATGTAGATCTCCCACACAAGAGCGTAATTTGTGAGCATGTTCTGATAAGGATGAGTCTTCGTAATATCCACCGCAATCGACAAGAAGACTCGTAACAAGTGAAGTTTTCAAAATCGACTCGAGGTTGTTCTTTCCAATCTTCATTGTAACCGCTGGGAAAGATGTCTTCAATTGAGAGAACATTTGGTGCATCCACATTTTCCATTTGAACGTCCATATCGTGATCTCGAAGATATTTAGCCAAAAGAACCAACATATCGAAAGACATTACGTTAGTCAAAAGTTGATTTTATTGTCTATTTATTGAATGTGATATGTCAATGATTGTTACGAGTCCAATGTCACTTGTTAGTCCAATAGTCCAAAGACGCCGTGATAAGTTTCGTGAGTAGATTAACTTTGAGTTTTAAAGTCCAAGTTTTCACTTATTTTCACAACTTATTAAACATTTAAGCTTATTAATGACATTTTGGTTTCGTGACGTTATGATTTATTTATTTACAAGTTCGTACGCCGAACAATTCATAATTTTGGTTAAAATAAGGCTTAGGCGTAGGTTTTGCAAGCTTATGCGTAAACAAAGGAACCATACGCCAGAGGCATGAGCTTATGCGTAGGATCTTCTCACGCTGTAAGAAATGTTACGCGTAGGAAAGAGATCCTTAGCATAGAGCTTACGCAGAAGCGCATGTTGAGCTTACGTGTAAGGTCTTACTCGTAAGAGTAAACCTTATGCGTAAGACTCAAGTTTACGATATCCTTCACAGGATACGCCAGTAGTCCTCTTTGTAGAACCTTACGCGAAGGTTACGCCAGAAGATTTCTCTTACGATAACATTCTACGCGTAAGGTGATCCTTATGCATAGTAACTCGCTTAACCTTGATTCTCAATAATTCACGCATAATAACCCGAAACAAATTCATCATAACATCATCATTAACACATTTATTCAATCTCTTTCGCCAACATGAACTATAGTCAAAAATGGTTTACGCAGAGAACATGCTTACGCCAGAAACTTAAACCCTAAGATTCAAATTTTACGAATAAGAGTTTTAGCCATAGGATTTGCACCAAACTTTTTCGGGATATCTAAGAGTCCTAATGAGTTGTTTAAACCAAGTTTTAACATCAAAACCTATGCGAATCAAAAAATACCCACTTACAGCGAGTATAAACCCTAGTTCTCAATTTCCACAAAATTAATGATTCTGGGTATGTTTCAAGCCTAGATTTGATCAATTAAACATGTATACAACATCTCTTAACCTTCTAATTTACCAGAAAAACTCTTAAATGAAAACGCCCAAATTAAGCGAATAAACCCTAATTTGGAAAATGATTAATACATGTTTCTGGGTGGATTTGGTTAATGAAAATGGTTATGGCATATACTTTTTAACATTTTGATACCATTTTATCATTATAAACACACAAATGATGATCTTGTGTTCATATGCATACGCCAGAACACAAGAATCATCCAAACATAAAATCCAAATTGTTGATGTCTATGAAATCAAAACCATTGTTTGTAAACATGTTAAGATCATGAAACCACTTACAAATCGAAGTTTAAAGCACGGATTTGAGTATTCAATCTTATGCTGGATGGGTTAGTTGAAGTAATAAATGTGGTGAATTAAATGTGTTTGAAAAATTAGGTGAAGTTTTTGTTAAAATAGTTTCAGCTTTTGACAACATTGGTCCCTCCACCTTAACCATTTTCATCCACAACCCATAACTTCCATTTTGGTTACGTGAAGCATGATATTTGAAAGAATCATGACGACACTCCCCTCGACTTAAGAAATAATGAAATTTTATAAATTTGAGCCCGGGAGTGTCAAGAAACCGTAGATGTGACCACCATTATCAAAGAAACAACCGGATGAGGTAACATGCAAGTACAAGGTTTTATGAAATCAAAAATATTTACTTTCTCCCTCAACACTTGACCGAGAAAATATTGAATTTTGAAAGAGAAAAGTGTTGACTAAGAATTGTACTTGCCATGTTAAAAGAAATATAGATAGAAGAATATTTTTGTTGTTTTATCGATTTTATATTTTTGTATTTTGTTTTTGAAAATATTTACAAAAGAGGTTTTGGTGTTTGACCGGTTTTAAGAATGTTTTAAAAGTTCATCCAGCTCCTCCGAGTCAAACACCGATACCAACCGTGGACCAACTCATTAAACCTAGCAGAGCTAAGGCTTTGGTGAGAAGATCCGCCATTGGTATTCAAGACCACAAAGTATAATTCAACGGCACCCTTTTCCACGTGCTCCTTGATGAAATGATATCAAGATCGATGTGCTTTGATTTTGAATGTTGAATGAGTTGCACGAGATCGCAATAGCACTTCGATTGTCGCAAAGACATCGGATTCGCCAAATACGTAACCATAGTCTTTGAGTTGTGTTCTCATCCAAATGACTTGAGCACAACACGCGACATGGCTACATATTCTCGCTTCGCTGAGGACAATATGTACAATCCTCGCTTCTTCGATTGCCATGACACCGCTTTATCACCAAGAAATTGTAAAGCTCTCAAGTACTTTTCCGAGAATCTAAGCAACCCGCGTGATCGCCCTGAAAAGCTATTAGTTCAAAACCGTAATCCTTCTGATACCGTGATCCCCAAGTTAATGGTTCCCTTGATGTATCGAGGATTCTTTTAGCCTCGAGAGGTGGGTTTCATTGGTCTCGATCGATAACGGAGCAAAGATATACAAGAAAGACAATATCATGTCTCATCGGTCGTTAGATACATGAGAGACCCAATGATACTTCGATATTTGGTAGGTCAACCAATTTCCCATGCAAATCAGCAGCTTCCATGTTAGGTGTCACAGTTTGCATTCCATGTTTGTTTAAAATTTCAAGGGCATATTTGATCGACTCAAGAAAATACCACGGGTGATTGATGAACTTGCAATCCTAGAAAGAACGTAAGTTCACCCATCATGGACATTTCAAAATGTTTTTCATAAGTTTTGAAAAAGCGCTTGAGTATTTTAGATGTGTTGACCCAAAATGATGTCATCCACATAAATTTGAACGATTAAAATGTGTGCCCGTGATATTGTATGAAAAGTGTAGGTCGACCAACCTTTGACGAAATTATTGGCGATAAGAAAGGATGATAACTTATCATACCACGCCCGAGGGGCTTGTTTGAGGCCATAGAGAGCCTTGTTCACCTTTGTAGACATGGTTCGGGAACTCGATCAACGAATCCTTCCGTCCGGTCGATATAGACCGCTTTTCGCTTTTCCATTGAGAAAAGCCGCTTTGACATCCATCCGATAAACGGTGATGTTCATGTGAGCCGCAAACGCCGTGAAAATCCGTGATGCCTCAAGACGAGCAACCGGAGCGAAGGATTCTTCAAAGTCAATACCTCTTCCCGTCTATAACCCTTAGCCACCGTGACGTGACTTATTTCGATTACGGTTCCTTCAAAGATCCAATTTGTTTTTCCAAATCCATTTGAGACCAATGACGAGACCCCGTTGGTCTTTCAACCAATTCCCATACTTCAAGACGCTTAAACCGATTGAGTTCTTCTTGCATGGATTCAATCCAGTTGTCTTTTGTCATTGCATCTTTAATGTTTTTAGGTTCGATTGGCATGCCGAGTGCATAAATGCAATGTTCACCGTCATGTGAAGACGTTGTCTAGTTACGACCGTTGATTCGGGTTACCAATAATGTTTTCAAGAGGATGGTCTTTCGTCCAACGATGTGTGAAGGTTGATGTTGATATACATTCCGCAGATGGGAGGATTCAAATGGCTTGTAGATGATTCCGCAACATCGATGTGGCGCTTCATTAGCAAACGGGTTGAAGAACGCATTTGGATCATAACTGCAGTGGGGTACTTCATTGTTCGTAAGATCATCACCGGTTCGGCGTCGATGCGGTTTGTTCAACTCGTTGTTGTAGAATCAATCGGTGGTGCTTCCTCAACAAGAGTTGTTGTAGCGGTGTATCGTATTGATTTTGATCAGATTGAGCAATGGAAACATTAGATACACCGAGCACGCTCATCAATATCATCACTAAACAGAGGAGCAAATAGTTGTTCCATTTGACGCCGAGTTAGTTGTAATCTAGGTTCACCGATGATGGGGTTTGAGGGAAGTTTAAATGGTTATGACCGGTTCCAAGTCGTTATGCTCGTAAGCCATCTCAAGAAGCTCATCGAAATTGGCATGAATCGCTTCCATAATCTCCCTTGTACGACGATTCCGCATCCGTAACCCTTGAGTTTTCACAATATCCAACAAAGACTCCAATGTCGCCTTTGGCTTTGAGCTTACTAAAGTCATCACGATCATTATTCGGATAACAAAGGGATCCAAATACATGAAAGTGTTTGAGATTCGGTTTACGGTTGTGGATAAGCTCATAAGGTGTTTTGTTGTGGCGCTTGGTAATCATTGAGCGATTCCGAGTGTAGCATGCGCTGACACGGCTTCAGCCCACAAGTAACTGAAGTTTAGCATTAATTAACATTGTTCTTGCAACTTCCACTAACGCACGGTTTCATCTTTCAACAACTCCGCTTTGTTCTCGTGTACGGCAATAGATGTTTGATGCTCAATTCCCACTTTCTCATAAAATGCACGAAGAGTTTGATTCACAAATTCAGCCTTTGTCTGCTCGATTTGTCCGACTGTTCGAGTCGAACTTGAATTTTCGTGAGAAAGGTGATGATCATCTGTGGAGCTTGATATTTACTCAAGAAAATAAACCCAAGTCCATCTTGAGTAGTCATCTACAATTACCAAGATGTAGCATTTGCCATTAATCGTCTCGCACGCGCATCGGGCCACACAAATCCATGTGAAGAAGATGAAGCACATGTCGTGAGTCGTGTTCCACCTTTGAAGGAAAGTGAGCACGAGTGCTTTTCCTTGTTCACAAGTCGAGCAGAGGTGATCTTTAGAATATCGAATCTTGGGAGACCTTCAACAAGTTTGTATCGAGCAAGGTTGGTTATGGTTTGAAAGTTTAAATGTGAGAGACGACGATGCCATAGCCAAGATTTTGTAGATGTTGCCTTTGAAAGTAGACAAATGGGAGATGAAGCAATCATGTCTTGCATTGAGATTGTGTAAAGACTTGAATCATGGGTGCCGTACATAAGATCGCTTCCTTGTAGATCACGAATGAAACAAGTTTTCTCCCGAAAGCAACTTCCAAATCTCTATCACGTAATCGACCAACCGAGAAGAGATTGTGACCGAGGCCTTCCACATAATAAACCCTCGCTAATTTTGATGTTGCCATTGATGTAATCTTCGAGCCCATGATAGCCGCAAGTGATCATTCTCGAACCGACAAAGCCAATGAACTTTGCAACAAAGTTTGATAACAGCTTGAGATTGCTCGCCATGTGTCGGGAACATCCGCTATCAACAACCAAAGGATGATCTCAGATCACCGTGATTACACATGCATTTACACGATGGAATAGAAGTAGATGTGGAACCCAAGAGTTAGAAGGTTCCGGCGCTATAGTAGAAACACACATATCAATGATTTTAGGTATCCATTTAAATCCAAGTGTATTATGTAACCATTTATGCCATCTCCAACTAGTCTTAGCTTTGGTCTTAGTGAATGCACTAGGTGATAAGTTCTTCCTAGGAGGTGAAGGAGGTTCAATGAGTACATCAATGATCATAGTTGGAACACTAGAGGGTGGTTTACCTAGCACAGACTTAGAAGCATTAGTGGGCCTAGAGGTATTCTGTTTTCTATTATTCCGCTTACGATTCAAGATAGTATTAGCAACACATTTATCATGACAACCAGAAGACATGCTTTTATGACAACCAACACAAGAGGCTTCAAACAAAACATTAAGAGTACTTAAAGATTCAGTATGCGTTACATCACTTTGTTCATTACATTTGTCAGACGAAATATCTAAAGTAGGTGCAACTTGAGTTTTATTCAAAGTCCTAGGGTGTTCTTCTACTTCAGCGTTCTTTATTGTTCTTTTCTTACGTCGCAACTTCCTATTCTTCCTTGTATTGCTCCTAGGCTGTGAAGTGCGGGAGTTGGGAAAAGAGGCAACTATTCCTGTTTCAGTAGAGGGAAGCACATTAGTTTCTTATGGATTGATATTAGGCATTCTAATGTCACTTTTTCTAAGTGTTACAGGTGCAAGTAGCTTAGTGTTACTAAGCTTAACTTGTTCATACTTTCCTAACTTCTCTTTTAACTCAATAATAGTGTGCAACAAATCTTGATTTTCAGAACGAAGATTTCCATAAACATTGATGACTTCTTTAGTGTGTGCAAGATAATGATCAATTTCGTTTGATGCTTCATCACGAGTCTGTTTGAGTAAATCGAATATGACACCATATTCCTTTTTTACTTTTGCAAGTTCTTGTTCATATTTTGAGATTTGACATTTCAAAGACGCGTTTTGATCATCAAGTTGCTCAAGTTTTGGATTAAGAGTTTTGGCATGCAACCGGTTGATTTTGTTTTGCAAAGCGAGTTCACGATTTTGACAATCTTTTGACACCATTGAAGACGACGCTTTGCATTTGAAAGCTCGCTTAACAATCGCTCATTTTCAACTTTTAAAGAGTTGATTTGTGACACAAGATAAGTATTCTCAACGCTTTCAATGTAATCAAAGAGATATAATCAAATGCATATGCAATGTAATGTAATAACACCACATTATGGATATCAAGACAGATAACATCTTCCAAGAGTCGATCAACATCTTTTCATAACATTTTCTTTTACGCTTTGTATTTGAAATAGATGTTTCGCTTTTCTCGAAACTATTTTCATCAGTCCAAGTTCCTTATGAAATTCCCTTTCCCAATACAATGCACAATTTTTCAAGTTTTGAACATGGGTAGAATTCTTTTCCAAAAATATCTCTTTGTTCTCGCTACCGAGGCGATTGAAAATGTTCAACTTCTATTTCGTAATGAAATTCAATCTCACGCTCTAAAAGTTTGATGTCGATAGGAAAGTGTCAAAATATATAAGAATTTGACGACTTTCGGTATTGATTTTACTTCACCGAGTGAAGGTAAAGGACCATTAATTTGTGCGTAATTGGGTTGGGGACCAACATTAGAAGACTCGTACATATGTGTGATAACCCAAGGTATGTTAGAAGTATCCTTTGTGTGCACTTAAAGTGACGGCTTTTGAATAGTTAAATGGTTTGTTATAAACAACATTTTCTAATTTGATCGACTCTCGCCTTCTCGCATCTAATTCCTCTTGATAGTTATATTCAACAACACTCATAATGGAATCATCAATTCTATGTTCTCGCATCGTAAACTTCGTGATTTAGTTTGAATGCTCTATTTGAAAACTTAGGTTTGTAATCAAGAAAATTCGTCCATATCCATTTGGATTTGGTTTGAAAGTAAAATTTTGAATCGTTGTGATTGATTCACCATGTTTATAAACAACATTTCAAACTATTTGATCTTATTTTGTAAGTCGACAATTTCCTCAAGATAGGCATCTATTCTTTTCGTTGAATGCTTTTGTACTCGTGAGAACTGCTTTTGACAAGTTAACAACTCGACTTGGCTTTTGAGTTTCCAAAGTGAGAGCATTAAGTTGTTGTTTATGATCATATTTCACCGTTCTATTTGAGACAACAAAGCATTCTTTGATGCGACTAGATCACGATTCTGTTTTCTAATGATTTTCGCTTTGGTAAGATTTAGTAAAAGCTACTTCAAAACCTTTTTCACGCTTTTTCTTGAATTTGAAAACTTTGAGTTGATTTTTAAGCATTCAATATCCCTAGTTAACAAAGGCATTTTTATTTTTAATTGTCGATCGAGTTCTATAAGATATAACTTTTCACATACACATCAAACCATAACACAAAGTAGCATATAGATGGAATTCTAGAGAGAAAGTTAGAGGTTTAGGGAACTTAGTGAGAGAAAGTGAAAGATATTATTATGAGCTCCAACTCTCTACCTTGGAAGGTAGAGTATTTATAGTCTTACATAATCGCCACACATCGGGTCGTGGATCGTGCATACAGGGTAAAGACCCGTCTGTCCTCCACGGTGTTACTTAACTAAATTACTACTTAACTTATAATAACTACGACTCACGAGCTTAACGAATACATATACTGAGGTGACCGACTCTTTAATACCGGAATTTCTAATTCCTAACAATCTCCCTAAGGAGGTCACCTCAATCATGTACCAAAATTACATTGAATACAAATAGATATTACATTAACAATTGATCTTGCATTCTTGATGTAGTCCTTTGCTCCTAAGCTCGTAGTCATTGATTCTTCACATTGCATGTTTGGTTACTTCAAGTGGAGGTCTTTACCGATCCACGTGATAATAAATTTGAGCCATCATTCGAGATCATCAAGAATCAAAAATCTCGACACATCCATTGTGGTGTTGGTATTATGTGATGTTGTGACTTTAGGACCGACATGCTCACATTCGGATCATGATATCTTCTCATCGTAGTAGCGGAAGCATTTGTTGAATCATGATATTGGCAAGCACAGAAAGGTAAGCATGGAGTGAAAATATCGAGTCATTGATGCACTAATCATGATTTCTTTGAGATGAATGTGTTAAGTGAGCATGCGGCTATGGATTGACCGCTTCATTCGATCACCGCAAACGCCGGGCGTACCGCATACAACAGCTAGCAATAAATCGCACGAAAGTGTCTTTGATCACTTTCGTTGAATTGAGGTACACGCCCACGGTTCCCCGCTGATCAAGACAAGTAATGCCTGTGATCGTATAATTCCTAAGAATTTCCTTGACAGGGTTTCGCAATGCTCTAGTGTTCTCAAACCGAACATCTCAAAGAAGACAACACGGAGTGAGTGAACCAAATAATTTTAAGTCCACCGATTGATGAAAAGAGATTTGAAAACAATCGTATTGCTCAATAGAAATTGTTTTTGCAATACAACGAAGGTTTTATTGAAAATCAATTATCAATCATAAAACACCTTTTGGTTTGAAAAATTAGTACACGGTCGATGTGCTAAAGAAAAGAGTTTTAAGCACAATGACCGGTTTTCAAAGGTATCCATCAATCCATAACTCGAACTGTGATTGATTCAAGAGATTGAATCGCCCCATTGTTTCTCGCTCGGTTGTCACATGGTTGATCTATAAGATAGATCTCACATGCCACCTACCAGAGCTTGTTTGATGTTGGCTCCGAAGGCTTTCCATCTTCATTGTGAATATGTATACACATCACTCGGATGTTCCGCAATACCACAAGGATAATGCGTGGGACTCAAGATATAATCTCTCTTCCACATTGTGTGAAACAGAGAGTCTTCATTGAAAGTGTCCTAATGAGATTTATTGATGATCTCGTGGCACTAGACTCAATTTGTGCATATTTGGATCCCGTGTCGAGACTAGGAGAGGTCTCCTTCTTCAATATCAACCATCTCTAAGAGAAAGTCGATAGATAATGTCGGTTCCCGTGAGAATGAAACAAGTCCTTTTAAGAGGAACTTGAGTGGTTTGGAAAGTTGAAGTGCAAGGCGTCACCGGGTCCATGACGCCTTGTCTTCAATACCGATGTTACCATCGTAGAGCATATGAATTGAACCCGGTTTCGCCTAAGGTTGAATAAATGAAGGGCTATTTGTTTTCACCCTTTTCTCATTCAATTCTTTTAATTCTTCAACCCTTCGCTTACTTACGAGACTTCATAGCTAGAACCTTGTTGGGTTTATTCCAAGATTAGCTCGCCTTAGTCCGCACTCTTCCCATATCTCATTTTTCTCCTTTTATCATCATACCTAAGGACTTCTACACTAACTAGTGGATTGTCCTCGGTAGATCCCTCCGGCTCATGCGGATCATGGGAACCAATACCTAACCTTATCATCCTTATATCACCGTACATAACGTAAAGTTGGTCGGTCTATTTGGTATTGTTCATCCGCCATTGGATCCAATTGAAAACCATTTGAAAATCAATTCGGATACTTGTGATATATTATCAAAGCATTTTGTACCGAATTGTTTTTGATATTTTAGAACGAGAACTCCCTCAACATGTGCATCAAATATTTGAAAATGTTTTGCACACGGAGGCAAGAGAAAGAATTAACTTCTTTGATTACCATTTTCTAAAGATATCAACATCACTTCCCACATCAAATCAAGTAGATATAGCATTTCCGGAAGGATGAGGTTTCCAAAATTTGCTCCCCTCAATATGTGCCTCGAGATTTGAAAAGAGTTTTGCACATACTAGAGGAACCCGCACATTGAGATGAATGATCACGTTTCAAATCAAAGGTTTAAGATAGATGCTCCCCTCAACATGTGCATTGAAAATTTGAAATCGTTTTTCACATGTGGGAAGGACAAGATGTACATTCTTATGAGACCATTTACCAATTATCGCTTTAAATCCAATTTAAATCACATTTCTCCCCGATCACAATTATCAAATCATTTGAGATTTGTGATCTCTTATAGATTTAAATTGATTTTGAAATCTTTAAGGAGAATTGTGACTTGATTATGAAAGCGTTTGAATCGATAAGGATCGGATTTTAAGACTTTAAACTCCATTGATAAAACATGCATGTATTATCTTTTGAAAACAATTTAATGCCAAATAACTTTTAATTTAATTGAAATCATTCTCCCTCAATCAATGACATAGGTTGTTGATTGAGAGATAAAGATTTTGATATATAAGTCCCGATGATTATCAAAAATAGAGATCGAGTTATTTTTCAAAGCATTTAGTTTTCATTAGATAAATGTTTATAGAATCGAGCATGAAATTTTGAAAACATGATAAAACATGGCTCGTTTCTTTCTTTTAAAACCGGTTATTGCTCGAAAATGACAATAAACCATTGTTTCTCTTTCTCCCAAATATATATATATATATATATATATATATATATATATATATATATATATATATATATTGTTTTTTTTTAAATTCGAACTACATCTAAAGTCCCGTGTCATTCTTTGAATGACATCACAAAGACCATAGATATAATCGAACCGAGAAAAACATGACAAATTGACAATATTTTTGAAGATTTTTCATGGATTTTGAAAGTTTTATATTTTTCTATTTGATTTTTGAAGGTTTTATAATTTTGTATTTTGTTTTTCCAATAGATATATATACAAGAGATAGATGAAGATAGACCTTTACTCCTCGCCTTCCTCCCAAGACGCTTGAGTGTTTCGGTTGAAGGCTTTTCAAGCCAAGACGTGGAAGAATAAACTCAAAACGTTCTCTTGGAAGAGCTTTGGTGAAGATGTCTCGCTAATTGATATTCGACCTCACAAAATATAGTTCCACCACACCTTTTCTACTTGTTCCTCGATGAAATGATGTCGAATGTCGATATGCTTTGCTCTTGAGTGTTGAACGTTGTTGCATGAGAGAGCAATAGCACTTTTATTATCACAAAGATGAGGGATTTTGTTGAATTCAAAGCCATAGTCGATAATTGAGATCTCATCCATAAGATTTGAGCACAACAAGATGACATGGCTATGTATTCACCTCCGTAGAGGAAATAGAAGTACTCATTTGCTTTTTGAAGACCACTCACAAGCTTATCACCCAAAATCGAGCACCTCCCGACGTACTTTGACGTGTATCTTGACAACTCCGCATGATCAAGATCGCATATGCCGTTAGTGACATACCGGTGTCCTTCGGTACCAAAGACCCATATTGATGGTTCCTTGGAGATACCGAAGACCCGCTTAATTGCTTCAAGGTGCTTTTAGTATGCTTAGCCCGGTATCTAGCACACATGCAAACAAATGAACAAGATGTCTCGGTCTACTAGCAAAGAGATACATCGTGGATCCAATCATACTCCGATATTTCGTTTGGTCAATCATGATCCCCGAGTGGTCCTCATCTAGTTTGGTTCGGTCAATCATGGGGTGTCAACAGGTCACTTGAATCAAATCCAAATTTCTTTAAAATCTCATTTGCATATTTAGATTGATTTATGAAAATGCCTCCGGACTTTGTGAAATTTGTAATCCCAAGAAAAATGACATTTGTCCCATCATTGACATTTGAAACTTTGAACTCATTTCATTTGAAAACGATCACATTCCATTGGGTCTGCCGAGGCAAAATAATATCATCAACATAAATTTGAACATGAATTAAATGTTTGCACGACTTCCGGTGAACAATGTAGGATCAATCGCTCCTTTGATGAATCCGGTTGATAGAAGAAACTTTGATGTGTATCATACCATGCCCTTGGAGCTTGCTTTAAACCATAAAGAGCCTTCTTCAAACGATAAACGTGAGTAGGATGCTCTTGATTCACAAATCCTTCAGTTGGTCGACGAGACGACTTCTTTAAGATCTCCGCTCGTAAATGCCGCTTTACATCCATCCGATATACTATCATGTTCTTACTAGCAAAGATTAGCCAAAAGATTCGATTGCCTCGATTCGAGCAACCGAGCAAAAGATTCTTCAAAGTCTATACCCTCCTCTTGACGATATCCTTTAGCAACTAATCGAGCCTTGTTTTTCAACACATCACCATGCTCATCAAGTTTTACTTTGAAGATCCATTTGAGAGCTATAATCATAGCACGCCCTGAGCGGTACTAACTCCCATACATCAAGATGATCAAACTCATGAATTTCATCTTGCATGGCATTGAACCAAATATCTTCATTCATGGCGCTTTAACATCTTTTGGTTTGATCTTAGATAGTACGGAGTTGAAGAAGCACCATAAGGCATCGGTTGCAAGTTGTTTCCGGTTGATACAGACGAGAGGGATTTCCAATGATGTTGTCTAATGGATGATCGTGAGTCCATTTTCCGAGGTGTTCATGTGGCGGTTGTTGAGGAACCGAGGTAGCGAGTCGATGTCTCCCAAGAAGATGGTTCGATGATGATTCGTGAGCAAATATGTTTTCAAATGGAGCATCTTCGTGGAGTCGCAAAGGGATTAACTTCATCATTGATGCCATAAACATTTCCATGATGTACATTTGAAGAATGATGATTTGTTGATGAGATCAAGGATCGCAGCAGTGCTTCTTGACTTAAAGATATTGATACCAAGGATTGACTTCATTCACGGGAATATGAGCATCCTCTCGTTGTAGGGATCAACACCTCATTAGTAATTGAATCATACATTCATCAAACATAGGATCAAACAATTTCTTTACATCATCTTCGATGGAGGTACATATGGAGTTTCTTGAGAGGAGTTTGGAACAAGAGATGAACCAATGGGACTGTTTTGAAGTGCGGGTCCCGAATGGAGTGTCCAGGAGCCATTTGACCGGTCACTCATCAAACGTAACGTGAATTGTTTCCATGATATTTCGGTTCTTTTGTTGTAGATTCGTATCCCTTTTGTTTGATGCATATCCTACAAATACTCCAATGTCGCTTTAGCCCTAAGTTTGCCTAAGTCTTGACCTCATTAGTTGGATAACACAATGCACCAAACACACGAAGGAAAGATAGATTAGGTTTTCGTTGTGGACAAGTTCATATGGAGTTTTTCCATGAATAGTGTGAATCGTGGAACGATTTTGTGTGTAGCATGCGATGGTAATTGCTTCACCCGAGAAACATTGGAACCTTTGAGTAGATCAAGATTGTTCTAGCGGCTTCAACAAGAGTACGATTTCGCCTTTCAACTACACCGCTCGTTGAGGAGTTCGTGGAACACTTCTTTGATGGTCGATTCCAACGCTTTCATAGAATTCACTAAGTTGTTTATTGACAAACCCGGTTCATTGTCTGCTCGATAATTCGACGCTTTGTTTAGTCGAACTCGCAATTGTTTGATGAGTTTGATGATGATATCGAGTTTCATCCTTTGTCCTTAAGAACTTGACCCGGTGAATCTAGAGTAATCATCAACCACAACTAACACATATTTCTTCCCAAAGATATTCTCGCACCTCATTGGTCCACATAAATCCATATGAATCATATGAAGAACTTCGATGAGTTAGTAGGTTTGGGTTTATGGACATACTTCTTGCTTTTTCCCAATTGACATGTTTGAAAAAGATGATCCTTTTCATACTTTAGTCTAGGTAAACCTACAACTAAGTCCTTTCGGAAAGATCGTTGATGGTGCCAAGTTCAAGTGATTGAGACGACGATGCCATAACCATGACTTTGTTTTTGAAGCCTTTGATAACAAGCGATTGGAGAGGCCCTCATCATGTCATCGATAGAGATGGTGTAAAGGTTTGAGCCACGAGTTCCTTTTAACAATTCCTTACCATTAAGATCTCTAACAAAGGTGTATGTTTTCAAGGCTACTTCTAGATCGTAATCACGAATTGACCAACAGAGAATGATTATGACCTAAACCTTCCACATAATACACTCTAGAGATGACACTATCACCAACAACATAATCTCCATAACCCATAATAGCACCGAAATGATCATTACCAAATCTAATGTCCGATGAATTTGCACACGAAGTTCATGAGCCGCGACCGTCTCCAAATATATGTTTGGAACAACTGAGTCCGTGTACCACGTAATCGATTTGAACGATCCGCAGCTGAACATGCATAAGAATGGATAATCGGATAATTGGGATCCCCATGCAAGAATGGGTTCCATTTGGTTAGTAACAATGTTTGGAACACCCACATCGTAAATAGAAGCATTCATATCGTAAAGTGAGGCAATGGAATCATTGTGAATAGATGCAATACTAGTGTCGAGATAGCCTGCTCGCAGTGTGATCACTTCTAAGGGAATAGTTCTACCAAGAGGCATCCATTTTCTAGTGGGCATTATCGATTAGTCTTAAGACCAACGGTGTCCAATAAAAGCCTATTTTACGAATGTTCTTCCCGGGTTTCCACCGCTTTCTAACTTTCTTTCGTTTTTGCCTTTTAGCCTTCTTAGCATGAATTTTAGCATTAACAATATTAATCGGACAATTAACATCATTAGGCGTAACATTAACACCACATTCATGATTAGAGATGTAATTCAAGCGACATCAAGACATGGTTTGCAAATAGTATCGAATTGAATTAATTACAAGACGCCTATGGCTAATACTAGAATCAACACGATTCGCTTTATTCAATTCAAGCTTAAAGTTCCTAGATTGTTCTTCTACTCTTCCAAAGGCACATTCTTAGCTTGAGAGGTCCTATCATTCCTTGTATTGTCTTGAGACTTTGACCGCTCCCTTTAATGTCACCGATTACTCCAGTAGAGGGAATGGGAACATTAGTTTGTTTTACTACTCTTGCACCACTGCTTAGATGTCTTTGGGATCCGAACTACATGCAGGTGCACTAAGGTTCACTTTCTTAAAACTAGAGGTACTGAGATTAGTACTCCTAGAAGGCATCTTTGAGTTCTCTCTCTTAGCATTGACTGATCTAGAATCTGAGCTACTCAAGGGTACACTACGGTTCACATTCAGAACATTGGGAATCGAGTGCATATCATACTTGGCATTAGGCATCGAGCATGGAATCAAAGGATTAACTCTCTCACCTAATGACTTTGGGCATATTGTGATCAAGCATTCTAAGATTTCTTGGGATCGTTTGGCATATAAGCATGCATGTCCAATTGTATTATCATGAGGTTTCTCTAGCTTATCCTCTTCAACAATCTCACGCAGACATTCTAGACAATCCTTAAGGGATGAGAAATATGTTTGAATGGCAAGTTTGTTGTTCCTTAGATGAGGGGGGACATATGTCACAGATAAAGCATATTTATTACCAGAGTGAACCTTTGATACAACATTCTTGTGACAACTTGCAATTTCAAGTCATTTCTCAAGTTTCACTATTTCAATATTTATCGTAAACTAGGTTTACGTGTTCCAAACTCGCGTAACCTTAAGGGTTTAGCGGCGAATTCATGATCATATCATCATGGACATTTCATATAGACTAAGTTTAGTCTACATTTCATTAACATCATTTTCATCATGTTAGTTCATTCATGATTTTGCATTTCACATTAAACGCGTAAATTTCATATTAAATAAACGTTATCGCGTAAGTTATTATTTTAAACATTTAATCCGATACTTCCAAAAATGATCCCGATATATTTTTATACTTACATTTAGTTTATAAAAACTATATTTTGAGTTTACCTAGTGTTTTAAATTTATTTTGTATATAAATCGTTAAATTTATATTATTACGACGCTTTTCTTAAAAACTACACGATAATTATTATTTCACTCAAATTTTACAAGAGAGGTATTTTTATAATTTTTATGACCTCAATATATTTTACTATGATCCATTAAAAGTTATTTTTAGACAACACTACCCTAATTTCACAAATGTATACAAGTTACAACATATTTGTACTTACCTATCTTTACTTACACACTTATTTACACAATAAAATATATATATATATATATATATATATATATATATATATATATATATATATATATATATATATATATATATATATATATATATATATATATATTATTGATATATATACCCTAATCTTTTTGAGGGGAAGGTGAATTATTGGGATTTGATAAATATCTAGTACATATACTATATTATACAAACTATGTACACTTACACACACAATCTCATTAGGTGAGAAAAATCAAACTACTTCCCCTTTCTCTCTTCTCCACAAAACGGCAACCACATAGGACCAAGAGGATTTCACAAAAAAAATTTCAAGACAAGGTTTTATTCACTCTAGTATCATTTGTTGTATAGGTTTTGCAATAAAAACCTCAAGTGATTAGGAAAATCCCATTGTCCTTAAACCTCATCAAGTTTACTAGTAAGCATATCATTTACATTTTACATTTTTCCTTATCATTTCATATTTATTTCTTCATATTTGGAGCAAACATGCAAGACTTGTGTATATTTATACCATTTTTACATTGATTTTTAGAGTTTAATATATAAAGGTCATCCTATAATTATTCCCTTGTTATATATTGGTCTTGATGATGTTTAGGAACCCATGACACCCTAAGAAGATGTATGGTAGGATTAGAATAGCTTTGGAGTTGATTTGAAGGGATTGGAATAGGTTTAGTACGAGAAAAACTATTTTCGACATATATATATAGTGGTCTGATCTCGTTTTGTTTTTCTGGAAAATCCGACAGTAGGCACGAATTTTTGGCCTTGATATTTAGAAAATATACTTTAAAACGAATCCGTGACCGCTTGAACGGATTAAAACGGAGTTATAACGAAGAAGTTATGAATTTTTCAAGTTTGACGACGAAATATATATTTTCTGAAATTTCAGCAACCTATTTTTATTTTGTACGAGTCAAAAAACGAGCCTTAAGCTTTACAAATTATTTCGACTTATCAAAATATATTAGTATACTTTGATACGGCTAAGGACGATAATACGTAGAAAACGGATTTGAAACGACTAAGATATACACGTTTTCATAAACTTGCCGTAACTATTATTTTTAGAAAAACTATATTATTTTTACGAGACAAGTGTTACGGTAACTAAAACGACCATGTTGAAGGCTGTTTTTAACGATGATGTAGAACTTTTTGTAACGAGATGTCTTCTAATAAAATCGAGATCACCAAGCATATTTTCTAAAATGATCAACCGTTTGTATAGCGGAATTTTAATGAATTATTTACGGTTGCTTAAACTTTGCCGAAACTCACTTTTTAAACCACATTTTGGGCAAAATCACCATCTTTAACCTTTATTATCTTTATGTTCGAGACCTCTATGACAAAAACTCCTGTACTAAAACTTCTAGATTTTGATACAAGCTTTCCAAAACCGTCGAGTTCGTTTCCTAACGTTCGACGTACACCATTTTACGACTAGCTTTTCAAGCCATTTTGTCACTTTCATGAAAATTCGACGACTTTATTTTACGACGAAAAGTGATAATTTCACTATAAATCATTACGAAACCATTGTAGGATGACATTTTGACGTAAATACTTGTAAAGTGATTTAAGAATGGTCAAGACGTCAAAAGAGTATTTTTCGACGAATTGTATTATTTTCAAAACTCACAAATGGTATAAATAACATACGAAATGCATGCATAACATTACATCATAACTCATTACGTATCATATCATTCATCATAGGTCAAGATTAACGTATCACACTACATCTCGGTGTACTCACTTTTGTCATCGCCCCATTTTACCAAGTGAGTCATAGCCCCACTTTTTCTCGTTTTAATTATTTATGAAACTCTTTGGGGGAGATGCATGCTCAATAATTTTTATTACATTCATGACTATTTGCAAATTATATGTTTAATGAACTCAATATTTAGTCATGCTAAGTAATGATTGCCATGCTTAGAATTTCCATATTATAATCATTGAACTAATGGTCTTGGTAGAATCATTGAACTAATGGTCTTGGTAGAATCAAGAACTAATGGTCTTGGTAGAACCAAATTCAACTAATGGTCTTGGTAGAATCATTGAACTAATGGTCTTGGTACAATCTCGAACTAATGGTCATGGAACAATTTGAAACCGTATTTAATTATGTGTTATATTAAGTAACTATTGGATACATTAAGTTATGCACTATTTTGTGAATTCATTTGACATCATGCGCTTGAGCATAAACTATATCACATTTTGGCAATGGGTTGTGAATACACAGTTGCAAGTTTTGTATGGGCGAACTTGAACCGAGTGGATTTACAATGCCTTTCAGATATAACGATTTTGAAAGGCTTTACATTTCAACACAAACTCTATGAACTCACTCAACCTTTGTGTTGACACTTTTAGCATGTTTTTATCTCGGTATCTAAGGCATTCACTTCATGGCATGCATTTGGACACATCATGGAGTCGCGATGACGACGCGTCTCTCACTGGGTTTTACGTGCTTTAAAACATCGTTGGAATTGTAACAAACTTATTTCCGCACAAGATGATTTTTTTTCATTTGAGACCTACACTTTGTAAACTCTAATTGTTTTATTAAATCAAACGATGTTCTTTTCAAACGACACTTTAGGTCGCTCAATATATCTCAGAATCGTGATGCTATGACGGTCAATCCCGTGAATTCCATTCCACGCAAAATGTAATTTGGGGTGTGATGATTGGCATCGAGCTTGATTATAGAGAACTAGGTTGCATCATTGACCCTAGACTATAACTACATCATCATAGCATCTTATCATTTCATTATAAGTGCACGTTCACTTTACATGCGGTTTATACGCACATTTTTCGAGTTATTTACTTTCATTTCAAATCGATTGTCACATGGATGCCCTTAAATGCCCATTCCATTATTCTTTCTTCATACTCCAATGTCGAGAATGCCTTGTTATTCCCCATCAAAATTTCAACATCAATTGACTCATCACCGATAACGTCGAATGCCGAGATAAACCCTTAAGTAGGGCAAAGTCACTCTCACTCCTTTGTATCATCACTAACATGTCGAGTTACACGTTACTAACACATTAAGTCACTAAACCATTATACATTTGAAGCACTTACGACATCTCATAACCCATTTCTTAGGAAACCGTCGATCATTTTGAAAAATAACCTCAAACTTATCATTTCTTATCACATCTCTTTGGAGCGTTTATTATTGACATCGGACTTTGCTACATCTCACCTTTCCATTTATTTTGAAGAAGATATGGCGTCAAGAAAGCTACACCCGAATTGACACTAGCGGCTATTCAAAAGTTGGTAAGGGATAGCGTAGCCGATGCTCTAAGGATTGAAAGGAAGCGGTGGCCGCCTGCCGAGGCATGCTGCCGCTCTTCAAGCCGCTAGACTTGCTTCCGCTTGCAGGAAATGCAGAGGTCCGGAGTTAAAAGTCGTTCAGATAAGGATTTCAAAGTGGAGATCCCACTAAGTTTAGAGGTACCAAGGAGCCAACGCCATGGTTCGATGGTTTGAGAAATTGGAGTCCGTGTTTTGTTATGTAATTGCGGGATGATAGCAAGGTCAAGTTTGCTACGAGTACCCTACTTGATGGAGCATTGTCGTGGTGGAACTCTTATGCTCACCGATGGGAATGGAGAATGCTTTCAAGCTCACTGGGAGCAATTTAAAGGTTTGGTAACAAAGAAGTTTTGTCCACGCATTTGAAGTGAAGAAGTTGGAGACCGAATTCTATGAGTTGGTAACTATTGGGTATGACATTGATACTTACATTCGGAGGTTTCAAGAATTGGCCGTGTTATGCCCATCTATGGTTTCGGATAATGAGAAGCTACTGGAGGCTTTCATTGAAGGACTTCCCGAAATTATTCAAGGTGACGTGACTTCCTTTGATCCGCAAACGATTGAGGAATCTATTCGATTGTCTCAAAAGCTTATGGCACAAGTAGTAAAGAGGGGCAACACCACCAACACCAACCGTAACAACAATACCAACAACCGCACCAACTACCACAATAACCAAAACAACAACAACAACGACTATAACCAAATCAACAACAACAAAAGAAAATGGGAAAATGACCAAGGAGGTTACAATAACAACAACCAAAACCGTAACACTAACCATCATCAACAATGAAAAGAGGGCAAGAAACGCAATGGTATATGTTCTTTGCACCAATAGAAGGCGAGGTTATCTTGGAACCTACCCACTATGTAATCGATGTAAGTATCATCACACGGGTCTTTGTCCCGCTAAGTGCTACAAGTGTCAACAACTAGGACACCTTGCCGAGAATTGTAGAGGCAAGGCCATGGTTACATGTTACGGATGTGGGGAGCAAGGACACTATCGGAATCAATGTCCTCAAAACCAAGGTCAACAGTTGAAGGTGCTCATGGGAATGCATACATGTTAGAGGAGGAGAAGCTCGTCAAGGTATCAACGACGGAAGACTAAAGAAGTTCGAAACTAATGCCTTATTTCTCCTTATGTACTATGTCGTACTAAGTTTATGTTTTCCATCGTATCCGAATCTTTATAACTTAAGATGTACTACTTTTGATAAACCACTCGTTGTAAAATATTCTCATCTATCGTACTTATTTTCTTTCCAATTTGTTATTACTTACGAGAATTTTACTTCTTTTTACTTTATCGACCATTTTAACGACACGGTTTAAATCCTTGTAAGCATCGAGAGTTATAACAACTAAACCGAACGTCACATCATCGTTCCTTAAATATACATAGCCTAGCTAACTATGTCTAATTCTAGAGGGATCATGTTATGTTGGGAGCAGTTAATTATAAATCTTAGTGCAAGCAAAATCTTCACATATTTCAAAGTCAAAGTGTTACTTATGAGAGATTCATCCGATATTTTCTTTACTACGATGTTTTATACGCTCTCAATCATCGATAACCGTAACGACACTTCTCCATGTCTTTTCTCCTCGTTATTCATCACAAACTCAAAATTCGATAGACCAACAACGAACCGAATTCGTGGACCAATTCCTTTTGATGGGCGAATGTGACAACTTGCAATTTCAATTCATTTCTCAAGTTTCACTATTTCAATATTTATCGTAAACTAGGTTTACGTGTTCCAAACTCGCGTAACCTTAAGGGTTTAGCGGCGAATTCATGATCATATCATCACGGACATTTCATATAGACTAAGTTTAGTCTACATTTCATTAACATCATTTTCATCATGTTAGTTCATTCATGATTTTGCATTTCACATTAAACGCGTAAATTTCATATTAAATAAACGTTATCGCGTAAGTTATTATTTTAAACATTTAATCCGATACTTCCAAAAATGATCCCGATATATTTTTATACTCATATTAAGTTTATAAAATAATATTATGAGTTTACCTAGTATTTTAAATTTATTTTGTATATAAATCGTTAAATTTATATTATTACGACGCTTTTCTTAAAAACTACACGATAATTATTATTTCACTCAAATTTTACAAGAGAGGTATTTTTATAATTTTTATGACCTCAATATATTTTACTATGATCCATTAAAAGTTATTTTAGACAACACTACCCTAATTTCACAAATGTATACAAGTTACAACATATTTGTACTTACCTATCTTTACTTACACACTTATTTACACAATAAAAAAATATATATATATATATATATATATATATATATATATATATATATATATATATATATATATATATATATATATATATATATATATATATATATATATATATATATTATTGATATATATACCCTGCCGACTTTTGAGGGGAAGGTAAATTTGGGTAGATTTGATAAATATCTAGTACATATACTATATTATACAAACTATGTACACTTACACACACAATCTCATTAGTGAGAAAAATCAAACTACTTCCCTTTCTCTTCTCCACAAACGGCAACCACATAGGACCAAGAGGATTTCACAAAAAATTTCAAGACAAGGTTTTATTCACTCTAGTATCATTTGTTGTATAGGTTTTGCAATAAAACCTCAAGTGATTAGGAAAATCCCATTGTCCTTAAACCTCATCAAGTTTACTAGTAAGCATATCATTTACATTTTCATTTTTCCTTATCATTTCATATTTATTTCTTCATATTTGGAGCAAACATGCAAGACTTGTGTATATTTATACCATTTTTACATTGATTTTTAGAGTTTAATATATAAAGGTCATCCTATAATTATTCCCTTGTTATATATTGGTCTTGATGATGTTTAGGAACCCATGACACCCTAAGAAGATGTATGGTAGGATTAGAATAGCTTTGGAGTTGATTTGAAGGGATTGGAATAGGTTTAGTACGAGAAAACTATTTTCGATAACTATATAATAGTGGTCTGATCTCGTTTTGTTTTCTGGAAAATCCGACAGTAGGCACGAATTTTTGGCCTTGATATTTAGAAAATATACTTTAAAACGAATCCGTGACCGCTTGAACGGATTAAACGGAGTTATAACGAAGAAGTTATGAATTTTTCAAGTTTGACGACGAAATATATATTTTCTCGAAATTTCAGCAACCTATTTTTATTTTGTTCGAGTCAAAACGAGCCTTAAGCTTTACAAATTATTTCGACTTATCAAAATATATTAGTATACTTTGATACGAAGCTAAGGACGATAATACGTAGAAAACGGATTTGAAACGACTAAGATATACACGCTTTTCATAAACTTGCCGTAACTATTATTTTTAGAAAACTATATTATTTTTACGAGACAAGTGTTACGGTAACTAAAACGACCATGTTGAAGGCTGTTTTTAACGATGATGTAGAACTTTTGTAACGAGATGTCTTCTAATAAAATCGAGATCACCAAGCATATTTTCTAAAATGATCAACCGTTTGTATAGCGGATTTTAATGAATTATTTACTGGATGCTTAAACTTTGCCGAAACTCACTTTTAAACCACATTTTGGGCAAAATCACCATCTTTAACCTTTATTATCTTTATGTTCGAGACCTCTATGACAAAAACTCCTGTACTAAAACTTCTAGATTTTGATACAAGCTTTCCAAAACCGTCGAGTTCGTTTCCTAACGTTCGACGTACACCATTTTACGACTAGCTTTTCGAAGCCATTTTTGTCACTTTCATGAAAATTCCGACGACATTATTTTACGACGAAAAGTGATAATTTCACTATAAATCATTACGAAACCATTGTAGGATGACATTTTGACGTAAATACTTGTAAAGTGATTTAAGAATGGTCAAGACGTCAAAAGAGTATTTTTCGACGAATTGTATTATTTTCAAAACTCACAAATGGTATAAATAACATACGAAATGCATGCATAACATTACATCATAACTCATTACGTATCATATCATTCATCATAGGTCAAGATTAACGTATCACACTACATCTCGGTGTACTCACTTTTGTCATCGCCCATTTTACCAAGTGAGTTTCATAGCCCCACTTTTACGCTTTTAATTATTTATGAAACTCTTTGGGGAGATGCATGCTCAATAATTTTATTACATTCATGACTATTTGCAAATTATATGTTTAGCGAATCGAATATTTAGTCATGCTAAGTAACTTATATTGCCATGCTTAGAATTTCCATATTATAATCAATTGAACTAATGGTCTTGGTAGAATCATTGATATGAACTAATGGTCTTGGTAGAATCATTGAACTAATGGTCTTGGTAGAACCGGACTTGAACTAATGGTCTTGGTAGAATCATTGAACTAATGGTCTTGGTACAATCATGGAACTAATGGTCATGGAACAATTTGAAACCGTATTCAATTATGTGTTATATTAAGTAACTATGGATACATTAAGTTATGCACTATTTTGTGAATTCATTTGACATCATGCGCTGAGCATAAACTATATCACATTTTGGCAATGGGTTGTGAATACACAGGTTGCAAGTTTTGTATGGGCGGAACTTGGGCCGAGTGGATTTACAATGCCTTTGTTGCATAAATGATTTTGAAAGGCTTTACATTTAAACACAAACTCTATGAACTCACTCAACCTTTGTGTTGACACTTTTAGCATGTTTTATCTCGGTATCTAAGGCATTCACTTCATGGCATGCATTTGGACACATCATGGAGTCGCGATGACGACGCGCCTCACTGGGTTTTACGTGCTTTAAAACATCGTTTGAATTGTAACAAACTTATTTCCGCACAAGATGATTTTTTTCATTTGGGACCTACACTTTGTAAACTCTAATTGTTTTATTAAATCAAACGATGTTCTTTCCAAACGACACTTTAGGTCGTTCAATATATCTCAGAATCGTGATGCTATGACAATCAATCCCGAAATTCCATTCACCGCAAAAGCAGTAATTTGGGGTGTGACAATTCTCCAAGAGTTGATCATTGGCATTTTCCCTTTTACCTGACTCTTCAGATTCTCAATTTCCCTTTGCAATGAAGCTATTTGTTCGTTGTTTTTGTTACGAGTGACTTTAATTGATTCAAACAACTCATTGAAATGACGTTTAACCTTTTCATTTTCTTCTAGAAAACTTTCGTTTTCCTTTTGTAAAGCATTTACTAGGTTTTGAAGATGAAACGTTTGAGAATTCTGAGAATCTAAAGAAGGAGGCATTTGGGAGCCTGTCATATTGTTTGTTTGACCCTTTAATTGAGAGATTTGGGCTTTCAACTTTCTGATCGTGTTGCACTGAGCTTGAATCGCTCATCACGCTTTGTTAATTTGAAAACCGCATCAAACTCGGAGCATCCGAAGATGTCTTGACATTTGAAGTTTTGACATTTTCTTTGAGATGTTGATATTTTAGTTGTAAATTAAAATGCTCAACTTCTAGTTTAGCAAAATGTTTAACCAAATTGTCGTGATCATCCGGTTCAATTTTCTCATTTAGTTTAGAATTAGTTTTTCAAGCTCAATGACACGATCTGGGAGACTTTCGAGGCACAGATAATTCATGAAATTTGGAAGCATTAATAGAGCAATTTGAAGCGTTGAAAACACATCTTGAGCAACACATTCAAGAATAAGATTCTCATTTAATGTATGCAATTTCTTCCTCTCAATCTCATTATATTTCAGTGCACGCTCATAGTCACTCACTTCAACAACCATTGCATCAAATACCTTTTCCATTCCCTTAATATCGCTTTCTATCCCTTTTAAGACTCTCAAAGTGATCTTTTAGAAGTTTAAAGAAAGGCATGACCTCGCTTAAATAACATTCTTTCATTTGTTCAAAACCCTTTCTCCTTCGGTTATACCAATGGGTGTGATCCTTTTCTTGCAAGTTTTCTCAAAATCAACAAATAGTTGAAATATAACGATTGGCTAATTAATGTCTTGCTTTTAGTGGCAATTGTTCTAGGTACAAGATGCATTGGTGTATTAGGAGGATACACATCGCTCTAGGCATTTTCCAAAGGGAGGGTTTGTTTCAACAATATTTTCCGCTTTCGCTTATCTAAATCTTTTTCCGTAAGACTTGTTCGGGAGTCAACAATGTCTCGAGGCTTAAACTTGTTTAAGGAAATCCAGTTTTCCTTCTTGTAATCATGAGGAGTGATAATTATGTTTTTTCTTTGCATTTGGGATCATTTTGTTTTTATTCATCTTTTCCTAGTGATTTCATTTGATTTCTTATCTTCCTCGGTTGCACTCAACGCAACTAGGTTTCGCTAGGCTTAAGGATTTCATTACCATCATAAAGCACCTTATGAGCATTTCTAGCCTTTTAATTACCTCTGGATTTGGTTCTCAATAATGGGAATGCTATGCTTATCGCTTAGAATTCGATGTTTAGTGACCATGTGAGCGGTCGAATGGTGTTTCCTTGTATGTACAACTTGTTTTCAAGTTTGTTTTCAAAGTTTTCGATTAGAAAAATCTCTCAAGAGTTTTGATTCCTTTGCATTAAATTCTTGCTTAAGCATTTTCACATTTTCTTGAAGTTCTTGTTTTTGCTTAGTTGTTTTAGAAAGTTTTTCTTGCAAGGAATGTAATTCTTGTTTCAATACTTCTTCTAAACTTACTTTTTCTAATTACCGTACGCACTTGGTCATCCATTTCACTGCTCACGAGTGGTCAACTCAAATTTTGCACGTTGTTCATAAATAGCAACACGTTCCTTATAGGCATTTAGTTCGTAAATTATGGAATCATCGAGAGCACATGCAAAGTATTCATCAAAGACATAGTCATTGTTGATCGCAGGAGATGCATCACTTGGTACAACTTCACTTTCACTTTGTTTCACGATTGATCGTATGGGACAATATTGTTATTACCCATATTTTCAACATTTGATTCAATAGTTTCAGTTGATTGTACTTTGTCATGCATCTCTTGCACATCAACATCATCGTATAGTTTTAATACCTCGAGATGAGTTTGTCTTGGGATAGGCCACCTAGTGGTGAAGAAGAGACCTTGGGAGAAACCATTGGAGAGATGCTAGCCATAAAGATTGTGTGTGCGAGGGGTCCATCATCTACAACAGTCGTATGCATCACAATCGGCGACTTGAAAAGCATTCGATGATTGTGACCTATCTCCGAATAGGTGCTCATCCACATCTCGCATCATAGGTCTTGGCATTGCCCTCAAGAAGAAACATCAATTCCTCTTCATCCAAAGCAAGACCATTGTCCCGAGCTTGTGCCAGCGAGATCTTATCTCTCGGTAATGTCGGCGATTCGTGGACGCTTTGGAGATGTGCGCTCCTTGCAATGTGTCCTTCACCACCACAGTTATAACATTTGATTGGCTTAGCTTGACCTTGGTTACCATTCCTTCCTCGATTACGGTTGCCAACATAACCTCTACAGACTCCACCTCTTCCTTGATCATCTTGTCTTTCTGAACTGGTTGCACCATGATCCTTCCATCTTTAACAATGGCTTGATTGTGTGGGTTAGATGCGCTTACGAGGTTGTTGTTGGTTTGTGGGAGAGAATTCATGTTTTGACTAATCGAAGAGCTAGTTGATTAATGAAGTTACCAGCGTGAGCATCGCGATCGCTTGTTTGAACATAGGATCGGGAATGAGTTTGTGATTACCATTACCCGGGGTATGACTTGTGATGCTTTGGTTGTGATTCCGATGTTTGAGTAGAAAGTCGTTGAGTCATTAGCCGAGCTTGTCTCTCCTCGGTTGGTTTTGAACCGATTGAGAATCAATTTTCAAACATAGCATGTCTCTCATTCGAAGGAGGAAGGCATAGAGTTGCTCATAGTTTGTATTCTTCAATCCTTTAGTGAGCTTCACAATGTGACAAACTTGTGCCATTCGGGATTCATGTTGTTCACAAATTTTGAGTTCAATGAATGTTAGGCATAGTCATTCGATGTTCCTCATGTCATTCACTAACTTATGAAATCTCACATAGTACTCATAGACATTCTCATCCGGTTTCATCTTGAAGTGCTCAAATTCGTCATAGAGTTGGGATTCTCTGTCTTCCATAGTTAATTCTAAACCGAGAGAAGCATCTTAACATTATCCCAAACTACCTTTGCATCGGTGTTATGATTGATCGACTTGTAGATGTCTTTAGGAAGACCTTGAAGAACAATGTTTGAAGCCCCGATATCTCGCATCGAATCTCTTTTCTCCTTATCATCAAGCTCATCATACATCTTAGGTCTGTCCATTCCGTAAGCAGAGTGCCATCTTCATTAGTATCAAGTATGTCTCTAGTCGTCTCAACCCGATATGGTCCTTCATCAATGGATTTGAGAATGTTGACACCATTTTCCTTTCCAAGGCAATACAATCGATTCGTTGAGCCCAAGAATCGTAGTCGATTCTGTCAAGCATGGGTGGGCAGTATCGAGCCACCGCTTGAACATCCTCGCAGCGATGGAGATGATAGTAGGGACGTTGGTAGACATGTTAACAGATTATTGGGATTTATAACTCTATGATTAAACCGGAAATAGATTCTTTCACGGATTTTACTAAATCAAGAGAAAACCGTAAACAATCACCAAGTCGCTAAGAAGATAATGCACTAAGTCGCTAGAAGATAATTATCTAAGTCGCTAGAAGATAATGCACTAAGTCGCTAACCCTTAATTAGCTAGACAACTAAGTCGCTAGAGTCCCAAGTCGCTAGACAAAAGCAAGTCGCTAAGTAGTAACTCGCTAACCCTCAAGTCGCTAGCAAAATTTTGGCAAGCAATTAAACTCAAGTCGCTAGAGATACAAGTCGCTAAAGAGCAACTCGCTATGGACCAAGTCGCTACCACTAAGTCGCTACTCGTAGTGGAGAGTCCACTACTTGTACTTTAACTCGCTAGATCTAAGTCGCTAGGTCTAAAAGCGTAACTCGCTACAATTTTGTAAAGCAAGTCGCTATGAAGAAAATAAACCGTGAGCTAAGTCGCTAGCAAGAAAAACCATATAAACATCACTTTTCAATCCAAAACAACCCAACCAAGATGATTCAAGCTAACCAAATGAAAACCTAAACACTTGTGATGATTCTAAACATGAAAGTACAAACAAAATTCAAACTTTAACACAAGAAATCAACCAAATGATGCAAAACCACTAAACTTTTCAAACTCAAAACCACCTAAAACCACTAGAAATCCAAAGATGTGCAAGATATGATCTAACCATGGCTCTTGATACCAATTGTAAGATATAACTTTTCACATACACATCAAACCATAACACAAAGTAGCATATAGATGGAATTCTAGAGAAAAAGTTAGAGGTTTAGGGAACTTAGTGAGAGAAAGTGAAAGATATTATTATGAGCTCCAACTCTACCTTGGAAGGTAGAGAGTATTTATAGTCTTACATAATCGCCACACATCGGTCATGGATCGGGCATACAGTGGGTAAAGACCCGTCCGTCCTCCACGGTGTTACTTAACTAAATTACTACTTAACTTATAATAACTACGACTACGAGCTTTCTAACGAATACATATACTTGAGGTGACCAACTCTTTAATACCGGGAATTTCTAATTCCTAACAAGTTCACAACATTGTTCCATTCGGGATTGTTGGTCATTAAGTAGAGCTCAATATCTGGATTACGCAAAGGTTCAGCGTGTTCAACGCGAGTCTCAACATGATCATTATTCAGATCCTCAAGTATAACCACGGAGTCAACTTGATTATCAATGGTAACCATAAGGTCATCTTGATCGTCAAATGTAACCATCGGATCCATTTGAGTACATTAGAATGAGATGTAGATGGCTCATGTTGAATATTCCGAGCCTCGTCGGATGCGAATGTTGGAGATATCGATCGATGATTAATATGGTTTGATCCGGTGCACGAGACAAGCCGTCGGTGTCATACAACGGCTGTGTTACTCATGTGGAGTTCGTGCATGTTTGCCATCAACATAATCACGCATTAGCACCGCAAGTCCTCCATATCATCATCGAGTCCATACCGCCATAAAACTCGTTCTTTGTTTGTGAGGGTTCCACCTTCATCCTTGAGAGCCAAAAGTAAAGCCTCTTTGTGATAAGCAAGCGCCTCTGTCCTCGACTTTTGGCATGCATTAGCCAGTGACCCTTCTCATTACGATTATAGTAACGAAGACCATTATTCCCATTCTAAGCATTACCTGTTCAACCACTTGAGCCCTTTGTTGTTGTGGAGCACCCATGTTATTCCTTCCCATTGATTAAACCCTTGACCACCGCCCATCGACGAACATTTCCTCGATTACGAACTTCAACACGTCCATTGTTAACAACACTGATTCCTTGTGTTGGATGAGGTACGAATGCGATTGTTGGATTTGTTTGAGTATCGGCCGAGCTCTAGCAATCATGACAAACCCTTCGCAATGCATCGAAAGCTTCTGTATCCTCATTAGATTCATTGTAAAGTGCTTGATCATTGTTATTGTATGGAACCAATTGAGTTTCTTGAGATTGGTCTTGTGACGGATCATAAGGTGTTATCTTAGTAGATGGTTAAGCGGCAGTTGTGGAGGATTTGTGAATCTGATTTGTAAGGTCGGGAATTGAGGATAACAAGTTTGAGCCACAAAGCTAGTTGTTGATTATCCGTAGTGAAGGTGTGACGTGGGAGTCCACGGATAACCCTTTCTTTGTCAACTTCTTTTTGGTGGGGCTTCAAATAGTCGTACAACAATCCGTATGTAGCATGATGAGATTCTTTGCTTGATGGATGAAAATGACATACTTTTCCCAATCTAGACCAAGACTACTTAGGAACTTAGTGTTGACTGCAATCCTTGGCATAATGATGTTATGTTTTTCCAAGTCATTGATGATGTCTGAGAATCGATGATGATATGACTCTAATGTCTCTCCTAGTTCAATCATGAAGTGTTCATAAGCCAAGTAGATTTTGGATTCCATGTCTTCTTGATTGAGTTCGATCCTTCCATGAGAAGATGAATATGTTCCCACATTGCTTTAGCGATTTTTTGAGCATCAACACTTGAAGGATCGGATTGGGTAATCCCAAAGGATGTATTGCATTGCTAGTTCACCGGCTTCAAAATGTAGAAGTTCATCGAAGTGAGGTCATTGAGACTTGCAATGTTGGTGACATCACCTCTGGTGGATTGACATTTGGATCTCTAGGTGTAACGACAGTAGGCATCTGAAATGGACCTTCCATGATGACCTTCTTTAAGAACTTTCCATGTGGATTCTTTAGATCACAAAACCTAAAGAACCTAATCACCCATTGATCGTAGTTTAGGAGTGAGCATTGGAGGTCTATCAGTGATCACCGCCATGAATGGATTGTTGGCTACTTAAAGCTTCACACATCTTTGCAAACCAAGACGGTTCCTTCATAGTATTCCCGGATGGATGTTGATTGTTAAAGTTTATGTAAGGTTGTACTTGAAGACTAGCTGGTGGTTGAATCATTTGTGATAGAATTGCTCCTGGGGGAAATTGTTGTTGTTGTTGTAATTTTTGGTAAAATTGTTGTTGTTGATTGAGTTGTTGTTGTTGTTGTTGTTGTTGTTGTTGAGGATACACATGAGGGAAGTAGTTAGAGTATGGTGGTTGAGACATCTTGAAACTTGTGTTGTAAAATGGATCTTTGTAGTCGAGTGAAACTTTGTTGATGAAGAATCCTTAAGTGTAGAAATCAAGCTTAGGCTAAGAAAACCTTAGGCGTAAAATCACCAACTTACGCGTAGAAGTAATCTTATCGTATGATTAGCTTACTGCGTAGGGTTAAGGAACCTTAGCTTATCGTAAAACAAAAGCTTAGTAGTAGAATGCTTAGGCGTAAGATTTGCTTATGCGTAAGACAATGCTTAGGCGTAAGTAAATGCTTATGCGTAAAGGATTCTACGCGTAAGTTATTGTTTAGGCGTAAAACTAGGGTTTTGCCCAAAAAATCCTTTACACTTATACCAGTGTAAAAGATATCCAAAGTCGAAGTGTTTTCAGGCTTATCCAAGCAAGAAAACACTGAGTAAACCAAGAAAATTGAAAATCAAACCAAGGATAACTTACACGAAATATTAGGGTTTGCTTACGCGTAGGAAATGCCAACTTTTACCAAAACTTTGATTTCTGCCCAAAAATGTTTCTAAACCAGATTTTTGAGATGAAAAGGCTTCAATATCACCAAAATATCACAAAAGTGTAAAACTTGATGATCAAAAACTATTTCAACCCTTACGCGTAAAACAAGCTACACGTACGCGTAAAACAAGCTACACGTATCAAATCAAGCTTAAAACCAAAGAAATACACGTAAAGTTTGAAACTTTTTGCCAAAAACTTAAACTTTAACACCTAATAACCTTGAAAGTACAAGAATCTTGGATTGTAAAGTGTAAAAAATGAAAGCTTTTTGCGTATAAAAGTTTAATACCGAGAACCTTACGCGTATACCAAACAACTTCAAAAACAAAACCTTTCACCCAACTATTTGGCGAATGATACCACTGTTAGGTTACCATTTATGTAACACAAGCATTCATGTAAGAAATGAGATGAAGGAAGGATCGGTTGCACACATACACACACATTTAAGACAATATTGAAAGGATAAGCACAAGTGTAATATGAAAGTGAACAACCAACCTTCAAATGAAGATTTACAATCCTATTTATAGGAGAGGGAGCTAGGGCAACACTCCTAGTCCCTTACTTTCCTTATTAGGCTTGGGCCAAGGCTTATGGGCCTTCTACATAAGCCTTAGCATAATAACAAACATAAAGGCCTAATTAAGCTAATTATTACATATTAATTACTAACACTTGTAATCTAGTTTAGGAGTGATTCCAACAGGTTTACTTTGAATTTTGAAAATGATTTTGATGTTAAGTCATCAATATTTACTCTATTTGAAGATTTGTTCTTGGTATTTACTTTACTAAATTTATGCAACCTCTATGTTTAGTTTGACAATATGTTATGATCGATTTTGCTGTCATCGCCTATAGCATAAATTTCATAATTGCTATAGTATATGTTTTATGTTAGACTTTTCATATTATATTATCTCTTTTTTTTTTTTACCATGTTTGTGTATTGGGTTTAAAACATTATTTTTATAATAAACAAGATCAGTATGTAAAAAAATTCTTGAATCACACTAGAAGGTGCTACATCCAACATTTTTATCACAGGGTGTTGTTCCAAGTGGAAAAGAGATTGTTGTAACAAGACTTTTCTTCAACTACTGACATACAACAGTTCTACAAGGAAGTCAACATCATCAGTAGTGTCGACCGCAGAGTAGTGTACGATAAGATTATACAACAGGGGACTTCTATCATGAAAGCACCTGGTATCCACTCTACAATATCGCTTTTTTTTTTTTTTTTTTTTTTTTTTTAATTTAATCTTTTATATATCGCAAATAAGCGGTTAGCATAAGCAATCCACGAATAAGTAAAACGATTTTTTCTCGTTATTTTTAAACAATAAAGAAGTACAAATATACACATGTTCGTGTTGGGGGACAATGTAGAGGTCATGGTGTCGCTTCTTCAAACCCTACACCAAAAGTGTGGCAACAAGATGGTGACCGGAAGTGTCCTAATACAAGGTATGTTATCATTTTTATCTTTTGGTTGTTTATCTTATGGGATGTTTTGGTGTTAGTTGTACAAATGTAGAATTTTCATTTCGTGGTCTATATAACGGTTGTTGAACTGCAAGACATGTTGGTGCATCTGGTGAAAACAAGTGCAACAAATGCAGTTTATTGAGTTCTTGCGTTATCCTTAAAGGATGATCAAGGTTGCATGTTTTGTGGCTCAAGGTTGCACGCTCTTGAAAGCATCAACCAGTTGGAATTGATAAAATGATTGTAATGCCCAGGAGTTAGAAAAGAAAGAACGTAATTCAGGAAATGTTGCTGAAGAAAACATATATTTGTATTCAAAAAACGGCTCCATTGTATTTTTCAATATATATTGAAATGTTTGATTTTAGATACATCTTTTGATTTCGGCAAGTGTTATCATGAAGCTAGCCCGCCCATTCGGGCGGGCTATGAAGCTAGTTTTGTTATATGTTTCTAACTTTTTATGGATCTAGATTTTCAACTTTTTTTTCTCATTTTCTTTTACGGCAAACATACGTTTCAAAGAGTAAATTGCAAACATACGTTTCAATTATGCTATTATTGATTTCTTTTCATTTACGAACAATTTTGAACCTATTTGGACTTGAAAACGAGAAGTTATCTCGCAAAGCGTGAAAACCATATACAACGCGTACAAGCACAACCGAAAACTCGATTAACACCTGGCAATGTCAGGTACTGTAGCAACAATTTTTCATATTGTTGTTTTTCTGCCAAAACTTAATTTTTGAAAATTTCCATAATTTTTAAATTTTTAGATTTATGTAAATATTTATTTTGCAAGCATTATATCTTATTTGCTTTCTAGGATTTATTTTATCATATACAGTGTTTACCGCCGATTTTATGCGAGATTTCGTGTTCGTTGTCATAGAAATTTAAGGTTATATGACAAGAAGAAAGTAATGTACGTGATATGCACTTGGATCTTCTTAGAGGAGGATTTAACCGTATTTTATTTCGTCCATACTGAGCTAATCAGGGGAGTACTAGTTTCTTTATTCTCTTTTATTTTTCCCGTTATCATATCTTTGGTACTTTTTAAAAACATTGGAGACAATGTTCAATTTAAGTGTAGAGGAGGGTAAAAAGGGACACCTTAGAAACTAGAACTCATTTGATATTTGTTTTGTTTTTAAGTAATTATGTAATAAACTGAAAGAAATACTTGTAAAGGTAATTTTAGCACAAAATTTAAATTTTTTTATGACATATACGAGTGAAACTTAAGTTTTAAATAAAGTGTCTCATGGATATGAATTATATAGCTAGCACAAAAACACTTTACTCAAATTTCACCTAAAAAATGTGGGGTTCTTCTTCAGAATATTTAGGATAAAAGCATTCACCTTTAATACTTATGAGTGTACCAGTAGTATATAGATTATAGAATTTGTTTTTGTGATCCATTCCGAGATCGCTAGTGAGATCGCATTCGTGTGATTAGGATTGACTAAATGATAAGAGGCATTAGGATAACCCTTATTTTAAACCTGTTTTTATAACTACATTGGCTACATTGGTCAAGTAATTACCCCAAACCCTTGCTATGTACTCATTTTTAGTACAAGATACCCCTAGTTAACCCCTCTGAGCTTATCCTTTTCACGGTTCTTGTGATATTTCAGTGGATTCCGAGATATTAATGAAGAGCATTGTTTACAATCTATCCCTAAATGTACACTCAAATATCCTTAGTCTTTCTTGTATGCACTCATCTTTAGTGCATTATTGTTATTTTGTTAAATCCTTAGTTAATTGTCTAGTTGATTACATGGTTGCTAACTCGAGTCATATCTTGTGTATACAGTTTTGGGACGATTAGGACTCATGGGTTTAGTAATATTTATTATGGAGTAATGGGGAAGAGCGTAAAATTTATTACCCTCATATCTACGTAAATGTTTAAGTACTCCACGTGTTTTGATCTTCTTAATTCGGGTCATTAGTTAAGTTTTAATTATTTAAAAGTTCAAGTGTAGGGATGCAACTATAAATCCCTTATATATGGATGTAAATTTTGTGGATGGTAGGGCAAGAGTGTATGAAAAAAAATCAAAAAATAATAGAAAAAAATGATATAAAAAAATATAAAAAGAAAAAAACATACAGGCTACCATCCCGCCTTTTTGCTTTTGTTTAAATCAAGAGAGAGTAAAGAAAAATACAAAAAAGAGTTAAGGGACGTTTGGTATGAATGTATGATGGAATGGAAAGGGAAGAAAGAGAATTAGGCCCTATTCTCGTGTTTGTTTGAGCCAGGGAATGGAAATGGAGAATCAACAGTCGATTCTCTTTCTACCGTTTTGATTCTTCCCAATTTGAAGAGAAAGCTGGAGAATGATTTTTTTAAAGAATCTATTCTCTTCGGTGAAGTTGTGCATCAGGAAGGGCATCAAGTAAACTATAGTATAAATTGAATTTGTCATGTGTTATGCACATACTGTCAAAAATTATAAAACCTTTTAAAACCGTCACACCACAACTCTCTCTAGCAATGATGCAAATACTTCATCTTCTTCATGATGAACAAATTATTTCTTTTTTTCCTTAAACATTGATCTGCAAATATTTGGGTCAAAAAGAGACGATCTAAAATATCATCATTAGGTTTGCATATCATTGGAGCCACCGCTGCTCAAGGCATCTATCTTTCAACTAATGAATTTTTTTATCAGTTCAGCCTAATTTTTTAATCAATCACGTCACTTCAAATTCTAAATGAAAGGTTATTTGATCCATTTTAATCATAGTGGCATGCGTTCTCTCGATTCGCCATCCAAATGACGTGAATGATTATTTTACTAATAATACAACGTGTATAAGTCAATACTAATACATTAAACATCTATACTACATATAATAGAAAAACAGTCAAACTTGAAAAGTGAAAAAGTGAAAAAGTTGAAATTGGTCGATGGAGAAAAATGGATAATGTAATTAATACTCTTATTAAAACACCGCTACTTAAAAGACAATAATTTATTCACATCAGACAATCAATTAAAACACATCTACCAAATTAAAACAACCAATTAAAACACCACTTACTAAAAAGACAATAAAATTTTCGTAACGTCTAATTTGAAGAAGTTTACAACACAATCCAAAATATAAAATAATTAAACACATTAATTAATGTTATTTTAAAACACCCTAAATGAAAAGTACGTGTTATTTTACATTATACAAATTAATAAAACACGCAAAACTTAATACAAGTTAACAAGTTGATGAGTGACATATAGTTTGAAACCGGACCGGACCGGACCAACGTGTTCAACCGGGAACCGGTGTCTTCACCGGTTCGGCTAACCAATTAAAGCCATCCGAAAACGAACCAGAGGACCCGTTGAAACCGATACAAAATGGTGAATCGATCTCATCGAGATCTATTTCTCGATTAATTGTCATACTACACTGCCATCGAAACGCGGATTCTCGCTATATACTATATATAAAGGAAAAACCAAAAGTAAAAAGTGAAAAGTTGAAACTAAAAGTGGAAATGTTGAAGACATATATTTCAAAAGGAAACTATTAATACACATCGAAAACGGGTTGACCCGGACGCTTCAAACCCTGCGGTTGACACGGTTTAATTTGAGCTGTTTCGAGCCAACCTGTTGGGTTGACTTTTTAAATTGACTGCTTTTTAATCGAACAGTTCAACCGGTTGAACCACCCGGTCGAACTGGTTTCATATTTGACAAAATTATATGAGAATGATGAAGTAGTTTTGGACCCGTTACAAATTTGGAAAAATGAGAGACAAAGTAATTATAGATTTTGTTGTTTATTTTGTTTGTGACACATGTATTTTATCATTTGTATAATGTTATTTTAAAAATGTTGGTCTTGCGTCACTTAAGGGACTAGATATATGAATCATCTTTAAAAGTTAATATATATTGTATAGCCCTTTGTCCAAATTATATAAATAATGTTATCTAAGTTTATTAGAATCACAAAATTAAATAGTATTGTTATCTTCAAATGATAATTATTTGTACCCCAAAATAGCTTTGAACAATGCTTAAATATCTATGCAAATTGATAGTACAAGATAATCTTATTATGGTGTTATTAAATTTGTAAGGTTACAAGTTTAAAAGCCACACACCAAATGATAAACGCTACACATGTAAAAAAAAGTTATCACCGCCTAAATTACCAACAAAACAATAAAAGGCGGTCACACACATCGGCTATATATCTAAACTACAATATAATATTCTTAACTACACAATACCGCTGCTTTTTTGTAATGCTTGAATATATTATACTAAACTCTTAATAACTTAAAACAATCCTATTAGAAAATATACTCCCACACTTAGATCGACTCCACATAATTTTTAAAGCGTATATTTCAACATTATGTAACCACGCATTAGAATTATAGTTATTCAAAATGATTCTCTAACACTACAAATACGCTTTGTTGAAAGAAACTTATGAGTCGTCAATTTTGCGTAAAAACTAGACTGCCCGCCAGCGCTGGTACTCGTCTAGTTTATACATATAGGGAGTAATATAAAACAAATCACAAACTAAGTGAAATTATTAGTAACATCAGTGGTTGATAAATATAATATAGGTAGTCAAACAATTTCTCATCCCGTTATCCTAGTGTAACCAAACAAGTTAATCAGTTCTTTATCATATTCCCCAAATTGATTATTTGCTTTTACTAAACATGTGAATTAATAATTTTTTTGAGACTCATTCTCTTTCTTTGCATTTCCATTCTTTGAAGCAATTCCATTCTCAACCATTCCATCGTACCAAACGTCCTCTTTGAGTCTTGACTTAGCAACGCCACCTTGTACGTGTAATTAGCTTAGATAATTGACTTGCCACCAGTAAAAATCCTTGTATCCACAAAACTGTGTTTTCCATACCCTTACACCTTACGTTACAACCCTTTAAAAGTTCTCTTTGATAGTTTATCCTAGGTGCTTACGCCAAAGCAGTGGAGGTTTGATCCATTATCAAGCCTATGGTAATCTATGTGCTATGACACGTAGAAAGTGTTTTATTTTCCCGTTTCCATACATGTTATACAACTTATACACCCAAGAGATGTGAGAATCCAAACAGTTTATGTGAGGTGCTATTATATGATTTATGTGCTTGTTATGACTATTGTGGAACGGATGTGTGTTGTAATAACTTTTTAAACCAATGCTAAATGCCCCTAACTTATAAATTGATTAGGATAAAAGCACATTTGCTTGAGGACAAGCAAATCCCAAGAGTAGGTATATTTGATAAGGATTTAAAACGTGCATTTTGGGGGGTCATTTAGTCTCTAAACTCGTATATATTTGATCAATTATTACCCTAAATCGTTTCTTTTCGTATTTTAGGTCATTTAGATGTAAAAGACGGAAACGAGCATGATTCTAGCTTATTGGGACAAGAAAATGAAGAAAACGACCAAGTCACGAAACTTCAGGAAAAGGAAGTCTGACGGCGTCACAAGCTACAACGTGACGTCGTCAATTGTATTTTGGCATGAAGATTCACAGTAATTTTATCAAGCGATAGTTCATTCTCTGGTGACAGCCTCCTGCTGATGGCTTCACTACTAGATCCATGAAGGGTGACATCGTCACAACTTACAACATGATGTGGTCACAATGAAGTCGGTGCGATTCCAGAAACCCTAATGACGGCGAGCAGACGGCGTCACAACCATAACGTGACACCGTCATAATTGTAAAACTATATATATTTTCGTATGTTTTCCTTTATTCGGGTAACATCTTGGAGGGGTAAACCGTAGGACGAATTTCAGAGGTTTTTTTAAGGCTTTTTCCAACCACCAAACATATGTTTCATTGAAGATAAGTGATTCCTCTTTAATCATTCAATATGTCTATGTATATATGTTTTTCTTCTCTTCTCTTTAACATGTTCGGCTAAATTACATAGTGTTTGCTTAGATTTTAATGAAACCTAGTTATCAGTTATTGATTGTCGTCTCTTGTTTAATTGGTTTCCTCGCGTTAGGAGTAGGAAAACTAGCTTAATTCTTATATGTATTAGCTTGTACATCTGACTAAACGCAAAACTAGAGTGCACTAGTTGTTTTTCTCGTTGTATATATTGCATGAATTGTGGCTTGTTGATATTAAGAGTTTTAATGACCTTGGGATTCTTAAAGGATACTTTTAGATTCATAGAGTTAGGGAATTTGGCACCTCCTTACGACCAATATTAAGGAATACAACGCGCCAATTAAAACAAGGACATGACAATTCGACTAATCAATAAAAGATAACTAGGGAGTAAGGGTAATCTAAGTAAACACATTTACCTATCATAAGAGTTACCACAATTTACTTTTCTCGCATAGTAGTTTAATTTAGTTTAATTATTAGTTAAAAAACCAAATCTCTCAAACTCCGAAATTTCACTTGCTTTCAATAAAATATATAAACATAAAAATGATCTTCCTACAACCTCTAGACCTATTTCGTCATACACTTCGGACTTCACAACACTATTCCCCTAGAGAACGATCAACCCCCCGTGTCTTGCCTATGCTACACTACAACGGTTAGGTACATTGCATAGAAGGATTATAAAACTTAGTGGTTTTGCAAAATTCCGCATCATAGCCGCTAGACGCCCAGATTTTTCTGCCCTATAAATAGTGGATTAATCCTCACATTTTCACTCACCTCTTTGTGCTAAATTTTCCTATTATCATTTTACACTTCCTAGCTTCATTCTTTGATCGTAAACTAGTTTGATTTCATTCATAAGTAATTCAAACATTCTTCTATTACAAGTGCAAAAGAAGAACACTAATATTCATCAAGATATCAAGTGTCTTAGTTTAGTTAGTGCATTAGTAACATTGGTTCTTTCCTTGTTGTATTTTATCATACATCATTCCATCATTCTCATTCTTGTGTAGTTGTATTATTGGGTAGTTCGAGTTGCTCGTGTGGATCTTGTATATTATGTAGTTTGTGTGGTGATTGGGTAGATTGTGTCAAGATTGGGTAGATCTCGTGATTTGTGTAGCTTGTGAGAAGATTGGGTATATCGTGTGTGAGATTGGTTCTAGCTAGATTAGAACTCGACATTTAGCTTAGTGTCGAAAATTGGTATAAGCGACATGTACGGTTTTCTCCGCCTGAAGGGAGCTAGTTGACATAGTGAAGTGAACTTTCGAGTTAGGTACTCGAGGAGTGGAGTAGGGCGAGGAGCTTTGTTACCGAACCACTATAAATCACAGTGTCATCTTTCAAACTCTTTACATTTATTTTGCTTTCCTTATTTTATAGTAACTAGTTGTTATTGCTTATTGTGTTGAATGTTCATACTGTTGTTGATTGATCTCACGTTAACTCAAATCTAAAGTTTTTGAAAATGGAAATTTAAAATGGTAAATTGATAAAACTATTCAACCTCATTTCTAGTTTTTCACAAAGTGGTTATAAACCAACGAGCTCATAATCTAACAAAACTTTGGTCCAAAACAATGGTTGTAATTTTAAGTAATAAAAATTGTATGAGCGTTGTGTTTGAAGTTGGTGGGTTAAAAACTTAAAATAGATTAATAAATGTCAAAGTAATACAAAATGTGATATTTATATACTATTAAATATGAGTATATTTAAAGCTTTTATCTTTTTTAACAGTAAAAAGATAAATATCATTTCAAAAAAAAGAAAAAAAACGCATTAAAAGAAACGTATATGCATAAACTCTTACGGATTAAAAAAAAAGTCAAAACTAGCAAGAAAAGAAAAACAATGCCAAACAGCCATTTTATGTAAATCGGACGGTTGTTGATGGCGTATAGTGCGGGTCGGGTCATAAACCCGACTACATTAATACTCGCATGCCCGGCGCGAACCGGGCCAATATCAATAAGCGTTTGGGCTCACGAAAGCCCAAGCCCAAATCTATTCTGGAATAGATATCCGATATCTTCTAAAATAAGGAGATAATCATTCCCAACCGACTTAGGCGGGATCGCGAAGGTTGGGGAACAGAACCAACAAGGATTCCGTGCGTATATAAAGGAATTATATCCCTCGTTTAAGTGCGATCTCATAACCCTAAAACTCCTTAAACCCTAAACCGATTACTTACTCTCGCGGGAGGATAATCGTGGGAGACAATCCCACGATAAGCCTAACGGTGTTTCTTGTCTCTTAGTCGCGCGGTCTCGGCGGCAATTCTCAATTGTGCGAGCAGGAGCTCCAAATCGAGGCGTCCAACTTTTGTATCAACAAGTGGCGCCATCCGTGGGACCCTACACTAAGAACCAACACTAGAATGACAAAGCACGGTGTCGGTGATCGCGATCGGACCTCATGGGGAAGAAGTCGCAAAGTGGACTAACCCTAGCGACCTGCAGGACAACCAGTATTGCTAAAAATAAGGGATCGGGCCAAGACTTGATCTTCCTGCCGGTGGAACCGCACTCGGGAACAACCCAAGCCACTACAACCACCACGAGTGGAGTAGACCCACTGCGCACGTCTTTACTACTCCGCTTCCAATCGGTCTTTAAGCCGGCCCAACAAAGGTACCGGAGGCACCAAGCGGGATAAGGGTGTAGCGGATGAAACAAACATACTCACTCTCGAGGGGTCGCACGAGCTAACACCGAAGTTTTCGTATCCCAAAACTACGAAACATTAGCGCCTCATGCAAGAGGAAGAAGAATAGATCGGTCGGAACTTGAAAGCCCGACTCAATTTCGATTCGAATATGATACTTCTCCACTGCGCCACGGAAAAAAAAGCGAGATAGCGGTCATAAACCCCGGTATTCAACGAATCGGGAGGAGAATCGAGGATGATGAGACATCTCACTCATGACACTTGAGTGATAGTGATAGAGAAGAGCGCGTACTAGTGTCTATGCTAGATTGGGTGGCCGTAAAGTACGTGACGGTGGGGCGAAAGCATTCCCAGTGAAAGCCCTTGGATCCGGACTACAAGTCGGACTACGAGGAGGGTAGGCGCAAGCGCCGTAAGAAGGAAAATTCATCTTGATAACTCCTCGGACAACGAGGATAGCGACACTGAGGACATTGGAAGTCTAAAAGCGAGCGCGATAGCCAAGAGGAAGACATGTCTCTCCGTGGCGCCGTCGAGAAAGTGGATCGTTCACCGGCGCATTAGTGATTTCTCGAGAACAAGAAAAGGCGCATGCCTACAAATGTCAAGACCTATGATGGAGCGGTGATCCGGCGATCACCTAAAATCTTTGAATCGGCCGCGACCATTGAGGCGGCCACAACCGGTGTGGTGCCACATGTTTAATTCCACACTGGTGGGAAGCGCGCGGCGGTTCAACAAACTCCCGAAGGAGCATAAATGGTTTTGAAGAGTTGAGAAAGGCGTTCGCCTAAATTTTACTCAACGCAAAAGTGCGCTAAAAATCTGTCGAACTCGCGGTAAAGCGAAACCAAGGAGAATCTCGGCGCATTCATGGAGCGCTTTAAAGATGAATGCATGCAAGTTAAAGCATGTCTGAAGTCTTAAAGATCTCGGCTTCATGAATGGGATTAATAACCCGAACTCATCAAGAGGTTAAGCGACAAGATCCACGAGACCTTTGATGAACTCATGAAGCGCTCTCGGTCTTTTGTCCGAGGAGAAGCCGCTGCGGCGAATAGCAAAAGAACCATTCGAGTTACGGTCACGAGGAACAACACGGAGACAATCCAACGACCGAGGTAATAACCGTAATAGGAACTATCGCGGCGGAGGCGGCGAGAGGCAGAGATAATGGCAGTACACCCCAGATCAAAACCCCAAAGGAAATACTCGCGGTGAGCGCGAATTTCCCAAGACCACCGCATGATCGTACACGGAAGATCGGCGCCTTTGGGAATGGATCTTGTGACTACCACGCGCAAAGGGTCACACCACTAACGAATGTGTCCAGTGCGCCAACTCATCGACAAGATGGTCAAGGAAGGTAGGTGGACCACTTGGTCAAAAACATTAAAGAGGAAGAGATAAACAAAAAATGGAAACAAGAAGGAGACACCCAAAGATAAGGCCGACACAATCTACATGATACGAGGCGTGGCAGCGAATCACTAGACGGAAGGTCGGCCAGAGTTTTCCGAAGAAGTGAAATCTCTTTCCTACTCTAGCTGCGGACAACGCGATGGCGAGCCACTCACCATTGAAATCGGTCGGGTGGTCACGATATACACCGCATGTACATTGATGGTGGGGCATCGGCGAATATCATGTATGAGCATTGCTTTAAAGACTACGACACGAAATCGTAGCCGTTAAACCCGGTCGACACAACACTAAGCGGTTTCACGGGTGAAAAGATATAGCCCATGGGGCAGCTGCGATTACTAGTCGGCATTGGCAGCGAGCACTCTGACGGCTGGATGGACTTCATGGTGATCAAATCCCCTCGCCATACAATGGCATCATTGGGAGACCGGGATATCGACCATGCGTGCGGTGCCATCAACGGCGCACGGGATGCTTAAATTCCCGATGAAGGGGCGTTGTTACTCTTTACAATGCCACGGTACCAAATAGAGAATGTAACACGGTTACATGCGAAATGGCACCGATCCCAGCGGTCTTGCGCCAAAGTCCCCAACTTAAAGGTCGCGATTCACCCGAGTACCGGGCGAAATAACCATCGGAGGGTCATTGTCGGACAACGGCAAAGCGGTGTGTCTTGCGCTCCTACAAAAGAACGTGGATATTTTCGCATGGGGCCAAAACACATGGTGGAGTACCGCGCTCGATCACGAGCATAAGCGAGAATCCGACAAGGATACACACGTCGCGGAAGAAGCGTGGCGAAGCCCGGGCGTCGCGCGCAATCTGGCGGTGAGAAATTGGTAAGCGGGGAATTATCGTGAAGTCTACTACCACGGTGGCTTTCTAACCCGATAATGGTGAAAAAAGCGATGGTGGTGGCGAATGTGCGTGAACTTCACCGACCTTAACAAAGCATGCCCACGGGCGCTATCCATTACCGAAATAGATTGGAAAATAGAGTCCTTGTGCGGATACCGTTAAAGTGTTTTCTCGGCGTACAAGGGATATCACCGGATCTGAGATGGCTAAGGAAGATGAGGAAAAACGACTTTCCACACAAGCCAAGGCGTTCTTGTTATACAAAATGCCCTTTGGCTTGAAGAATCTGAGTGCCACTATCGGTTTAGTAGACAATGCTTTTGAAAAGCAATTGGGCATGACACGGAAGTCTATGTGGATGACACGGTCATAAAAGCCATCACGAGGTTGAGCTTGTGCGCGACATAGAAGAAACATTCAAGACTCTACGTGAGATCAACATGAAGCTAAATCCCAAAAATGCACCTTGATTGCTCTTGAAGGCATGTTCTTAGGATACTGATAGAACGACGGCATAAAACCTTGTCGAGAAAAGACAAAGCGGTAATAGAACTTCCCTCACCACAGCGTGAAGGAAGTTCAATCCTCAACGGAAAAGCGGCGGCCTAAGCGGGTTCTGTCTAAGTCGTGAGAAAAGTCATTGCCTCTTTTCAAAACACTCGAAAGTGTATGAAAAGGGTGACTTTCGGTGGACAACGGAGGCGGAAGAAGCCTTCACTACACTCAAGCGACATCTAGCAACGCTCCCAACACTCGTGGCACCCGACCGGGGAAGAGCGATCATGTATTTATCGGCAACTCATGGGCGGTCGGTAGCGGTGCTACTAACAGATAGGGACTCGGTGCAAACCCCTATCTATTTTGTCGACAAAGCGCTCAAGAAGACGGAGATGAACTACGGTGCCATGGAAAAGTTGGTCTTGGCATTAGTGTTTGCCGCCAGCGGCTGCGCCGGTACTTCAGCGCGCACCGATAGCGGTAATCACGGATCAAGCCATCAGCGGATCATCTCCAAACCCGATCGTCGGGGCGACTCCGAAGTGGAGTGTGTTGCTAAGCGAACATAACATCTCTTACGGACCACGTACCGCAATAAAAGGGCGAGTTACGGCGGACTTCATCATCGAAGCGGAATCTTGGCGAGTACCTACACCAAGCGAGAAGGAACTACAAGATCCATGGATTTTGTTTACAACGGGTCCTCGTGCGTGGACGGATCGAGGCGGCCTTATTCTCACAAACCCGGAGGAATGGAATTCACTTACGCTGCGTTTGAATTTACCGCGACAAACAATGAGGCGAAATATGAAGCCCTAATCATTGGACTACGCATTGCGGCTCGAATGGGTGTACGTAACTTGGAAGCAAATGTGGACTCCCGGCTAGTGGCCAACCATGTGTTGGGTGAATCGTGGCCAAAGAAGAGAATATGATTCGATATCTTGAGAAGACTAAGACATCGATCAAAGGCTTTGTGATTTACTATCAAGCAAGTCCCTAGAGGAGAAAATCGCAAAGCGGATGCCTTGAGCAAGATCGCCTCGACAAGCTTCGCACACTTATCAAAGCAAGTCTTGGTGGAAACATGAAAAGCAAATCAATATCGGAGATGGAAGTCTCCATGATCATAGAGGAGGATGGTCCTACATGGATGACACCGATTACGAATTCTTAAGCAAAGGAACATTACCCCAAGCAGAATGAAGCTCGCGAGAATCGGACGTCACAGTGCGAGATTGAATGCGAGACAACATCTTGTGTCGGCGTTCTTTCCTCCAACCATGGCTCCGTTGCGTCGGCCCCTACAAGCAAATTATGTCTTGCGAAAATCCATGAAGGTTCATGCGGCATGCGCGCGGACCACGGTCCGTTGTAGCACGCGCCATGCGATCGAGATACTCTTGGCCAACCATGCATCGAGATCGCGGGACTTAATAAGGAAGTGCAATGATTGCCAAGTTCATAGACCCGTCCGCGCCAACCACGGCGCGAGCTAACGCCAATCACGGCGCCATGGCCATTCTACAAATGGGGCATTGATATTGCGGTCCTTTTCCAATAGCGGCGGTCTCAAGTTTCTCATAGTAGCTATAGACTACTTTACCAAGTGGATCGAAGCAAAGCGATGGCGACAATCACGGCAACCGGTGAAACGCTTTATGCGGGACAACATAGTATGCCGCTTGGATTACGGAGAAATCATCTCGGATAATGGGAAACAATTACGACAACCCTTCAAAGATTGGTGCGAAAAGTTAAACATCACCCAACACTTGCGTCGATTACACACCCACAAACCAATGGCCTAGTAGGCGCGCAAATCGAACAGGCGAAGGAATCAAAGCGCGCTGGACAAGCACAAAGGAAGGTGGGTCGAAGAGCTTTCGCATGTCTTGTGGGCTCACGCACCTCAATAAAACCGGCCGGGGACACCCCTTCTCTCTAGTCTACGGGACGAAGCCGTTATACCAGCGAGATCGGCATGCCAACTATCCGCCTGCGGAGATCAATGTGACAACAAGCGATGATGAAAGGCGTGTCGACTTGGATCTGTTGGAAGAAAGGCGCGAGCAGCGACCATACGGGAGGCAAAGTCGAAGTCAAAAATGAAAGGATACTATGATGCCAAGGTGCGCGGTGTTTCATTCGAGACGGTGACTTTGTCTACCGTGCCAATGAGGCGAGCCACGCGAGAAGATACTGAGTAGCTCGGACCAAAATGGGAAGGACCTTATGAGATTCTTGAAGCAATAGGCGCAGCGTCTGAGACTCTGAGGCTTGGATGGTCGTGACCTACAGCGCACATGGAACATCGGCAACCTCGAGAGGTGCTACACAGAGAATAGCTACTGACACAGCCACAGGGCGCTCCGCACTTTCGATGCTCAATAAACATTCATGTATTCGGTTTTATTTTCATATTCTTGTTTTCTTTGTTATTTCTTGATAAACTTGCAAGTATTAATAAAGCGCCGCGGTTTCTAGCTAACTCATGACACATTTTAAGTTGTTATCTCCATATCTTGTATGTCTTAACAATTTTTATTTTTCTTGCCCACGATGGCGTGCATGCACTACAAATAAACCCACGATGGTAAAAGGATAAGTTGACCTACTAACTAACTTGTTGAGTAAGAGGTTGCAAACCCATCAATCTTGGATCACGCATCCTTGTTAAACACCTTGTTCTCAAGGCGTTGGAATAAGATATGCGCATCCCACGATGGTTCTTGTGACAATACTGCGTCTTGCGTTTAACAACTTAGGAACCAAGACACTTGCTTCCTTAATGAGATATTCTGACATCTTGAATATCATATCATACGATTATGATCAAATACTTTGAATTATTTCTCAAGTATATTATGATTTTCATACATGATTATGGATTTCCTATATTTGCCTTTGCGTACTTTGCAACAAATACATCTTTTACGCATAGTCGAACGGATATGTATACATTACAAATATCCACAAGCAACAAAAAAAAGAAACTTTTATTCATAACTACGAGTTAGTACAAAGATAGTCAACATATTAACTACCGGTACTACAACGCAAGGAAGAAGTACCAGCGTGACTCGTTGCATCTTTAGCCGCTAATACCCTTCAACACGTCGCATCTGGCGTGACACGGTGCTACACCTGGCGGCACCCCATCGGATCTTGGCAAGTCTGTTGCACCAACTCCACACAAAATAGCTTTACCGCAATACCTTCTTTTTCGCAAGGCGGGTTGCATGCGCTTCGAGACTTCCTTTAAAGGTATTTCTTTCTCCAACGCAAATGGATTCGACTATCCCTAGGGCCAGCGAGCAGTACTTGGGCTGTGACTCATGGGGCTTCAAATAATAGTCCGACGTGTTTGGCACCCTCGATGCGATGGCGCGCCAAGGTCAACCCGCCATAATCACATTTATTGGATAATCTTGATCGCGCTCAAGCTCGAAATCATGGGGAGCTCTAAGTCTTTCATTCTCGCATAGCGGCGACCAAGTGATCATATGAATCGACATCATAATTTGGTACCTTTTCTATAGGCGCCTTCAGCGATTCATCTCATGCGACTTTTCAATTGCTACGCCTTACCACGCTCAGGCGCCTTGCACAACCTCCGGCGGTAACCACCTCTGGCGACTCAGGGTGGTGAGTGCGGCTAGGCGTGAACCATGGCCTATAAGCCATCTTCGCTCGACTATGGTGGACATGGTGAGGATACAATTCCTCGTCGTACTCTAGGCTGAGCTTGCGCAGTTTTGCTTCTGCACCTCAATGACCATTCACGGTACCACCAAGCTCCCCAATTGCGCAAATAAACTTTCCTTACCACCTCTAGATGTTTGAGGCCCAGTTACATAAAGCTTATACTTGGCTTCACATGCGCTCTTGGTCTATTTGAGATAGTAGAGCCATTTTTCTCCTGCAAGCTTCTCCGCATATGAATTGGCCTCTTTTATTTCGACCTTGGCAGCCAATTGCGCCTCAAAGATGCAATCTGTTGGTCCTTTTGGTTGACTGTTGCTTTCTCCAACAACCTTCGCCTTCAAGCTGCGCGATCGGAGAAACAAGGTCATCCACTAGCTGCCCCATTGACGCATCCCCGGATGCCACTGGCACTGCGCTACCTATCTCCGGTTCTGAAGACTTAGGACCAGCCGGACTCTCTTTAGGTGGCGACTCCGCACTCTGTTCGAACCTACGAACACAGACGGACTTATAAAGATCTTATCGCTGCGGATATAAAGCAAACAATAGTCATACTATCACGGATACTTACTGGGGGCTAGAAACATCTGCTGATGGGTGCGATGATCTTGCCGCTTCTCGGAAGACTCAATATGCACGATCGCGGGGCGCTTCTTCCTTGATACACTCGCACCATCCCCGCTGCGCGATCTCTTACGCAATAACGCTTGCTCTTGCTCCTCCATTTCCTCATCAACAGGATCTGCCACTATGAGTGGTGGCTGCACAGTAGGGGAGGGCCCACGCGGGCTTGGCATGCCTTGCACTGGCGTTGCCTCTATTGCTACTGAAGAGTTGGTCCCTGCTTCCCCCAAGTTCAGCTCTATTGTATGCCCCGCGGTACTAGCTAGTATTGGCTCTTCGCCTTCTCTCAAAGGCCGCACCCCCGCACGCGCATCCAGTGGCTTAGCTAATTGTACCACAGCGAATAGATCCATTTCTGCGCAAAAGAAGCAACAAATCGCATACGTTATATAATGCGCAAATACAGATAGAAGACTCACATTATTTATATAGAGTGCAGTGGAATGAGTACCCACCACGGCCATTGGCGTCCAAGAAGATTGGGATCTCATCTTGGGACCAAAATAATTCTGACCGATGCCCATATGTACGAAATCCTCGGATAGGCACTAATGGGGATGCGGTTGTCATTTATCAATTCGCATCCTCGGCACTATCTCGACCGGGGAGGGGCACTCATCCCTTTCTAATGTACCGGGTATAAAGCGAAGTCCCATGGAAAGCATATATCATCTACCGGAAGAAATACTCCTCCAATCCCGCGTGAGTCTAGTTTATCCGTATAGCATTGGAGCCTACCGTACGTTTTGCAAAAGATACCCACCCATGTGCCCATATTGTGTGATAAAAGGCGCGGAATAAATGGATGGTGGGGTTCACTTGCCGATGTGACAATTTACCTCAAAATTGGTAATTTTGGCGCACCAATACAATGTAATTGGGATATATCACGGTCTAATAGTTTAACACGTCGCATAAAAAGCGGGGCGAGGGCGCGCGTTGGTTATAATCGAATAACGTATAAACCCCACTTTCCTCTGGGGAAGTCCGCATGGTTACTGCGCATCCGGAACAACGGATGCGTCGAGGTATAAAATAATCAAGTAAACTCTAAGAGATTGCTTTCGTTCAAGACGAGTGAAGTCCGATAATTGTTTTACCATGGTGTCTGAATCTGCACGCGGTTACCTTAAAGAGGATACTTTACGGGTTGCCGTTGCGGACTTATTTCAACAATGGTGGATTTTTGGTTTAACGTGACTACCATGGTGAAAATGGAGAGTGGTTTATACTTTTCCCATCCACCCGATCGTGACACGTGGCCCCACTACCTTCACTTATGTGGTGAGATTCTTTTGATGGGACGTGGGACGATAACTTTCCCGAATATCGAGGTATTTCAATTCACTTTTACGTCGGATGCATTGCACCTACGGTTATGTGTATGGCTTCTTCCATACGTTTTGTAAGTTATTTCTTTTATACTACGGTCATTAGTCTAGCATCCGCGATTCGCACTGCGCATACTAGGCGGGGGACATGATGGCGTATAGTGCGGGTCGGGTCATAAACCCGACTACATTACTCTCGCATGCCCGCACGAACCGGGCCAATATCAATAAGCGTTTGGGCTCACGAAAGCCCAAGCCCAAATCTATTCTGGAATAGATATCCGATATCTTCTAAAATAAGGAGATAATCATTCCCAACCGACTTAGGCGGGATCGCGAAGGTTGGGAACACGAACCAACAAGGATTCCGTGCGTATATAAAGGAATTATATCCCTCGTTTAAGTGCGATCTCATAACCCTAAAACTCCTTAAACCCTAAACCGATTACTTACTCTCACGCGGGAGGATAATCGTGGGAGACAATCCACGATAAGCCTAACGGTGTTTCTTGTCTCTTAGTGCGCGGTCTCAGCGGCAATTCTCAATTGATACGAGCGAGCGGAGCTCCAAATCGAGGCGTCCAACTTTTGTATCAACAAACACAAAACAAATAAACGTGATACCGTAAATTTGTTCCAAAATACATAGTACTATAAAGGTGTATTTTCACAACACAAAATTACATGTTAATTTACGAATAAAAACATAGATAGCTCAACGAGTTTTTTATTTTTTTTTGAACGGCGGATATTATTGAAAAAGGAAACTAGCAAGGAGCTAGAGATTACAAAGTTACAAGATAAGGATTTTTAAGCCAATCAACCCAACTAAAAGATTTCTTACATCTATGCTTACACCAAAGAAAAGACCTAGCCACTACCTCATCAAAAATTAGCGCCTTCGAGGGACAAGCCGGACCAAATAAACTCTTGTTACGAAAACTCCAAAGGTGCCACCACATAACATAGCAAACTCCTTCAAGCAGCTTTTTATGCTTAGACTGAAGAGGGGTATTCAAAAGCCACTCTAGCCAATCCTCGTAAGAAGATACTTCAAAAACATTTACATTCCACCAGCGCGCAAGCTTACGGAAAATCTCTTTAGCTATATGACAAGTGAAGAAGATATGGCTAGTCGATTCAACTTCTTTATCACATATGGGGCATAAAATAGATTCAATATCCATACCTCGTTTAGAAATATTCAATCTAGTAGGTAAGCAATCCAACCTTATTTTCCACGCAAGAATATTAACTTTGATAGGCACTGCATTTATCCAACGAGTCTTAGAAGAAACTACGGGTAAATTCCTATCATCAAGCATTTTCCGAACGGAAGCAACCGAAAAATCTCCGGATCCTTCTAAGGACCAATACCACCTGTCCTTTACGTCGATGAGGGAAACATCCTCCATATCATTCAGGAGCAGCAAAAATTGTGATTCTTCTAAACCACCTCTTGGAATTCTACGAAACGAGAATGACATATCACCGTGAGACATCTTATTAGCCACTGTAACATATTTATCTGTCTCTAAGGCGTACAGTCTAGGATAGCTCAACGAGTTTGAGGTTTAGCTTTAAAGAATTTCATATTATCAGGTGAAAAAACTCCACTTCCAAAAATTTAATTCTAAAAAGAATAAATGTATATGCTTATAGGTGTTCTTTAATTCTAAAAACTACGTAGTATAAATGTATATACATGACAAAATGCAAGCAATGAGATTTACTCTATGAAAGCGAAGGGTAGCAATGGGTTACTGAACAAAGCTCTGGAACTTAAGACCACAAGAACACAATCTATAAAATCAACATTGAGGCCCTACAGTGAAAATTGCTTTCAATAGACCATAATATTTGTCAACATTTTAAGAGTCATCAGAGAACTTAGCAAGCAAGAAGCATACATTTCCATAATATCCAAGGAGAGTAAGAACAACAAAATCCAAAGTATATATGTAAGGATATTGAGAGCACATTTCACGATCACAATCACGAGGGTACAAAGGACTTCCTTACTGGCTTTATGCCTTTGTTTTTGAGTGGACTCCAAACCAACTGTTTACGTTGTAAGGCAACAACAGTTGGATGCTTTGGCTTCCAAGAACCAACAACATGAGAAGGCGGGCTCCCCATAAACTTACTGCTCCTTGGTGCAGCAACAGGTGTTGCCTCTACCGCACGAGAGGACGAAGCCACTTCGCTTGACTGCCCTAGAGGAGACTGCACCTTGATGTGCGCCACATCCTTTGTGGGTCCCACCACGAACGATTGCCTACCCATCACTCTGTCATTCCTTATCATGTGCAGCACTGGATCGGTTGATTGGTGTAGTCATTGCACTTGAGCTGGATTCAGATTGAAAGGAGGCAATAGAGGCCCGCTCTTTTGGCTTCAGAACTTGACTAGTCGCTGTAGTAGTAGGTTTCACAACATAGGAACCTCGTCTGGCTCTTGGAAGAGGTTTCATGTTTGATGCTCTAGAACGTTCTCTTTATCCTCATTTGAGAGTCGAGGAATGAAGGACTTGGGTTTTTGTGAGGCGGGGGATGGATGAGAAGGCATAAAATTGCTGATTCTTCTTAGTGGAAGTCTCATCTTTGAAGAAGGGTTCAAAGGAGGTTTCTTTTCTGATATCGTGCTGAGACCTTGTTTTAATGAAGAAAGTGAGGGGTGTGAGGAAGCCACAGCAAGAGCTCTGTTCTCTTGCTTCTGTCTTGTTTTACGCTCTTCTGCTAGCTGACTTTCCAGATCACGAACCTATAGATAGCCAAGATTAACAGAAGATCACTGATTAGTTATTAAACTTGAGCCTAGTTGATTAATCTGCAAGCTGAAGGGGTGTTTCAATTCATTATCTCCTTATGAATGGATCAATTGGGGTTAAGTTTTATGCCAAAATCTTACTAAAAATAAGTCATTTTTTTACCTACGGATGGGTCAATTGGGGTTATGTTTTTTTATCTCTAACAGGCAGCATAAAAACATCAGCTAACAAGAAAAATGGTCAAATGTCACCAAAAGGAAATTTTGGATTCAATTTATTAAAGAGAGTATATTCTCAAAGATATAATTTGGACTATATGTCAACAGGATCATCTACCCGACTCAAACCCATTTCACTACCTTAATTTTGATTAACTTAAAAGGTGAGTTATGTACCTTCTCTTGCAGAGTTCTACATATGTGTTCTCTAGCAGATAGACGTAGTTGCACAGACTGTAGACTGTCCTGCAACTTTTTTGTTTCTTTCTCATCATGTTTCGCTTTCTCCGCCTGCATACCATAGTAAAACAAATAAATGAACATGAAATAGCATTAAATGGAGGCAGGGTAGAAATTGTTGTCCCAGTTCGAGATGAGTGTATTTTAAAGCAAATTACCAGCTGCTTGTACTTGAAAAGTTCAGTGACGTCAGTTTGTTTGCGAGCAGGGCCATGCTCAACACCTCTCACTCGACTTGCAAAGTTCAGAGAGCAAACGGTTTCTCCCAGGTCTGCTGAACTTGGGCTGATTTGGACAAACATAAGTGTTTTACAATCACCGCCTGCTCAAGTTTCGAGATAGTCAAGAGAAGATTAGTACCTTACAAGTGAAACCATTTAGATTACAAACTAGCAAGTTAAGAAATCAAGAAGCATACCTAGAGAGCTCTGTAGTATATGAGTAAGCTTGAATTCTGATTTGATAAAAACATAGATGATATTTAGATAAAAGTGATGTTTGTACTAGTACGAGGTTGTAGTGTAGAGAAATGAGCATACCTGTAAGGAATGTGACTTGTTTTCGATGCAAGAGCAGAAATTACATCACCTAATGATGAAAGTGATTTATTTATGAACTGGGATTCCTTCAATCTTTCACCTTCAACCTCAATCTTTCCTACTGTTCACTTCCCGCCAAGTCCACTAGCCAAAGGTGGCTTCTAGTCCGTTGTCCATTCACCAAGTTCTCTCAAGAACAGTCACTGCAATAAGCTATACAACAAGAAATTAGCACTAAAAACCATTTATTAGCCTACAGATTAGCTAAAATGTAATAAAGACTTACCAGTGAGAGCGGCTACTAAGCTCATTGGCATTGGTTGATCCAACAGATCGAGCACGACTCCGCTCTTAAGCAATTCCCAAACTTCATCTGTCTTGTGCACAGGCACCTCAGAGAGTCCTGGAACTTCTTGGGTTCCTTCAGCTGATTGTTTGACCTCTAACCTGCAATTAAATATGAACCATTTAGTCAACCTCTTCTATACAACACAAACCACTTCTCCACTTCTCGTTCACATACTGATTGTCCTCTATATCACACTAAACACTTGATTTATCCTTCTAAACTACACCAAACACTTGTCATCTGAATAAGCAGTTGTAAGGAATTGCTTGCACTGAAATGGTACACAAGACAACTCGATATTGCATGTGTCATTCTTTATTTCCTAGAAGGTAGAAACTAGAAACCAGTAAAGACATGTACCAGGAGGGACTAGAACTTCTATGCAACTTATCGGTGAAACAAAAATGTAAACAGAGCAAAAATATATAAATTTCAATCACCAACTAATGAATATATTCATCTTATTCAGAACCACAAGCACAAATAAGTAACAGATATTATCATCAAGCTTACTTTTTAGCAGGTTGGTCAGCATCGTCAACCAAGAGGTCCCTTATCTTCTCATTGTAAACCTCCAACATGCTTACAAACAGCTGATATCTCATTATATCACTCCTTTCTTCAGATACCCTGAACAACTCCTCCAAGGTACGGTAGTTAACTCCCCTATTTTCAGCAGTTCCTTCCATTGTAAATGTCTTACCAGTCCCAGTTTGCCCGTATGCAAAGATACATACATTGAATCCATCAAGTACCGACACCACTAGAGGTGAAGTTTGCTCAAAAACAGCCTCTGCATACATAGTGAAAAACAAGTATTATAACAACAAAACAATATAATAAAGCTAAATAAACAGAAACAAAACGATCATAATCACTGCAACTACCTTGGTTGTCCTCAGGTCTGAAAATATGATCAAACTTGAACTGCTTCTTTGACGAATCAGCTCCAATTATTTTCAGCTCATTCTCAAGAGACGAATCAAAATCAACAACAGCTGTCGACCCCTTAGCAATCTCGTCATGGTTCAACGGCCTACATCGACAGAACACCCTTATGTTCCCTTTAAGTTCAATCACTTCATTGTAAAGACGTCGTCTCTCTGAGCACTCTAAATGACATCTCTTCTTCAACATTTCACATTCTGAGTGATACTTTTTCTTTAGAGTCTCATGTTCCTCCCCTTAAATCCACAACACAAGTATTACAAAAAATCAAACACTTAACACTAAAAACAATTATCAAAAATGAAACGTAACTAAGAAACCCCTTACCGAGAGTCTGAAGGGCAGTATAAACCTCAGATCCAGGAAACGAATCAGCAGTTATACTTTTCACTTCGTTGGAAAGTGCTATCTGTTCTTTTCTCAAGTTCTGAAAGAAAAAAACAACTAATTTCATTAAGTACAAATTCATTCTATTAATAGAATTTTACATAAATTGCATAATTAAGAAAGGTTTCGTAATTTATACCGTAACTTTGTTGCTTAATTCTTCAAACTTTTCAAATATAGGAAGTGTTTGCTGCTCTTGCTCTGAATTACTCTCATCACCATTACATTCAACATTTTCCGAAACTAAAATCCAAAACAGCAATATATAATTAACATTTATATAGTAGTATATTTAAACCGCAATTCTTAAAAACTAAAATCCACAACAAAAAACAGAATTAAACCTCTATTATATCAAATAGTATCACATATGACATAACACCTATATGCAAGAATTTAACCAGAATCCGCATTACATTTGGGGAAATCCAACTATTATTTCCTAACGAAACCATAGATTCTTCTGCAATTTCACCAGTAAAATCCGAAACCAAAACATAATAAACTCTTCTAATATCTTATTAATAACATTCAAGATTTTCCGAAACTAAAACTCAAACAGAAAAATTAAATTAAAGCACAATCATTAAAAAGTAGCGCATAACACATTTACGCCCAAAAAAATACATTCAAAATATTCCGAAAAGCCAACTACCACTAAAATCCGAAACCGAAAACATTATACATTTAACCTCTCTCAATTTATTAACCTGTATTTAATTACATTCAAGATTTACCGAAACTAATATCCGAAACCGAAAACATAAAATCATACCTGTATCAGAAATTGGGGATTGATCTAGGGTTTGATCTTGATCAAGATTCAACGCCTTCATATTCTCCGTTAGGGTTTCCAATTCTTTCGATTTATCTGAAAAAAAACACAACAATTAAACATCAATTACACAAAATATATAAAATCAAAACCCTAAATAAGTAAATAATGATCAGGAATTGAATTCACCTTCCATGAATTGGTGAAATTAGAGATCGAGACGGTGCGAATACGCGATAGTTGATGGATCGATAATGAAAAAGATGTATGTGTGTGTGTGAGAGAGAGAGCGTATGAGGGAGTGAATTTTCAAACGGTAAAGAAGAGGAGAGTGTATAAAGGGGGGATTTGAAGTGATTTTGAATTTGAAGTGATCTAGACCGTTGATTTGAGGGATTGATCGTAACGTATCTATTTTTCTTTATTTCAATTCTTGTGTTGTGTGTGTTTGGTTTAGACTATTACGTGTTTACGCAATTTATGAATGTGATCAAGTTTAAGGGACCGTTTGGTATGTGGTAATAGAATGAAAGCGTTGGAATTTATTTTAGATCAACTGTTTGGTACATAAGGTTGGGCATACTTGTTGGTCATGGAGGGTCGGTCGAGCAAGGTCATCATCGGTCATCACCAATGTCGCCATTCGGTCACAGTCGGTCGAGCAAGGATAAAATCTCAAAATCGGTCGAAATTGTGACCGATGCTTTTAAACACTTTTTTTCCCTTCATTTACATAAAATAAAATACAAACAACGCAAAATATTACTCATACTCTGCTTCAAATTCAAATTAAATGTTACAGTACGAGTGAGAGGATTCAAAATTCAAATTCAAATTTAAAAATTTTCCTATATATACCCACACTCTTTTGTTTCTCATACACACAACTCACACACAGATTCTCAACAATATCTCGCAAAGACTTCTCCCAACAATTCCCCAGTCACTACAATTTCTCACAACAATTCCCCAGTCACCATGACTTCTCACAACAATTCCCCAGTGAACACGACTTCTCACAAGAATTCCCCAGCTCCAACCCAACAAAAAATGAACTGGTTAACACTCCACCAGAAGATATCTTTCCGGTATTCCCAACGGAAAATAAACCGGTTAACACTCCACCGGTTGTGGAACACCAACCCAATCCGTTTAATCTTACTGAGGATCAACTCCGACTACTTGAGCAGGATGAGGAAGTCAAGAGAGAAACAAAAGAAATAGCACTACGAGAGGAAGCTGCTCGTATGGAGCAGGAAGCAAGGGAAGCCCAATACCGTTAGCACAACTTGTTTGACATCTTGGAAAGGGAGTGTGAAGGGGACATGATTGCTGAGGCTTTTAAAGAATATTGGGACGAGGGTGAAAACTCAGAATTTTCGTTGTAATTTGTAGTTTCATTTTTATTTTCGTATCGTAGTTTGTTAATATGTAATTCGTGTTTTCAGTTTAATGTTTAATTTATGTAATATAAATGTTGTAGCAGATGCTCTAAGTATAAAGGAGTGATTTAAACCTCTATGAGTTAGGTCATTGGGATTGATGATCATTTCACCACTCCCCTCACAAATCCTTGCGACGCAAACGGAAGTGATAAAGGAAGAAAATGTCAAAAACGAAAACCTGTATGGCATGATCGAAAAGAAATTTGAGAAAAGTTAAGATGGAACCCTATGCTTCAAAGGTATAAGCTGGAGGTGTACGGGATTTGATTATGCATGAGTCGCATAAGTATACATACTCCATCCACCCGGGATTCGAAAAAATGTATCACCACCTCCAAAAGCTATACTGGTGACCCAACATGAAGGCAGATATTGCCACCTATGTCAGTAAATGCTTGATGTGCTCTAAGGCCAAGGCTGAATGTCAAAAACCATCGGAATTACTGCAACAACCCGAGATTCATGTATGGAAATGGGAACGAGTCACGATGGATTTTGTCACTAAACTAACCAAAACCCAAAGCGGTTTTGACGCCATTTGGGCAATTTTTGACCGTCTCACCTAATTTGCAGATTTTGTTCCAATAAGAGAAAATTATGATATGAATCAGCTGACTAAGCATTATAAAGAAATAGTGTCCAGGCACGGTATGCCAATCTCGATTGTCTCAGATAGAGATAGCAGATTTACTTCAAACTTTTGGCAATCACTCCAGAGAGCTTTTGGAACTCAACTGAACATGAATACTGCCTATCATCCACAAACCAAGGGTCAAAGCGAAAGAACCATACAAACCTTGAAAGATATGCTAAGAGCTTGTATCATCGACTTTGCTAAAGTTAGGATAACCATTTATCGTTAGTCGAATTTTATTAGAACAATAGCTATCATTCTAGTCTTAAATCCTCACCTTTCGAAGCATTGTATGGCCGAAAGTGTCGATCTCTTGTTTGCTGGAGTAAGGTTGGCGATGTTTAACTCACAGGTCCAGAGATTGTAAAGAATAAACTAAAAATATTGTACAAATCAGAAACAGATTACAAGCTCTTAGAGATCGCCAAAAAAGCTACGTTGACACTAGACAAAAACCATTGGAATTCCAAGTTAAAGATAGGGTTACGTTAAAAGTCTAGCCTTGGAAAGGCATAATTCATTTAGAAAAATGTGGAAAACTGAGTCCATAATACATTGAACCATTCAAGAACTTAGCTAGGGTTGGTCCGGTGGCATATAAACCTGAGCTACCATAGGAATTAAGTGGAATCCATAACACTTTCCACGTGTCAAATCTAAAGAAATGCATATTTGATGAAAGTCTTGTCATTCCATTAGACGAGATCAGACTCGAAGACAAGCTACATTTTATAGAAGAACCTGTTGAAATAATGGACCATGAGCTCAAGCAGTTGAAAAAAAGCTGACTCCCCATTGATAAAGTATGATGGAATTCTCGTGAAGGCATGAATACACCTGGGAAAGATAAGACCAAATGCAAAAAAAATAATTGCATATCTTCTCAGGCACATCAAACTAAATCACAAGGGCGCGATTCCTTTAACGGGGGAAGGCTGTAGCAACTTGTGTATTTCAGGCTATTATTTAACTATTCAATCCCAATATTTATTAGTTTAATTTTAAATAATATTACTTTTTTAAGTAATTACGAAAGTTAAATCGTGTAACTTTTACCAACTATAGACCATGACCAGTCTAGGTGTTCTATACACTTTATTTTCTCTAATAGTCATATTTTATTTGAATTGTTACTATTTTGCCATTTTTACGTAAACTTTGTACTTTTTACGTAATACGCGTATTTGAACCAACGTTATTAGATTTTAACAACAGATACGCATTTCATTAAACTTATCACTCATCTAATATAACTAATTATAGTATATTGATAAGTTTTAACATTTTTATAAGTATTACATTTTTATGTTGCCCGATTTTATGTTTCGTGACTTAAGGGCGTTACATTAGTAATTACTGGGATCAAACTATACCCTTTAATCACTAAACTAATAAATAAAACACAAGATTGATAAAATGTATCTATTTTTCTCTCCTTGTGCCACGTTTATATACATCAAACACACATGTCTCTTGATTAAGTTAAGTGTTATCTTAACACATAACATATCACCAAACTAGTAAATTGCCATTTCTTACTTGCAAAGATAGAATAAAAATCTTTCTTCTCTCTTGGTGGTCTTCCCCTTGTCGTACACTCTTAATACCACAAGCCCCATTTCACTTTGATTTTCTGCAACAAGTATAAGAGTAAAGATGAAGGTGTTGATGATTACTACATAGTTCTCGTGTTAATTTGTTGATTATTTGGGTGAATTAGGAGATATACAATGTGATAAGGGATGAGTTAGAAGGCTTATTACAAGTGTTTTATAAGGTTAAAATCAAGTGGTGAAAATATTCAAGAAAAGGGTTGAAGAGTAGAGGTGATTAGGATTGATTTGTAGTTGTGTGTGATTTTTGTTGTTTTCCAACCAAATCATTGTAAGATTTGAGTTTATTTTCATGTTTTACTTTCAATATGGTTGTAAAAATCTCAAGATTATATTTATTTTTATAAATTTTGTAAGATTATATACGCATTTGACATTGTACATGAGGTTTGCAACATGAAAATAAGCTAGGACAAGCCCTAAGTAGGTTTTATGAATTTGAAATTTACAACAGCCCCAAAGAATGATTAAACTAATCATCTCAGTAAACTTTGAGATTAAGGAAATAAGATAGGCTTCTAGAGCTATGTCTTGTGGTTGTTTCACCGAGTGGCGCACCTCATAGCTTATCTTGATGAGTAAATGAGAGAAAAAATGGTAAAACATGTCAAAAACTGCACACTAGTTAGCTATAATCTCTTAAAATTTGCATAGAACCCTCTGTTGTATAAAGAATGAAAGTTGTAGCTTACACTTCAATGTAATTTATTCCGTGAGACCCACGTCAAATTGAGTTGTAGATTTCTACTTATCGCCATTTTGGAGAGACTGCAATATGTTGTCCAAAATTTTACATTGACATATAAGTATACATTAGTAATTTGATATAAGCTATGAGATATTTAAGACCATGAGACTTACAGTATTGGTAAATACATTCAAATACTTTTCCGAAGACATAAGAATCAAAACATAATGATTTACGGTTTAGGGATACCATATTTATTAAGTCGGGATAATTAGTTAAATAAAATACTAAAACTAAAACTTAACATATAGTATTATTTGGATCTCTTTTATGTAAAAACCAAAGTGGTAAGACCCACTACTTGGAAAATAGACTATATAAGTCTTTAAATATAATATTTACAAAATAGTGGAATTAATAAAATGACATAAACTTGACCCTGGGATGACTTATCAATAGGGCTTGTTAATATTTTTAAAACTTGATAAAAACTAAACTTTCATATTTTTGTTAACTTACAAAATATGTATAATGTCAAAAGTATATAAATGCTTTTATAAAGTTATTTTGCACTTTCTCATTAAATATAACTAAGACTCAACTATTATATTTTTAGGTCATCATTAGAAGCTCGTGACTTCCTGATATACGTTATATCATTGTAATTTGCTGTTGATCACTACAGTGAGTTCATAGCCCCAACTTTTGTTTAACTGTCTTATAAACTCCTTGGGGGAGATACATGCTAAAACTTTTATTATGGACAATTATTTGCAAACTGTATGCTTACCTTGAATATATTATTGCATGCCTAAGTACCTTTATGACAAAAGTTCCCCTTATCATGGACCATTAATCACTTGCGAGTGACCGCAATTTGTGTGTAGGCCTATCGGGATTGACGAACCCCATTTGTGTTGATCATCGGACATCACAAACGCACTATATTTGAATTACTAGGTATATGGCAAGTAACTACCGGGGCCATTATTATGATGTATATATTTCTCATTGATATATATATATATATATATATATATATATATATATATATATATATATATCATCCAATGAAGTTTTAAACTTATTATGTATTACTTATGTATAGTTTGAAACATATGGGACCTTGTTTGTAAACTATGATATCGTATCAATCGCAAGATAATTTATTTTTAAAATGTCTCACTTCGAGTCATTTTCTGTACTTGTTCTTTGTGCTATGATGTAATACCCTTGTTTAAAACGTCTCACTTCGAGTTGTTTTCTGTACTTGTTCTTTGTGCTATGATGTAATACTCTTTCAATCCAGTCATTTTGTTTTGATTTTATTTCTTGTTCAAAATTTATCTTGGCAGACAAGAGAACATTTTCATTCTGAATTTCTTAAGAGTACTCAGTACTTTGATTTCCTCTAAGTATTTTCTTTTTACTAAGAGTTTGATCATTTATGAGTGAGTTAGCCTTAAGGCCACTATTTGTCCATTTTTCATTAATGTGTTTTTCTTTAGCAAGTTGTTCTTGAAGAGCTTTATTCTGATTTATCAAATCAGAATTTTGAATTTGAAGTGTGAGAGCTTTGAGTTTAGCTTGTTTTAATTTTAAAAGATTATCTCTACACTTATTTAATTCATTGTCAAGTTTGTTATGTTTTGAAAAAAGATTTAGCTTTTGCTCTTCAACAAACTTAAGATCAACATTAATGTAACTGAAGTATGACTGCCAATCAGAATCATCATCCATAGATAGTAAAATGTTTACCTTTCTCATGGTGATGCTGACTCATTCTCCATTTCTATCATGATTCTTTCCAATGGCCAGTTTCTCTTCTTCTGATCGTGCCATCAAGGCACTCACTTGAACCATATCTTCTTCAGAAGACACATTCTCTTTATCCCAGTGGTGTGATTCAGCTATCATACATTTGTTTTTTGTTTGAAGAGGTTTTAAAGTTTGAGGGATAGATTGAGTTGCCTCAAGAAGTGCTAGTTTAGCTTTGACCTTCTTATATTTAGCTTCAGAATCCTTTTTAAACTCAGTTTGATTGTTTTGGCTTGATTGAAAGAATTTTGGTTGAAAATTTTTGACCCTAATGGTTTATAAGACCGAACTGAAGGTTTTGAAAAGCAACCTTTTGCAAAATGACCATTTTTTCCACATTTTTAATACTCAGTGTTCTCTCCAGCTTTATAATCAGAAAATTTTGATTTTTTTTAATAAATATTTTGGAATTTGCAAGAAGTGCTTTTTTAAAAATAAAAAAATTTGTATGTAAATCAAGTATTCCTCACTGGTTCTTGTTAATACAAATAAGCCGTAAAAACGTGTATTTATATTTTACGATCTTCTAATGTTTTGTCGATAACAAACGTAAAATCATTTTAACGAAACAAATAAAATACGTAAATGGTTTGAACTTATAGTGTAACACCCCAACCCGACAAGGGTAAAGATATCACAAATACAGTTTCATATCAGAACTTTAAGTACTACACAAAAGCGGAAGTCTTTACAAAATTTTCAAAAGAGAACATAAATAACTTAATAACCAAAATAATTCCAAGATCTCTATGGTCAAATCTTTGCTCTCAGCTCTACTCTCAAACCCAGATTAACTATCCCAAAAGCTCATCTTGAAATACCTAAAACCCGCCGCAGAAAAGAAAATGCGGTGAGCTTACAAAGCCCAAAGGAATGATATAACGAAACAAAACAAAACAAAACAAATATACAAATAACGAAATCACAAAGGAATGGGAATCATGAATCATTGAAGATTTTATGGAACACACATACCAATCCGGAAGAAACACACAACGATTAACAACAAACACATTACATCTTGAGGACACGACGGAGACACATCAAATAACCAAGCACATAATAAATCGCAAGTAGAGTGCATATAATCCAAACGAAAAATCTAAAGACTAACTAAACTATTTCGGAAAATAAACATGGCATTCATACAAATCAATTAATCTAAAATCAACACTCTTAATCAAATTTTGCAAAGAATGATATAATAACAAATCATGGCGATCACACATGCAAATAGAAAACATAGTAGACAAACTATAACTAAATAGACCAAACAAAACATAGCATAGCCATTCGCAATTATCGAACGGATATCATAACTAAACCAGTTCTCGGATCAAATATTAACATCGCAGAGTTTTAACATAGCGGATCAAACATAAGCGGATAAATACCCTAACGATAGACAAAGTTCACCGATTAAGTGAACAATCATACTTACTAAACTTTCGGGATACTTAATTTCATACTAGCACATTTACCTCACGGATCAACGAATTTCACATATGATAAACTAACATAACATCAGATGACAACATACGAATCATATTCAAACACATTAACATTTCCTAACATAATAGACGGTAGTCACGTAATCATACAAAAGCATAAACACATATAATAACATATAATAAGCCTAGCACATAATCATAAACACTTGAACATACCGAACAAGATCAGAATACTTAACATAAAAATAACAGATAAAGATTTAGTTAACATCCACGAGCCCAGAACATATCATATCGGAACATCATACTTATTCAGAATTAATCTCAGAAAATAATTTGGAGTAGCTAGCTCCCAGAGTTTTGTGAAGACGCGTATTGCACACGACATCATTCACCAGACAAATCATATCGGATAACAGATCAGATCTAGGATGCATCCATACGCCCCAATAGACGGATAGTGGCCATACTATCAATAAACAGATAACGGAAAGGGCGTGGCGTAACATCACTCTCGCCCTAGAGTCATGTCGAGGTGCATCAACGACACGGACATGGAACCCCATGACTAGTGAAATATTGGCTCGGTGTCAAACTAACTTAGGTCATCAGATTGTCATAAATGACACATATCATAATCAAACACAAAGTTCAACAGATAACATATCGATAATTCATATCATAAGTTTCATGTTCAAAGGTTCGAAAGTCGAAGTTTATGTCGTAGTCACATGTCATACTTTCATAATCGAATTTCATAACCAAATGTTCACAATTGCATAATCAAATATAGCAAGGTTCAACAATTGTGCATATCAAAGTCTTTCTAACATAACGTTCAAATCAGATATTGCATGATTCAATAAAACAGGTGTTTCAAACAAGCAACAGATCAAACAATCAGAAAGGGTTCATAGCAATGGCATAGGAAACCCTAATAATTGAAATAGGAAAGCTAACGAAAAGAAAACGTCATAAGAAACCTTTACTGAAAAGGTCAGAATATCTGTACCTTAAAGCAAATGAGAGAAAAGCAAACGAACGAGTGAATCACGAAGATATAACGTCGCGTCTCCTTCAACGAATCTACACGGATTATGATTTATTTAATACTTATTAGCATCATTAAAGTTATAACGGATTCATCGCATTAACATTCTTAAAGTTGTGAGTATATCCTTATTCTTAGTGACGGACGGAAATTACGACATTTTTAGAGTATTAATTATTAATTAGCCAGACCTATGGGTTGCAAATGACAAACGGTAAACTTAAGGGTTTAATATGACAAATATCTTATTTGAGGACTTATATGATCATCATTCAAAGTATAGGGTTTACAAATGTCAAGAACGGATTTTAGGACTCTCTTTCAAATTAGTTTACACAAGCCTTTATGCTTTACATGATTAACCACGACTCACATGTAACATTTATTCGAACGCAACCTAAATGAGACCATGCATACAGTACTTTCAATTCATGACACTTTGTTCCTTACATAAAATCATAACTCACGCATGTCTACATCACGCTTAGTACTAGCTCATTATACTCTTAATTATTAGTTATTAATGACTCCAAGACTTACCATTCTCACATGAAATAACGAATTTACACCCCTAGCTTTTAACCCTAACCGACTTCCTATTTATGTTTCTAGGGTTTTTCCCAATCTTTAAATACCACATTAATACGCATTAAATTGACATGTTACAGATTTTAATGACTCATCACTTTGACCTAGAACTTGTGAAAAATAAACGGAAGTTGAACAAAGCTCATGCATGCCTTTACACAATTAACTCACACATGTCGACCCTTTTACCCTACGTTAACAAGACCAAAATCCTTTTCTTCCTCCCTTGTTTCAACATATATGCCACTCATGCAAATCCCAACTTAATACACGTGTTCCCCGACTCACCAACAAATCGACACCCACACACACACATATACGTAGTTTCGGAAAAAGACATGAACACCTAATATGTACACACGACAAGCTCACATGCTTCACAACTCACGCATGACTCACGGTTTATTATTCATAAGGTTCGGTTATCTCGTATTGCTCGACTCACAGTTTTAAGGACTTTACGTTTGCATGTTTTACAAATAATTAACCGATTAGTATATATGCTTGTTCGATTCATATGGCTCGGCATAGTTATGGTCCGATTCATACTTCACAACTTAAAAGGTTTTACGTTTGCATGTAACATAAGTGAGACGAGGGAAGAATGTGGTTATACCTTGGCAAGGTTTTCGATTCAAGCACATCGAACCCAAGAGTAGCAATGATCGGTAGAAAAGAAAAGGAGAAAGATTGTCTGTGACTTTGTGTAGACTAGGGTTCCAATTCTATGTATTGTGTTTGTATTTATATTGTATATGTATACCCGATCGGGTCTAGGGCTTGGGGTGGCTTGGTTCTCGGCTCAAAGCCCAACCGCTCACAAACAAATCTCGCCCAACATGAGGGTTGGCTACCGATCGGATCACAAACAAAAGAAAAACGAGGCCCAAACTTATGTTGCGTGACTTATATTCTTTTGTCGTACTAATGTCGTTAATATATATACACGTTAGGTTTTCAAATAAAATATAAGTTAGGTTTTTTTTTTTTTAGTTTCGTTAAATGAATTTTATTATATTTTACGTGTTTTAAAATTTTGATCTCAAGGGTAAAATAGTCTTATTATGCGTTTATATTTTTAGGGTTTTACATATAGTTTCTAACACATTCACATTTTCACATAAAACACTAAAACAAGTATAAGTGATTTTATGATTTAGTAATACATATGTACAACAACTAGTGTTTACATATTTGGGTATAATATACACATAACTAGTATGTAGTATATTGGGTAATATAAATGGGTAGAAACTTAAGTATCACAACCCATTGGGCAAATACATTGAATGTAGTTGGGTACAACCCAAAGCCCATGACCCATGGAGCTTGACCCATAACCCATTGCATGACATCATGCTTATATCATACATGGATAATATCCATAACCCATGGATCAACCCATACCAGCGACCAAGTGCATTGCACTCAAAAGATACATTGTATCTAGCTAAAGATCCATGGTTCAACCCATGACCCATGACCCATGACCCATAACCAAAATACCCATGGGTAAAGGGAGCGTCCACGGATCCCTAGCTTAACGCTAGACGGATCCTTGTGGAAGGGATCCGTGGGATCCGGGAAGAGATTTTTCTTCATAAATAGTGAGCCATTTCTTCATTGTTTCGACCCCTTTCTAACGCTTTCTCCCTGGAAAGTTAAAACTCACTAACCTCGGATCCAAGAGATCTATGTTTGTAGTTTTGTTTTTGTATGATCTTTAGGTTCCTCTTAAAGGCAAGATCACCACCTTTGAAGTCGAGCAAGCTCAAGTCCATGAGTTGCCATGCTTCCTCATCATCAAGGCTACTGAAGTCTTCTTGTTGATGATTTCTTTCTTTCTTCTAAGAAGTGTAGTGTTGAAGAAATTAGTGAAAGATGTCTCAAGTGTCAAGACGAAGATATTAGTGAAGGGTATCTATCGTCTATATCATAAGCACTAGTGAAAGGTGCTTAGAAGTCAAGACTAGAAGCATTAGTGAAAGGTGCTTAGAAGTGAAGACACAAGACATTAGTGAAGGGTGTCTTGTAGATCTAGTCAAAGGCATTAGTGAAAGGTGCCTTAGATGTACATTCGATATGGTGTGTTTCGATGTATAAGATAGACTAGTATTAGATCCAAGGATATTGATATCCTTGATGATGTTGTAAAGGAGTAGATCTCCTTTGGGATTAGTCGTTGGTGTAGTGTGGTAGTAGTTCTTCCATTGCAATAGAACTAGGTGCTTAGCCTAGTACCTAATAAAGGGTAGGCGACGTTGTGAAGGTGTAGTTCACCTTGGAGTGAAAGAACTAGGTACTTAGCCTAGTACCTTATAAAGGGTAGGCGACGTTGTGTAGGTGTGGTTCACCTTGAGTGAAAGAACCCGGTGGTTAGCCTAGCACCGAAAAAGGGTAGGCGACGTTGTGAAGGCTTCTCGACCATAAGTAGATTGGTGTAGTGTTTACGAACTCTCGAGTAGGTGACTCGGGAGTGGAGTAGGCAAGGAAGGTGTCCTTGTAGCGAACCACAATAAATACTGCGTTGTGGTTTTGTGCTTCTTACTCTTATCTTTCCATTACTTACCTTTATATGCTTGTTTATCAACATCCAACACACACATCCAAATAGATTGACATAAGTCGATCTATATAGATTAAAAGGAAGTTTTAATTGACAAAACTATTTAACCCCCCTTCTAGTTTTCCACAATTGGTATCAAAGCTTCGTTACCAAGTTTCTTGAAGTATATTGTACTTTAAAAACTTGATACGATCCATGGTTAATTGAAAACTACAAAGAAGGTTTTTCATAAAAACAAACACCATGTCTTTTAAAACTATATGTTTGGATGTTGATTTGATAACAACATTTTTTTTATCTACTTGTTTCATTTAATTGCACTAATCTTCTTTGTCATGTTGATAAATCAAAGCTCATACCCACCAAGCTATAGGAATCGCTTGGTAACAAGAATACCTTCCTTAAGAAGGTATCTTAAACGCAAAGGAGCAGGAACCGTCTAAGTGACATTTGTTGTGTCATTTGTAAAGACATTCCTAAGTGCGCTAGAGGTATGATTTTCTTTTTATTTTACTTGATAATTAAGTATGTCTATTTAGGTATTTATATGATTATCTTTTGTGCATATACATGTTTTATATGAAGCTTCATTAGGAAGCCTTTTTCTCACATACGTGTTTTATTTCTCGTCTAAAGTCGTGGTATATAAAACTTATGTTTTGTTTCTTTTAATCCAATAATAAAACAAAACACAAATTTCGAAAAATACTCCTTTCCCATAAATATTCCACTCGACGCCCACTTTATCAAATCCTCACTTTTTCAAATCTCCCAATTTCAAAAAATTCCCTCTCATTCAAAACTTCATCTTCCTCTTCATCCTATCCCAACCGAAACCAAGAAGGTTCCTCTTCAACATGGTTTACATCGCCAGACTCATCGCCTTAACACTCATCGCACTTGTGTTCCCTATGATGAAGTTCACATACGGAGACATTTACTTTGTGTTGTTAATCTACATTGGGGTTATATACCCAATCCTTTGTATCATTCTTAGTATTGAAATGAAATATTACTAATAGTCTAGTTATCTAGGTTATTATGTGTTTATCACTTTTCTTTGTTTTATGTCTTTCTTTCGTGATACATTAGTAGTCATGTATGCATGTTAAAAGAAAATGTAGGTTAAAACACATATCTTGGTATAAAACTATGAGATCTAAAAACCTATGCTTTTCTTAAAATCTGGTTATGTATTAACAGATCTACGGATCCCGGAAATTATACTAGCCGGATCCCTTTTGAAAAGGAACCGTGGGATCCGTCCTACTGGAAAACAGTTTTTCATGCAAATTAAAAACCACTTTTCTTCTAAAAGTAATACTCCACTAGTATGTCAAAACCATAAGTGAGTTAAGTGTCCTTCTTATTAAAAACCATTGTTAATTAAAAATCTAATAAAAACGTTAGATAATCATAGGTTGACCACAAACATCACTTTTTATTAACCCATCATTTCTATAGGTTCAACTATGACGCATGAATATGAGTTTGATTTTTCACTCACTAGCGTCTACACTCCGAACATTTCTATAGGTTCGTAACGAGGATCGCTCTCTATCTCTTTGGTTTTATATTAAAAACCAAAAGTTTACTTTAACCCTTGGGCATTTTGCTCACATCCTCCGGATTCCAAATCATGGACAATGTGCCTTCACCGAAGATTGGTCTCTTGATTCTCTCTTCAACTTTCATGAACAAAATAGTCCATATTGTTCACACATACCCTCCCCGGAAGATTTAAATCGCATATTATGCAAACCTCGACCATATTACTCGATCCAAACATTATCTTCACACGGGACATCCGAGAAGAGTACAAGCCTCTTGCACTCATCCCACGTGAGAATGTTTGAGTCTTAGGGAAATCGAGAAATCCTTCCCGCTTGTTGTGCTCACATGTTGTCTTGTTTGCTAACACAACAACCATACAATCTCGCCTACTTCTCCGCAAGGAGAATTGTAAATCTTCAAGGCTCCAAGAATAAACTCATTCCATATGGAATGTTCTTGACGCGCCTCTATCATAATGTCATGCACTTTCATCCTCAATTTCAAAGTCCGTTGTACGTACTTGTGAACAAGATGATGGAACCGCTGAACATTTCCCTCATGAAGACGTTCTTCATTCCTGAATCCGCCAACACTCATCAACCATTTGATGAACCCATCTAGCGAAAACACTTAAGGAACTTAGTAGTATTTCAAATAGGATCAATCCTCTTGTACTCGTGCTTTATCAATGTAATCCTATTTCCTTCATGAAATAAAACATCTTACATTTGATATCTTAGTATTAGAACCTCTTTAAACCAACCTTGGAATATAATGCATTGTCAAGATCATTGCATACCTTTAGTAAAGGTTCTGCTGAGCAGATGGACGGATCCCAAAGTTTGTGCTAGATGGATCCCTACACTTAGGGAATCGTGTGATCCGGCAAACAGAAAATGCAATTGCAAGCATTGTATTTCAAACATATCCTTAGAACACCTCACACTAAGCTAAACATAGTATCTTAAGGCAAATTAAGTCCTTATCAAGTTAAGTAGATCCTTCCTACTCACACATAACTCACCTAGATCATACTAAAAGACGCTTGTAGATCTATCATTTCATTCTAATCCATTACTCTTCCGCTCTTAAAGCTCACACATCATCTTGCACATGATCCCTCACATCTAGTCTTACAAATCTTTCGATTATGGCAAAATTCATCATAAATCATCCTTACCTCAAAATTGATCAAAGTTGATCAAATCCTAGTTTTTCCATCTTAAGCCTCTAGGATATTTTCCAAAGGATTAATCTAAGTCACTATCTGATCTCTAGGATCATTTAGCTCCAATTGACACTCTCATCTTTAGTGTCATCCTTGTTCATTCATTGGTACTCATGAAAGTTCCAATTCCTTCCATAAAAGACAATCATTAGCTACATCACTCATTACCTTCAAGTACTTAAGCACCCCTTCATTTAAGACACTTAGGAGAACTGAAACACTCAAGATGATATAGATCTTAGACCTTAGAAACATCATTTCCACTCTTTCATAGTTGCTGAGAGCCGGATCCCTAGGATTAGCCTAGATGGATCCTATGAGGAGGGAACCGTGGGATCCAGATGACAGACTATGTCAATTCTTTCTAAAACAATCATTTCAACTCATCTTTCTAACTCAAACACTCCATCTCATCTTAAATAAGTTCCTAGATCAGTGCAAACTCTGAAGTTGACTCTTGTGCATGTTAATCATCACATTCTAATGAATCCTAGTGGCTTAAGGCTTAAATGCACTTGCCAAATCTCTTGGTTTATAAACCACATTGTTAGGACCTCCATAGTCATCACCTTCATCCTAACTTTCAGCATTTTAGAAACCCTTACAAACCTCTTGAAATCATCTCATCATGAGGTAAACCCCAAGTAGTAACTTATCCACTAAAGAACCACCCATGAAAAAGGCTCGTGTTATACACGAAATCTCTTCAACCGAATCATCTCCGGTCAAGCCAACAAATGATAGGATCTTTTCTCAACCAATCAAACCAATTCCTAAAAGGATAGTACCCACAAAACTACCTATGGCAAACACCACCATACCTCCTAGGCCAAACAATATCATCTCCACTAAACCATCACCATTGGTTCCTAGAGCTATCTCTTTTACATCTCTACTATCATCACCACACCTCTACAATTTAGAGGATTTGCCTCCTAGGCCGCTCTCATCCACCTCCATGACAACATTCTCCTCATTAGGAGGAACAATGGTACAAAATCAAGGTGTTGAGTCAACACTTGCTCAGCTTCCTTTTGCCATTTCCATCATATAATCCCATTTGGATTATGAGAAATCATCAAAGTCAACCACCCGACCATATGGAAGTTGACACTTCTCTACCACCACCATCATTCTTGGTCGAGCCATTCTCAAATGCGCCTCACCAATCCTCCATCGTTTGAGCTCCACAAGCCGCTTCACTTGATCCTTCGCATCAAGCCATTTCACTTCTTCCACCACCACTACCTAGCCATGACAAAGATTGCTATCATTGTCAACATGTTGAAAGTTTGATACATGAAGTACGAAGACCAACATTTCATGTTCTATCATCTCCTCGAACGTTTCGACGAGATTAAACCTAAACAAAACTTGAGCTAGAAGATTTTAGTGGTGTCCTAGCATCAGCGATAGTTGGTTTAGAAATTCCTAGTCATGTATTTTCTTATTTTATTAGTTTTAGAGTCATGTATATCATAACTCTAGTTTTATTAAATGAAATTACATGCTACTTGTTATATTTCGAGCATATGATCACATTGTATTCATATCTCATTTTTGTGATAACATTACTTGTTATATCACCTTTGCTAAAATTTATCATCAGCTAATACGGATCCCTCAGAATTGCCTAGACGGATCCCTACTAGGAGGGAACCGTGGGATCCGTGAGACAGAAAACTATTTTCTACTAACTTGGACGACATTTGCAGGAAATTGTGAATTATACTTGTTTTCTAACCTTTGTTTTGTAATTATTCAATTTACACATGAAGACTTTGACTTCCTAAAGCTAGGGGGAGCTTTTATGTCAAAGCAATACATTGCAAATTACTTGCAATATTAGGTTTACATTTCGTAACATCCCCTTGCAAAATTGCAATCATCAAGGGGGAGCACATTCGTCACTTGGACGAAATTTTTTGCAAAATTACTTGCAAACCAACTAGACTAGTATTACTTTCTTGACGCCCTTACATAGGGATGGACTCGTCAAGGGGGAGTAAAGACGAGATATTTTCCCGTTACTTGCTCTCTATTTTCTTTTTATTTCTTTCACATGTTTTTTCTTAAAAACAATGTGTTGCTTTCTTTCAAGGCTCTTTTGTTTCGACAAAAGGGGAGAAGAAAGTAAAACTACAATTCAAACTTTACAATTTTAGCTTTTCCTTAAAATAATTTTATGTTTTTTCATCAACAAAAGGGGAGATTGTTAATACAAATAAGCCGTAAAACGTTTATTTATATTTTACGATCTTCTAATGTTTTGTCGATAACAAACGTAAAATCATTTTAACGAAACAAATAAAATACGTAAATGGTTTAAACTAATAGTTTGTAACACATTCACATTTTCACATAAAACACTAAAACAAGTATAAGTGATTTTATGATTTAGTAATACATATGTACAACAACTAGTGTTTACATATTTGGGTATAATATACACATAACTAGTATGTAGTATATTGGGTAATATAAATGGGTAAAAACTTAAGTATCACAACCTATTGGGCAAATACATTGAATGTAGTTGGGTACAACCCAAAGTTCATGACCCATGGAGCTTGACCCATAACCCATTGCATGACATCATGCTTATATCATACATGGATAATATCCATAACCCATGGATCAACCTATACCCAAGTGACCAAGTGCATTGCACTCAAAACATACATTGTATCTAGCTAAAGATCCATGGTTCAACCCATGACCCATGACCCATAACCAAAATACCCATGGGTAAAAGGGAGCGTCCCACGGATCCCTAGCTTAACGTTAGACGGATTCCTTGTGGAAGGGATCCGTGGGATCCGGGGAACAGATTATTTTTTCTTCTATAAATAGTGAGCCATTTCTTCATTGTTTCGACCCCTTTCTAACACACTTACTCCCCGAGTTAAAAATCACTAACCTCGATCCAAGAGATCTATGTTTGTAGTTTTGTTTTGTGTGATCTTTAGGTTCCTCTTAAAGGCAAGATCACCACCTTTGAAGTTGAGCAAGCTCAAGTCCATGAGTTGCCATGCTTCCTCATCATCAAGGCTCTTGAAGTCTTCTTGTTGATGCTTCCTTTCTTTCTTCTAAGAAGTGTAGTGTTGAAGACATTAGTGAAAGATGTCTCAAGTGTCAAGACGAAGATATTAGTGAAGGTTATCTATCGTCTATATCATAAGCACTAGTGAAAGGTGCTTAGAAGTCAAGACGAGAAGCATTAGTTAAAGGTGCTTAGAAGTGAAGATACAAGACATTAGTGAAGGGTGTCTTGTAGATCTAGTCAAAGGCGTTAGTGAAAGGTGCCTTAGATGTACATTCGATATGGTGTGTTTCGATGTACAAGATAGACTAGTATTAGATCCAAGGATATTGATATCCTTGATGATGTTGTAAAGGAGTAGATCTCCTTTGGGATTAGTCGTTGGTGTAGTGTGGTAGTAGTTCCTCCATTGCAATGGAACTAGGTGCTTAGCCTAGTACCTTATAAAGGGTAAGCGACGTTGTGTAGGTGTGGTTCACCTTGGGTGAAAGAACCGGTGGTTAGCCTAGCACCGGAAAAAGGGTAGGCGACGTTGTGAAGGCTTCTCCACCATAAGGAGATTGGTGTAGTGTTCTGAACTCTCGAGTAGGTGACTCGGGGAGTGGAGTAGGAGCAAGGAAGGTGTCCTTGTAGCCGAACCACTATAAATACTGCTGTGGTTTTGTGCTTCTTACTCTTATCTTTTCATTACTTACCTTTATATGCTTGTTTATCAAAATCCAACACGCACATCTAAATAGATTGACATAAGTCGATCTAAATAGATTAAAAGGAAGTTTTAATTGACAAAACTATTCAACCCCCCCTTCTAATTTTCCACAGTTCTGGTATTTATTTCGTCGTCTGTGTCTTCTTGAATATCCTGCACAATACTTTTAAAAAAATGCAGTTGATAGGGGTGCATTTAATATGGGTGTAGATGCCAGGGTGTTTTTGGACTCAGGATATCTCTTGTTTATCATATTGTCTTCATAGACAAATCTTCCATAAATAGGTCAAGGGTCTGTATATAATTAACATTTCTCAACCCTTGAAAGAATCCTAGCCATTTTTCAGAGATACTGTTTACAAAACCTACATTAATTTCATGTTTGGACAGTTTAATACCATCATTTGTCAGCTCATGGAGCAAGGTTTTGTAATGAGTGTAAGTCTGAGAGAGAATTTCAGAGTCTTTGGCTCTGAAGGTGTTATACTTAAGTTTCAAATCCATGATCCTGTTTTCCTTGGTATTGAGGGGCCTTCATAGCTGTGAACTAAGTCAATCCAGATTTGTTTAGCTATAGTACAACTAATGACTAACTTCATTATATCATTTGGAAGGCATGATATAATGATGCTTTTTAGGCGTTGGTCTTGATTGACCACCCTCCTCTCATCAGAATTCCATTATGCGTCAGGTTTGTCAAAACCTTTAGAAGTTTTTGGGACAAAGGGACCTTCAGTAATAAATTTAATGTAATAAGGTTCCATAACTACTAAGTAGCAAAGCATGCTCTTTTTCCACTTAGAGAATTTTCCAACTTCAAGTTTGGGAGCACTCGCAAAATAACTGCCTACCTATTTATCTACGAGTTGGGGTACATCACTTTCAGCCATGGTAGGATCTTGATTTTAAAAACATTTTGAACGATTTATAAAACTTGTTTTACAAATCAAACATCTCTGATACCACTTGTTGTTCCCTTTACGAGGTTAGGTTAACTAGAAAGTTAATCTAACCAAGTTCCATGCCTAGTCGAGATGTAATCAAGAAAAAAAACTTAATAAAAGATATGAAAAAATATAGACTCAAGTTCTTTTCCAACATTTATTCTTTATTGATATAAATCAAAGAATTATGCCTAAGTGTTTGCGGAACAACACTTAGGATTGAATAATAAGTGTGTTTGTGATCTTCTCTTTAAACTTAAACACTAAACCTATGTTGAGTATTTAAGTAAGAACTATTGATAAGGATTCAAACGTGCGCTTTTAGGGGTCATTTAAGCCTTAAATCGACCACTTTTATATCCGTTCTTGCTTAATTTCGTTCCTTTTCACTTTTAGGTCTCTTGGAAGCAAAATAATGGAATGAAGCAAATTTGGACGAAAAGGAGCAAATACATGAAGAAAATGGCAAAGTCAAGATCAAAGCCACTCAAAGGCGATCAACAAGACTGACGGTGTCCCAATTAAAGGCGACGCCGTCCTCTATGATGACTTGATCAAAACATGCACGCGACGGCTCGGTGGAAATTTTGGTCACATAACCCCGTGACATCACGCTATAAAAGGAGGCGTCACTCACGCTTTCCATCTCGGGCGGCCCGGATCTAGAATCAAGGCGACGTCCCAATCAAGACCGACGGTGTCACAACTCTAAGGTGTGCCGTCCCATCGATGACTTGGCCCAAGAAACCCTAATGACGACGAATGACGCGTCCCATGCAAAGGTGATGCCATCTCATTTCTAAATCTATATATAGAATTCGATTTTACGCATTTAGAGGTAGACTTTTGGAGAAAAACCCTAAATCGTTTGTAGTCCGATTTGGACGATATCTTAGGGTCCCATACCTATTTTACACATCGAGATAAGTATTTTAATCCAAAGTAACATTATGTCTATCCCTTATTCGATTGATTGTGTGTATGCTTGCTTGTTTACCATGTCTAGCTAAATTTCTTGTGTGTTTGCTTAGATCTATGAAACCTAGTTATTGATTATTGTTAGGTTGTTTCTTATCTTAATTGTAAATTGGCTTAGGAGTGCAACTAGGCATCATTCGTTGTATTTAATGCTTGAGTATGATTTATGAATGTGTGGCTTATGAATGAAATAGCTTAAGCTTTCCGATTTCGTATGTCATAAATGAGAGATAACCTCAAAGAACTAGGGACTACGCATACCCTACAACCTTAGGAATACAACGCGTTAAGATAAGGTGTGACAATTCAACCGACCAATAAAAGATAACTAGGGAGTAATAGTATCTAGGTAAACACATTTTTAATCATCATACGAGCACACTTCAATTAGACATAAGACTACCCGTAGTAACTAGATAATTAGATAAATTAGATAATTAGATAAGTAGAAGTAATCGGTAGAAGTACCACCCCCAAACCAATTGCCCCGAGATATTTACCTTAGCTTTCTAAAAAACCATAAAAAGATAAAAGGAATCACCCTCAACCCCCACATTCTCGTCATACATTTCTTACTACCATTCCTATTCCCCTAGAGAATGATATTAATCCCCGAGGCTTACCTAATACTACACTACAACGATTAGGTTCACTGCCTAGGAGGTTGAAAAACTTGCTCAAAGAAAAGGAAGTTTCCTTTGACCCCGAACGCGGTCCGTACGCACATCAAGTTTTTGGCGCCGCTGCCGGGGAATATTGATTGGTCCCAAACGGTCGTTTTATTACACAAGTCAACCACTTGTGAATGGTCAACCGTAATAAAAGTCAAACAGTCTAAAACCAAAGCAATTAAGTCCGAGAGAGTTTAGTGTTTCCCGGTCGTTAAGTCCCAACGAATGTCTGTTGAATAGCTAAACGTGTAGTGATCGGTGATATTGAGCAGAAAAGGGTTAATGATAATACTAGATGACAAAGGAAAAATCGAGAAAATTTCTAAAAATACTTTAATATGACGTAAACTTAAGAAAAATATAAAAACATATAAGTGTATAATAATAAGTGAAAAGAAAATTAAAAGCTAAATTATATTAAATAAACGCTATCACTATTTTTAAAGTTGGATTTTCTTGATTTTCTTTTATAAATTTGAATTAAAACTAATTTTAAACTTTAAAACTAAATTAAAATACTAAAATTATGAAAATTAATGGGAAAATTATAAAACTATTTTTAAAAATCTAAAATAACTAAAGAGAATTTTCAAAACTAATTTTGTATTTTTCGATTTATATTCTAATTTCTATGATTTAAAAACTATTTAAAACTAATTAAATTGCTAAAATTACTATTTAAACTAGGAAAATTATGGAAAAATATTTTTTGGCTTTTATATTTATCTTAATCTAGGAAAATTGAAAACTTATTTTTCAAGCTTTTCGAATTATTTGTATTAAAAGCTATTTAAAAGTCTTAAAAGCGATTTAAAATAAGAAAATTAGCAAGCAATGATGAAAATTATGAAAAATTCAGGAAAAGTCTAAAATTATATTCTAAGTTTATGAAAAATATAAAACCTCTAGTTTATGTGTAAGATTATGAAGCTGTAGTGCAAACTGTCCCTAAATAAGCTACTATTAATAAGCTAAAAAGTGCAATAAGCTACCAAACTGTTACTTAAGCTAACTTATGCTATACTAACTCAAATCCAGCTTAATCCAACTACTCTTAACCACTAATAAGCAATCTAACAAGTTTTAATGCTAAATAACCACTAAAACCAAACAGCCCTAACCTCTTGGTTTTCAGCTAATCCAACTGCTTATCTAAAGAGCTTATGTGAAAAACAGAACTGAGGAACTCAAGATCACCAAGCAAACTACAAATGAACCAAAATCCAAGTCCTAATTATCTAAATTGAGATTTGTGCAAGGCTCAGAAGTTGGCACGATTCACACTCGCCAATCGCCGAGTGTGAGCAGTATATGAGAGCTTATTAGATAGCTGATTAAGTGCTTAAGACTGTTTCCAAAAATTTGAAAAAAATCAGTTTTATAAACTTGACCAATTGAACTAGAAAAACCTAAGATCTCACTTAATTTGAACCAACAATGAATCAATGAAAATTCCACAAACTTTTGTAAAAACTGTGTTATGCAACTTTTGACTTTTATGACAGTTTTGCAAAGTTTGACCACAATGAAATTTAAAACCAATTTAAGATCGATGTTGATGAAATAAGCTACAATGATATCGAAATGAGCTAGCCTATCTAAATCTAAGCCTAGTAAAAGCTATTGTTTGGCTAAATTCTAACCGATTTGAACACTAGGAATGATTTAAGGCGATTTTGACTTTAAAGTATGAAGATGCGGTCTATGAGCTAAAATAAGTTCTAATATCCTAAATACTACTTAACCAATAAAACTTAACCCGTGACTAACTCTCTAACACCAAATCGATCCGAATCCAAACACTAGTTATCAAAAATGCAATCTACTCTATCTTATACCTAGCTTCAAATCAAAACATCAATTAACTAGATTCTAACAATCAAATAGCAGCTAACAAGTGATCTAATATTGATTAATAAACTACAGCAAGTAGGAATTCAAAAGTGCAGCAAAACAATTTTGAGTTTAAACTTGAAATATTACTCACATGAGATCCAGCTTATAGACTTATACCATAACCAAACTACCCTATTTTAAACCAATTCCAATCCAAAAATCAACCTGCTTCAATGTCCAAGAACAAGCTATCCCCCTCCTTTGACTTTCATTGACCAAGGTGCTCTTTTGTTTGGAACTGTTTGATAAGCTTATTCAGAGCTATCGCAGCTTGAATAAGCTTATATAAGATGTAAACAAGCTATTTGCAGCCTGGTACTTAACAATTTTAAAACAGATTTGATTACAGAGAATGGAAAAACAGAAAACTTAACCTAACTTTAATTTATCACTTAAAATAAGTTACAATAGATTGAACAGGTTTAGACTGATACAAATAAGATGAAAATTACAAACTTTGAGCTAATTTAAGATTTTTAAGATAAAAACGACATGAAAGAAATTAAAAACTAATAACTACTACTCTGCTCCTCTCCTCTTTCTTCTATTTATCAACAAAAAGCTTCCCCTCTCTCCTCTGATCATTTCCCACCAAAAATACTGAGCCATTGGATTAGTAGAATTCATCTTAGCCGTTGATGAGCTTTTTGGCACCAAAAAGATATAGCCACTGGTTCTGATAGCTTGGACAGGGAAAGGAGCATTTAATGCATTTGGTTTGTTGTGGAGGTGGAGGGGACAAGGGATGGTGAAGGTTAGCTGGAGGTGAGGGGTGTGGTGAGTGGTTGCAGAGAAGTGGGTGAAGAAGGAAGTGAAGTGGAGGGAAAAAGGAGGGGCTGGGTTTGACTGTCTGTTTGACCGGGGTGTTATTAATAGGAAGGGGGTTCACAAAAGGGGTCAAGTGGTTTTGGACTGGGTAAATAATACAAAGGGTCCGTTTGGTTGTAGCTATTAACACAAGGACCATTCTTGCAATTCACCAATTCTTGAGGGACCAAAAATGTAATTTTGCAAAGTTTATTATAAGGACCACTTTTGACAAGTTTAATTTTCAAAGGACTAAAAATATTAATTTTCCAATTTAAAATGTTCAGGGGTAAATTCTGTCAATCTTTGAAACTTCAGGGACTAAAGTGGCCATTTTGCAAAATTGAATTTTATAAGTCTAATTTTGACAACTTGAAAATTCCTGAGGGCCTTTTATGAAAAATTAACTTGTTTTGAATAACCAGGGACTAGATTTGACAATTTATGCATAAAATACAGTCTAAATATTTTTTCTGTCTTTTTCAAGACTTTTCAAAGTGTTTTTGACTGTTTTTGCAGTGTAGAAGGAACAAAAATGATGAGTATTTAGACACTCATCAAATATAATAGCTAGTTAGATTTCTATCTCGTTTAGGTTCCCTTGCTTGATTCCTATCAAGTAAGATTTTTTCTTATTTTCATTAGCTCCCTTGTAGTCTATCCCCTTCTTCGTGACTTTGTTTGTAGCCTTACCACTTTTCATCATGGAAGGTGATAACCTACCACCAAATCAACCACTTCCCATCGACCCACCACCAATTGACCCGCCAAGAGGCCGTACTCTTGGTGAATACTCTAGACCGAGCCCTCAAGGCTATAGGAACACCATTGAGCTCCCCGATCAAGCTCAAACTACGGCCCTGTGATCCGACACCATCCGATTGGTGCAAAACGGTGTGCATTCCATGGACTTCGTTCCGAAGATCCTAATCAGCATCTGAAGGACTTCCTTAAAATCGTTGACTCTATCGACCTTGATGGTACCACTCGAGAGACCACGTGCTTGCGTCTCTTCCAATTCTCTCTACGGGACCAAGCTAGTAATTGGCTTGAGTGACTTCCCGTCGGATCCATCTCAAGTTGGGATGATCTCACCACTCATTTCCTCGCCCAATTTTTCCCACCGGGGAGAACTACTAAACTTAGGAATGACATCTTTGTGGAAAACTAGAAGGGGGGGGGGGTTGAATAGTTTTGCCGATTTTACGTTAGTTTCAAAAACTTTTAGATTCGTTGATATGTGAGATCTTGTGGGTATGGAGAAAGTATAGATCTAATGATAAAGTAAGTAAATAAAGTAAAGCGAAGGGAAAGAAAAGACACAACCGATGTATAGTGGTTCGGCTACAAGGACACCTTCCTTGCCCTACTCCACTCCCCGAGTCACCTACTCGAGAGTTCAAGCACTATGTCAACAAACTCCTTCACTGGCGGAGAAGCCTTCACAACGTTGCTTACACTTTTCCGGTACAAAGCTAGATACCGAGTCCGTAACACGGTGGACCAAACCAACACGACTATTACACAACAAATATGTGAAATATCAAATACAAGATCTTCGCTACGTAAATCTTGGGAGTGACAAATCAATCAAGGACCCCTTGCTTGGATGACTTGTAGAATGCTCGTGATCTCGCCTTAGAAGGACCTATATGAGGATCACAAATAGAAAGAAAGAAGAACAACTCTCTAGATCAAGTGATCTATATGTTAGAAGAGAATGAGAGTGTATGAGAGATTTAGTAAGAAGAGGGTGAGTTAGAATGAAGAAATGGCTCTCTATTTATAGGAAAATTCCTTCACTTGTTCCCACGGATCCCACGGATCCCTTCCACAAGGATCCGTCTAGTGTAATCCTAGGGATCCGTGGAACGCCCTCTTGCCCATGGGTTTTTGGTTATGGGTCATGGGTTGGTCCATGGGTTATCTTTAGATTCAATGTATCTAAGTATACATTGTATCAAGTCTCTTTGGGTATGGGTTAAGATCCATGGGTTATGGTTTTTACCCATCCTAATAAACTATTACAACAAATGCTTAATTACTACATTTTTGTATTTAAATGGCTATATGTAAATGCTTTAAAAAACTAACATGTATCCTTTATAATTATACTTAAGATAACCTTATATTTGTTATCAACAAAACACAAAGAGATCGCAAAATATTAATAAACGGTTTTACGGTTTATTTGTATTAACAATCTTGATGTTCCAACAACGTCAAGGCAAAACTCTCTACGAGACGTGGACTCGATTAAGGACTTACTCCATAAAGTCCCTCATCACGGCATCCATCTTTGGCTTCAAGTCCAAATCTTTTACGATCATGTCAACTTCTCAACTAGGCAAACCATCGACCAAGCGGCCGGTGGCAAACTTAGTGAACTCACCGCGGAAGAATCATGGGGTACAATAGAGGACCTTGCCCTCTATGAAAACGAATGTTGGAATGACCCTGTGAGTTGCCTAAAACCGTCAAGGCAATCTCCTTGCCTCCCATCAACTCACAACCGTCCAATCATAGGATGCTCGAACTTAAAGATCAAGTCAAATTCCTAATGAGCTCCTACGAGAATCCTAAGTCTTCACACCAAGTGAACAAAATCACTCTACCTTGTGAATTATGTAGTGATCCCCACGACACTCGTGATTGCACAAGACTTCCCGAACAAGCTTTTGCGGACTACGCCTCCACACGTACCGATGGAGCGGGAGTGAAGTGGTACACTTTCAAGCTCGAGCAAAACAACTTAGGAAATTGCTACAACCATCATGGAGAAATCACCCTAACCTTAGGTGGAGCCAAAACTCGAACCCGTCCCAAAACAACTCATCTAGTCCACCCAATAGGTCCCAACCGAACCACCCCTCCTACAACAACCCTCCAAACACCGGGAATTCCACTAATCTCGAGGCAATGGTGTCCAAATTCATGTCATCTCAAGAAGCTCGATTGACTAAGCTTGAAGCCGATTTCAAGCAACGACAAAGCGAGATGACAACCAAGCTCGACGCCCTCTTAAAAGCCTTCAATGACCGGGAGATTAGAGCACTCCCAAGTGACACTATAAAGAACCCAAAAGTGAATTTGATTTCATCGACTTCATGTTCTTGCTCACCATGGGAGAGTGCATATCCATGGCCTTTACACCCAAAAGTCCACTTGGTCAACACCATCAACACGGGTTCCAAACGATCCCTCATGAGATACCAAGGACCCGAACCAACGGTCCATCCAACTCTTGAGAAACCTATCAACCAAGAACCTAAACCTACTCTAGAAGAGGAGTATATGGAGCTCCACCAAGAAAAGCCGATTCTTGAAGTCTTGACTTATGCGCCTTATTATAATGCTTTAAAATAAAAATATAAGCAAGAACTAAAATTAGGAGAACGTGGGTCCTCATTTGTGCAAAATAAGTTACCTAAGAAGTTAGATGATCCCGGGCTATTCCTTCTTCCGTGTAGAACTGGAAATTCCAAATCTTTTGACACATTAGCTGACTTAGGCTCAAGCATCAATCTTCTTCCGTTGTCCCTCTATAGAAGCATTAACCTAGGTAAGATAGAACCAACGGAAACCATCTTAGGTATAGCAGATGGTAGTATTACATATTCGGTAGGGATAATTAAGGACATGGTAGTGCACGTAGGTCGATTAACTCTTTTGGCGAATTTCATGTGCTAGACATGAATAAAGACCCGACATGGCCATTGTTAGTAGGAAGAGGATTCTTAGCTACCACTTGTGCCATAATTGATTGTAAGATGTCTAAGATAGTGGTAGGAGAAGGGAGTGCTAGGTCAATTTATGATGTAAAGAAGCATATCTATTACAAAGAGGATGAACAAATACCCTATGAGATCATGTTGGATAGAAAATCATCTAGATATGGACCTTGGATTAATGGAGATTTTGTAGGTCCTAAACGACCATTCTATCTAGAAGAGACCTTCGTAAGTAACTCAACCATCCATGAACAACAATTGGCTAGGGACATTGAAGTGAACCCGTTCGAGGATACCTTAGTGTTTAGGAAGATGACCGAGTTCCTAGGAACCTTGCCCATTAATCTTAACATGAATAAGTGGAAAGTTGAGAGTAAGATACCTAAGCATAATTGGAGTTGGGATCTACCACCTAGTGATGGGAATGGAGAATGGCACATTAGGATGACAATCTATGATCCCGATGGAGAAAAGTTTGAAAAGGCATACCGGACTAAGCGTACCAATAGGAAGTTAAAACATAAGTTTGATCCCTATGACATTCTTGAGGATAAATTTACTTACATAGGAACGTAGGAGCACGACTTCGAGTCTAGCTATAAGACTCATAAATAAAGAAAAGCGCTTCGTGGGAGGCAACCCATGCTTAATTGTTTTCTTGTTGTGTGTCGTATATCTTTTTCATTGTTGTTTATTCTCATGTTAGACTTCGTGAAAATGCGTTATGTTGTCTTTAACTTCATCTTAATCACATATAAAGGTATTTTACAAAAAGATAAGTGTAGGAAAGATCACATACGTTTTTGAAGAACATGAACATGAGAATTACAATTAGTGAAATTACTACATATGTGTGTTTGTTAGAGTCAAATGCTTGTATCGAGTCATAATGGATGTTTTGCAGGAATATTTCCAGGTTTTAAAGATGTAATTTTTCCATAATTTTTCCAGAAAACGCAGCAGACCAATTTCTGTCAGGACAACCAGGCGGCGTCAGGATTAAAGCCTGACGACGTCAGGTTAAGCAGAAATAGTTTATCATTTTTTCGTTTTCTGTGATACTTATAAATTTTTGAAAATTCCCATGTCTTAATTTTCCAGAAAAACTGCAAACATCCATTCCACAAGCATTATATCTTACTTGCTTTCTAGTGTAGTTGTGTCATATATAGTTTTACCGCCAATTTTAGGCGAAGGTTTCATCTGTTTTCTTATAAGTGTGCAGGTTATATTTAGCAAGAAGAAGAAACACAAAATTGGATGGAGCTTCTCACTCATACATTCTTTTTGGAAAAAGAATTTAACCGTAACTTCACACGGATCCTACCGAGCTAATCAGGGGACTACTAGTTTCTTTTCCTTACTTACCTTCCTTTATCATAACTTTGATACTTTCGAGGAACATTGGGGACAATGTTCAGTTTAAGTGTAGGGAGGGAGAATAAAACGGGAACTTAGAAACTAGTCACTCACTTGATTATTTGTCTTGTCCTTGGTAATTTGTGTAATAAACTATGAGAAATATTTGTTAGGGCAATTTTAGCACCAAATTTAAAATTTTTTATGACATGTACGAGCTAAACTTTAGTCTTAATAAAGCGTCTCATGGATAGGAGTTATATGACTAGCACAAAAAACCGTTTACCACTCAAATTCCACCCCAAAAATGTGAGGTTCGCCCCTAGATCTTTAGGAATAAAAGCATTCACCTTTAATGCTTAGAGAGTGTACCGGTAGTATAATAGATTCTAGAACTTGTTTTGTGATACATTCCGAGATCGCTAGTGAGACTACACTTGTGTAGTTAGGAATAACTAAGTGATAATAGGCATTAAGATAACCCTTGTTTGAAACCTGTATTATAATTAATTCTTCCACATCGGTTGAGTAATTACCCCACACCTTTGCGATGTACTCATATTTAGTACACGATACCCCTAGTTAACCCTTCAGAGCCTATCCTTTTCGCGGTTCTCATAATATTTTGGTTTTTCAGAATATCAATGAAGAGCATTGTTTACAATCCACCCCCAAATGTACACCCAAATCGCCTTAGCCTACCTTGTATGCACTAATCTTTAGTACATTATTGTTATCATTACTAAACCCTTAGTCAAATATCTAGTTACTTGTATGGTTACTAAGTCGAGTCATATCTTTTGTACTAAGTTTTGGGACGATTGGGACTCATGGGTAAAAGTAATATTTTACGGAGTAACGGGAAAGAAAAATAAATTCAAATTCCCTTAGTCTACGTAATTAAATACTCCAAGTGTTTTCATCTTTTCAAATTGGGTCATTTAGTGTTAGAGAAATAAAAACTCAAGTGTAGGGATGCTCCTATAAATCCCTTATATTTTGATGTTATCGTAGATGATGGTAGAGTAAAAGTGTATGTCAAAAAAAAAAATAATAATAAAATAAAAAAAGAGTTTTCAAAAAACAAAATGAAGAAAAAACATACGGGCTACCATCCTACATCTATCTTTATGTTTATGTCTTTAAATTTATGTTTGTTTTGTTTCAGGTTATCTAGAGTTAGTCGAGTCTTGGCTTAGCAACGCCACGCTTTTCATGTTTGTAACATAAGATTTTTGACTTGCCACCACTAAGTATCCCCTATCCAACAAAACCATTTGTTTCCTTACCATAAGCCTAACGTTACAACCCTTGTAAAGAACTCTTAGATCGTTGTTCCTAGGTGCTTACGCCAAAACGGTGGATGTTTGATCTAGTCTCAAGCTTATGGTAATCTATCTACTATGTCAGGCAATGAGTGTTTATCTTCCATTTTCATTTATTATATTTCATATAAACCCGAGAGATGGGAGAATCCAAACACCCATTGTGAGGTGCTAGTGTATAATTTATGTGCATGTTATGACTATTGCGGTGCTTTTACTTGTTATGAACTATTTAAACCAATGCTTCATGCACCCTAACTTATAAATTGATTGGCCAAAATCGCATTTGCTTGAGGACAAGCAAATACCAAGTGTAGGGATATTTGATAAGGATTCAAACCGTACGCTTTTAGGGGATCATTTAAGCCTTAAATCGACCACTTTTATATCCGTTACTGCTTAATTTCGTTCCTTTTCACTTTTTAGGTCTCTTGGAAGCAAAATAATGGAATGAAGCAAATTTGGACGAAAAGGAGCAAATACATGAAGAAAATGGCAAAGTCAAGATCAAAGCCACTCAAAGCTGATCAACAGTACCTGACGGTGTCCCAATTAAAGGGCGACGCCGTCCCTCTATGATGACTTGATCAAAACATGCACGCGACGGCTCAGTGGAAATTTTGGTCACATAACCTGACGGCATCACGCTATAAAAAGGAGGGCGTCACTCAAAGTTTCCATCTCAGACGACCCAGATCTAGAATCAAGACGACGTCCCAACTGAAGACCGAAGGTGTCACAACTCTAAGGTGACGCCGTCCCATCGATGACTTGGCCCAGACGAAACCCTAATGACGACGAGCTGACGGCGTCCATGCAAAAGGTGATGCCGTCTCATTTCTAAATCTATATATAGAATTCGATTTTTCTGCATTTAGAGAGGTAGACTTTTTGAGAAAAAACCCTAAATCGTTTGTAGTCCGATTTAGACAGTATCTTAGGGTCCCATACCCTATTTTACACATCGAGATAAGTATTTTAATCCAAAGTAACATTATGTCTATCCCTTATTTGATTGATTGTGTGTATGCTTGCTTGTTTACCATGTCTTGCTAAATTTCTTGTGTGTTTGCTTATATCTATGAAACCTAGTTATTGATTATTGTTAGGTTGTTTCTTATCTTAATTGTAAATTGGCTTAAGAGTGCAACTAGGCATCATTCGTTGTATTTAATGCTTAACTATGCTTTATGAATGTGTGGCTTATGAATGAAATAGCTTAGGCTTGCCGATTTCGTATGTCATAAACGAGAGATAACCTCAAAGAATTAGGGACTACGCATACCCTACGACCTTAGGAATACAACGCGTTAAGATAAGGTGTGACAATTCAACCGACCAATAAAAGATAACTAGGGAGTAATAGTATCTAGGTAAACACATTTTTAATCATCATACGAGCACACTTCAATTAGACATAAGACTACCCGTAGTAACTAGATAATTAGATAAATTAGTGTTGGAATCGCTCCTAACTCGTAAATGGAACGACATTGACGGGATTACATTTTCTATCTTTGTTACCTTAAACACATGGGCTTGTTATGTCAATTTCCCACTGTTGTATGTGTTTGGGTATATATACCCCTCCATACTTCCATGGAGGGGTGAGTCTCATTTGTGTAACTTCATCTTTCATAAATAAAACACACTAGTTTCTCCCTTCTCTCTCTAGTTTCTCTCACTAACTTGAAGATGGTGTTCTTCCATCTTCCAAGACCTCCCGATTCACCAAATCACCCATACATACGATCCTAACATTGGTATCAAGAGCAAGGTCGGATTTTATCATGGGTTGATTTTGTGATGTTTTTTCTTGTCAAAAATCTCGTGTAAAAATCTGTTTTTTCTCACAATGTTTTAACCTTTCATCATTTTTTTTGGTTTAAACAGATTTATTATACAAGTTTTAAAAGTATCCTTTTTGGTCATGAAAGTCTCAGTGTCAGTCAATGTTTTCTTCATCTGTTTTGTGCCAATATTCATTGTCTAAACAGTATTTTGTGACATCTTGTACCAAATCGTACCAAATCCTATGAAAGTCATTTCTGGTCTTATTCTCATGATAAAAAATGGGTCAAAAAGAGGGTTTTTTTATCATCTTTCTGGGTTTATAAAGGTGAACAGATTTCTGGTCGGAAAAAGCAAGCTGGAAAAAGTCAACAAAGGGTCAAAACCCTATTTTTACGCCTATGATTGTTGGCTTACGCCTAAGACCCCATCTTCAGATCCGTTTACGAGTAACTGTGAAATTACTCGTAAGAAAGCTTGTTTACTCTTAAGCCTACGCGTAAGCTTTAAGCTTACGTGTAAGCTTACTCGTAAGACCCTCTTTACGCGTAGCCAGGTTTACGCCTAAGATTTTTACGCGTAAGTGTCGTGGTTTACGCTTAAGGAAGAAGAAGAAATAGACAATACTCGGACCACTGACCATAAACCATATACCAAACAAAACTAATACCATTCACCTTTTTGACCTCAGTATTTCTACCTTCATTGGTCCAACAAAAGCTAAACCAAAAATGATAAGTAAGGTGTAGAAATTCGACTTCAATTACTGATTCAAGCAACAACTCAAACTTCAATCATAACTCATATATCAAATCCCTACGCAACATCCCACAACATCAAACCATCAATCCATAACTAACCTATTTCTCCACTTAGACCTACCTGACTCGACATTAATACGAACGATTATTGATCTCAGCTTCATTCTATTTCATTTGTTACAAAAGTATATCATGACCAGAGGTCAGTAAAACGAAATAAATGAATCATCATCAATCTTATGCCCTTGTTGCTCAACTTTCATTCATATCCGAATATACAAGATAAAGTTAATAACATATCCGTTATTCCTTTTTCTTGTTTCGTTTAAGGACACACAAACACAAAAAGAATAAACAAAACCTTACCCGAGACCATTCTTATGATCTTGAAGCCGATGCTAACTGTTAGAGATAGGTTTTGTTGCTTGTTCGTGTTATTTTGGTTTGAAACCCAATTCATTAAAGTTGATGTGATAAGAGATGGATTGGTGTTGAGAGATTTATCTTGGATCTGGAAATCGAGTGTAATATGTTTGTTGGGAAGAAGATGAGATATGTGCTTAGGTTGCTAAGAGGATGTGGTAGGCGGATAGTATTTGTCTGTGTTTCTTATGTTGAGAGGAAATTGAGGCGTTAGGATGTGGTAAATGGGGATTAGGGTTAGAGTAGTGTGTTAAAGTGTGTTAATACAAGGGTTATTAGGGTTAGCAAAACCGGATATTAAGTTATCTTCTTTGGGCTGAATATTGGGTTGGACACGTATGATAATTGGATTGGGCCTACAGTAATTTGATCCGTATTATATCACATTTTGAGCTAAAAATTTCAATATTGAATGTATTTTTAATACATAGTGTAAATTTTTGGTATAATTCTTTGGCGAAAAGGAGTGGTATTTTGGTTATGACATATTTTCACGGGAGGATACATTTTTGACAAGAATCGGGAAAAACCATTATCAAAGTTCATCTTAACCGTTAATAAAGGCTTGTTTTGAGCGTTTAACCGCAAGATGTGACTACGGCATTAATTCTCTATTATTTATTTGAGGTTGAAGTGGGATTTCACGAGTGCGTGTACTTAATATCTGAAGATATCGGGGTTGGTTGGATGCATGATTCTTCGAGATCCTTGTTCGAGCTTTAACCGTTATGAATGACAAAGACTTGAGTTGTACGTCTAGTTATACCTGATGTAAGGAGTTACGTTGTTGTGCTCACAGCGTATAGCTATCACTTTTAAGGACTTACGTTGTTGTGCTCAAGTGTCACAAAAAGCTGTGGATAATTCGAGAAACTTTAAGTTTACCCCTTTTCGGTCCGGTTAATCAACCCGGTAAGGAAAAGGGTTCTTCGTCGACAATAGTGCAAGTGTAAGTCACAAGTTCGGGTTATTTTACTTGATCTCAAGTTCGTCATATTGGGTTTTCTCCATCAATAGTCACTATAAAAGCGTCGAGAATGATAATGAGGTCGGTAAAGAGTTAACTAGAAGAGTATACACGTAGAGAAGTCTTATCAGCAGCAATTGATTCTCACGAGATATTTATGGTACTTCACAATTGTTCGCTTAGTTGAACATACATGGTTTCGCTGTCTCCAATTCATCATCAACATACGTGGTGTATGATTCTGATTCATTGAAAACATCAGGGGGAAGAGAGTATAGGTGTTCATTGCTTCTTTGATATTTTTGGATTTTTTTTAGAAAACCCGTTTCCCTTCATGAATTTCTTCAATCAGGGGGAAGAAATGAGACGATCTGTGGTGCAAATTTCTCAAGTTGGTGTTATCGTCTAACAATTTTCTCACGTACTACATGACAAAAGAAAATTTTAGGAAAAAGCCGGGTATTTTTTTAAACGTTTTTAAACGTTTTGCAGTTCCGATTTGACCAAAAATGATGAGTATTTACACACTCATCAATCCCCCACACTAAACTATTGCTAGTCCCTAGCAATCTTTTGAGAAAAACTTAATAGATTTGAATCTCTTTACCAAAAGCCATTACTACGGGTAGCCAAATGTTTTAGTTCAAGTAAGAACCATGGTACATCGATAACCATGTGATTTTGAGCAAACCACCGACTTCAACGGTTTGATTTCGTCTTTACCGGAAGCCGTTTGCTCGGACTAGCCAACTCTTAGATAAATTATCAATATTATCTTTGGTGAGCTGATTACCAATTATGGTTTTCCACTGCCTTTACCACAAGCCATAATCTTGCGGGCTAGCCAACTCTTCACTTTTAGGATATGGTGGTGAATACCATACAATTTTGGGCAAATTGCAAGCCGTCAACGGATTTGAGATATCTTTACCAAGAGCCGTTTGCTCTGGATTAGCCAATCCTTTAGTTTATCAAACATGGCGATCGATAACCAAATGAGTAAGTGTAGAACACTTACTCCAAAAAAAATTTTGGCCAAAAGCGGAATTGGTATAATTATATGATAAAATTCGTGAGAATTCCCCACACTTAGAAATGAATATTGCCCTCAATATTCAAAGTACCGTGATTATGCCGAAACCAAGAACGTAAAGGGAAATACTACGGCCATTATTTAGAAAGATGATTTTTTTTTTTTTTTTTTTTTTGAAACATGTGGGCAACCCCCACACTAGGGTGGTAGAAAGAGGTAAGAAGACGAAATATGGGTGAGAACCCATATGGCATGCTATTTTTTTGATTACCGAGTCGCTAGCTTGACTCGACCCAATTCATTTGTTCATGGGAAGCAAAGTGGAAGAAACAATCTCCATCGGACTTTCATTCAAGATGTTTGGATAAACATTTGAAGTATGTGAAAGTTCCACACCGATGAGATATACATAGAAAGAGGCATGCCCGGCTCACGGATGGTACATGAAAATGCCGGGGTCAAGATAATGTCTTCACTCCCGAAGGAGTTAAGACATGGAGAAGTCACACCGTATGTGAAGAAAAGAAGGAGAATCATGATGATGATCATGACTAACTCTCATTATCGGAAGGAGAATTCATGATTTTGGATCATGAATCTCATCGATGAGGATAGAATCATCATCACATGATGGAAGAGATAAGATAGAATACAGAGGTGGGACAAGTGGTGTGCTCGAGAGCTAGCAATTTCCACCACTTCCATGATGGTCTCTGTCGGCCTCGGACATTTCATCGAAAAGAGGATTTACTTTCTCAAAAGTGTAGTCATTATTAAATTCAAAAGAGGATTTGAGAAAATCCGGAAGTAACCTCGAAATGTCAAGAGAATCACAAAAGGCAAATCACAATCACTATCGGATATATCCTCGGACTCACTTGGGATTGGGACAAGATCCTCAACACTAGATGATTCCGTTTCCGAAATAGTCTTGAGATGATCATCCTCCATTATGAGAGAGTCTTTGGAAGCAATAATAGGTAAGATAGGTGTGATAGCAATAGGCGAGGAGTTGAGAAATAAGATCGTTCAATTGAGTAACACTCTCCTCGTCGTAATCATAGTATTCCTTCATTTGAATACTATCCTCATCATCGTCGTCATCATATCGATTCTTATATTCATCTGTGAAGCTTACACACCATTCTTTTCATTTGCGGTTTCTTTCGAATGCGTATTTCTTGAACTTTGAGGAAGATTACACTCCTCGTAATCATTGAAATGATGTGAAGGCTCGGAAGTCCGATGACCGATGGAATACTTTGGGGTTGGAAATTGTCAAACCGGAGAATTGGAATTTTCAAAATTTTGATTCACCTGGTGACATTCAAAAGTGGCATGAGGACCCCACAATTCTCACAGAGATAATTGGGAAAATAACTTTCACCAAAGTTCTGATTGTAACATGGTTCCGGCTCATAGACAAGCGGGACCTGTGGTGGACAATCAAAACCGTAATGAGAATCATTCCCACAAAACTCGCATGAGTGGGATTCGTATTGGGGGTGTGGAGGTAGGTAGGAAAAATCGGGTGCTTCATTATTTGAAATGGGATCGGGATTACCGACAAACTTGTCTCCGAAACCCACATTGGTACATCGCCGACAATTTCCACCGTTAAATGGACCTCCACACCAGGAACATGTCGAAAACCATGACATGAAGAATTAAACGGATAAGAGGGATAAGAGATGAAGAATTAAACGGTTATAGAGGATAAGGAATGGAGAATTAAACAGGTTTGAGGATAAAGAAATGTAGAATTAAACAGATTAGAGGATAAAGGATGGATATTTTTGGATTTTTGAAAAAATATGTTGCAAAAACAAAGAATGAAAATCTTTTTGGATTTTTGATTTTTATAAGAAAATATAAATACATACGGATGGTATAGACAAAGAGTGAATATCCAAATCACTAATCACTAGACGGAAGATAATCACCACAGCTCCGGCGTGCGCCAAAATTTGATCTGCGCTAAACCGTCAAGTCTAATCACACAAACCGGTCACTTGTGAATGACCACCGTAATGACTTAAAACAGTTCGAACACAAATGCAATGAAGATCCGAGGAGTATAGTGTTTCCCGGTCGTTATGTCCCAATGAGCTATGCAATGGATTATCAAGCGTTTAGTGATCGCGAGATTTGAGCGGAAAAGGATTTGAATTATTATGACTAAGGAAAAGTATACAAACTACAAGGACTAAAATGCAAATTAAAGGAAATTAAAAGATAAAATCTATTAAATAAACGCTATCACTATAATTAAAATGATGTTTTTCTATGATTTATAAAACAAAATAACTTAAATAAACTATTTTAACTAAAACTTAAACTTAAATTATCTAAAAACGTAACTTAAAACGAAAACGTACGTTATTTATAAAAATTACGCTGGAGCGCAAGATAAAACGTAAAATTTGTGAAATAAAAGTCCTACAAATGTAAAAACAATTTTCTCACGTACTACATGACAAAAGAAAATTTTAGGAAAAAGCCGGGTATTTTTTTGAGTTTTAATTTAATTATTATGAATTAAAAACTATTTAACACTAATTAAATTATTAAAAATACTAAAACATTTTGGAAAAATCTGAAAATTTTATAATAAATACTATGAATACTACTGAATTAAAGAAAAATAAAAAAAACTGGTACTGCTGTTGAAATAAGCTGTTAAAAAGAGGAAATAAGCTAATAAGCTTAAAATAACAAAGTACTATTAAATATTAAGTGAAACAAATACTAAACAAAAACACAAGTAGCACAGATGGTGGTGGGTTCTTTCTTGGCGTGGTGAGGCGTGACGGTGTTCGAATCTGGCAAATTGCACTTTTCCACTTTTGTTATTATTATTTTTTTTTCTTTGGGACATGAACTAAAGATCAAATTAGGACTTTTTAACAAAAAAATAAACTTAGCAAGGCTTCAAAATACGCTGCTAATGGGCTTATGACAGCGGCAACAAGCAAATGGGAGTGTTTGGCTTACGGACTGCCCAAATGACTCATAAGCTAACAAAAGCTTGAGCTAGGCTACGTAGCACCTAAGGATCTTAAATAAGCTAAAAGGACAACTAATAAGCTCAAAAAAAAATACCATATGCTGCTGATTTAGGTGCACTAAAACAGCCTATCAGGGGGTTTTCAAACCTGCAAATAAGCTACATAATGAGTTCTAAATTCTAAAGTAAGTGAAAACAAATCAAGTTCATACATCTAATAACTAAATAGCAACTAAGAAGCTTTAAAAAAAAAGAAAGGGAGGCTGTTTGGGACAGCTTCAGTTACAGGTACAAAAGGGCAAAGGGGGACTGTTTTTATGGGTAAATTTAAGCCACTAAATAAGCACCCTACCCACTAATAAGCTAAGCCAGAGAATCCTAGTTTTTCTAACTACTTGTGACATCAAATCAAGACCTACTTCTAATATAAACTATACTAAAATTAAGCTAAAAAAATAAGGGAACTAGGGGCTGTTGACAGCAAGGAAAAAAAAAAGAAAACAAAGAGCAGTCAAAATTTTTTTTGATTGCTAACTACTTCTAAAAGTAAAAAAAAACTCCTTTTAACTAAGTTACACAAACTGAATAGACATCTAGCTTAAGCCACTTGAAGACCCAACATGGGTCAAAAGTGGATTTTGACCCAACTTCTATGCAAATCCAAACACCCCCGTTAGGGGCAGAAAAGGTTGAATCTTGTGAAAAAACTTGGTTTGGGACCTCAAAAACTGATTTTGCACTACTACAAAAACTCAAAATGAGTTTTAACCAACTAAGCAAACACTTTTAAAGCACAATGACAGATTCAAAACTTGAACCAAAAGTTAAATTTGCATAAACTTTAAAACTGGAATTAAAAAAAACATAAACTGAATTTGCATTAACTGGAAAATTAAAAAGTACATTAAAATTAAGTTACAATGAAAGTAAAAGTGGTACTAGACATTGAATTCTTGACTAAAAATAAAAACTAGATTAACACTACAAAACTAACTAACTCCCGTACAAAAATACTACAATCTTTTTATACTAAACAGCTATGGGGTTTTCTCTCCTCCTTGTGCTTCTTTTCATTTTTTTTTCGCTTGTCTAGTTAAAAGCATGCCAAGTCACGCGCTCTTTCCTCTCTCCCTCTCTGTCTCTGTTTCTTGCATCCAATGCTCGTGACCATGGGCAAAAGGGAGATGGGTTTATGTCTGGTTGCGAGAATATGTCGGGAGGAGTGGGATTGATGAGTTTTTAGTTTCTTGTGTTTTGTGTTGTGTTAATGTGTGTTGGGCGGAAATGAAGAAGGAAGGAGAGGGTTGTTAACAACTTGGGTTGACCGGGTTAGGGTTGGATGGGTAGGGATTGGGCTTGGGTAAATGTTTGGGCTAAGGGTAGTTTTTTGGTTTAAAGTAATTTGAACTTAGGATAGGATATGAGTCCATGAATCTTTTAAGGGACTAATCTTGTAATTCGAAAATCCGGGGTCATTCATGTTCATTACGAAAATGTTTTCCAAGGGCCAATCTTGACATCATCCGAAAATTCCAAGGACCAAATCTGCAAATCAACCAAACTTGAGGGACCAAAGCGTAGTTTTCCAAAAATTATTTTAAGGGCCATAAATGACAAACTTTATAAACCAAGGGCCATAAATAATATTTTCCATTTTAAAAATTCTCGGGACTTGTTTTGCCATTTTTTGAAAGTTGGGGACCGAAAGCGCAATTATGCAAACTTTGCTCATTTTTCATCGATTTTAAACATTTTGCATCTGAAACATATAAAATACAATTTTGAGATATTTCAGTATTTTGATGCATTTCTGAGCGTTTTTAAACGTTTTGCAGTTCCGATTTGACCAAAAATGATGAGTATTTACACACTCATCATCGTCTAACTTTCACAGAGTTATCGTGCGTGAAGTTACCTAAATATGATGTTGTGATGCCTCACACACGGTCATTTTATCGAGTAATTGCATATTCACATGTAACTATTATTCCGATATACCGCAACATTCAGGGGGAAGTCGTTTCATCTCGTCTTTCACGGATTGTTTGGTGTGAATCTTCCACATATGTGAGATGATCTTGTTGATTTCTTGCATGTTACCCCCGAACGGATTTTTCGAAATAAGTCAGATTTACCTTGTGTGGTTTATCGCTCATCTACAAATTCATTGCGTCGAAAACTTCAAAAGTTAGAGGAAATGTTCACTACATCAAAGTTTGAATCTGTGAAGGCGGTTGTCGGTTTGGGGGCGATTCGAAACTTCGCCAAAAGAAGTGTCGGAGAAGTCGCTAAAGACATGCAACATGAATTGGGGAAGTTAATCCAATTTATGCATATTACATCATTTGCCTACAAGTGAAGAAAACGGTTCTCAAGTCAAGGTACCAGAAGAAGACAAAGAGCGTAAACATTCATCATCCTCAGCACTTGAAGAACTTATGAAGACCTTTCTTTATTTGTTTTCTATATTTGTAGTAAATGTTGTAACTAATCCCTTATGTCGTCCCATTGGGGGAAGATTGTTGGAATCGCTCCTAACTCATAAATGGAACGACATTGACGGGATTACATTTTCTATCTTTGTTACCTTAAACACATAGGCTTGTTATGTCAATTTCCCATTGTTGTATGTGTTTGGGTATATATACCCCTCCATACTTCCATGGAGGGGTGAGTCTCATTTGTGTAACTTCATCTTTCATAAATAAACACACTAGTTTCTCCCTTCTCTTTCTAGTTTCTCTCACTAACTTGAAGATGGCGTTCTTCCATCTTCCAAGACCTCCCGATTCACTAAATCACCCATACATACGATCCTAACAATTAGATAAGTAGAAGTAATCGGTAGAAGTACCACTCCCAAACCAATTGCCCCAAGACATTTACCTTAGCTTTCTAAAAAACCACAAAAAGTTAAAAAGAATCATCCTCAACCCCCACCTTCTCGTCATACATTTCTTACTAGCATTCCTATTCCCCTAGAGAACAATGTCAATCCCCGAGGCTTACCCAATACAACACTACAACGATTAGTTTCACTGCCTAGGAGGTTGAAAAACTTGCTCGAAGAAAAGGAAGTTTCCTTTGACCCCGAGTGCGCTCCGTACACGCATCAACTATGCTAACCAATAGAGTATTACTCTAGGACTTAGTTCTTCTTTGGAGAAGGGTTTGGGCTCTTAAAAATGTTATGACTATTTAGTATGAGAGCTTGGACCCTTCTCTTTACATTGAGTTATTTATAGGCGGATATGTTTTATGGGTATTCGTAAAATAGAAGCCATTTGATATTTGGACAGGCTAAAGTCCAAATAGTATTTTTGCTTCTATTCTAAATTACAGTTGTAAACGTTCTTTCGGCATAACTATTTGTACTTGAGTACTTCTTGATCTTTGATAACTTATCTTTCCAAGAAGTTTTCCGCCCATTCTTCTACGCCTTAGTTACTCAGGGAGAGTTATTATCATCACTCTTTGACTCCATTATTCAGGTCTTGATTCCTATCTTCAATCTCTGAGCTCCGCCTCAAATAATGATAAGTCTTTTCTTCAAGCTCTGAGGAATATCTTGTGAATGACTCTCTAATTACTGTTCATCAGAGACAATACACTTAGGATGTTATTCATTAAAATCTATACTTATGAGGTTTTGGGCTCTGAATCGAACCAACAAATGCAAAAGTTTTTGAAAGAAACACAAATGTGATTACAAATAGCCTTTCTAGGAATAGTACACGAAATATGACCACAAACATGTTAAAGAATCGATTGGTTCTAACGACATGGTCCACAATCACTATCTAGAAGAAGCGAGGAAAAAGGCATATATTCGAAAAGACGGCATTTTAGGTGAAAACCCTACGGTAATGAATTCTACAGGAATGCAAAACACTACTAGTAGTAGCAAATAATTACCTAGGAACACTCAACAGAAGACTAAGGATTGGCTTGTACCTAAGAGTAGTTGCGCAAAAGAAAATGCTATGCACGTAGAATGCAACACTAGAAATTCAAAGTCTTCTTCGAACAAGAAACAATTTCCAAATGACTGTAGTGACAAAGTTAAGGTTGTTGTTTTAAAAAAATATCGAATTTTTCTGTCCTACATGTAAAATATGTGTCTTTTCAGCTAATCTTGATGCATGTGTTGCATAATATCTTAAGAAAGTAAAATCACGTGCTAAGGCACAATCCACTAAGACACAAAAAAGAAACAAACCCATTGACAAGAAGAAAAATGATAAGAAACCTAATAGGTGGATCTCTACATGACGTAGTTTTTCTCAAAATGAGTCTTTTGATGCATCTGAAAAGAAAACAACACCTAGATCTTGCCTTAGGTGGATACCCACGAGAAAAGTTTTTAACAACGTTGGTCTTAGATGGATTCCCACTGGAAAGATTTTTGATACTTGCGCCAACAAATAATAGTGAACATCATCATGATAATGAAGTAGACACCACTAAAACCGTTGATAGTGAACACCCTCAAAGTACATCTTGTATTTCTAACACTGTTATTTGTGAAAACTCTTCTTTTTTGGATGCAGGTTCAAACACTCAATGTGGTAAAGCAGAACTTTATGCCAATATCGAATTTGGAAATCCTTTTTTTTTTATTCCACTCTTAACTCCACTTTTACTTGTCCATACATAATTTTTTCTTTCCTCAAATCTTCTTTTGTAAATACTTATCAGTAAAACCAAAAAATAATTTCCTTTTATTTCAGAAATACAAAAAGCAAAATACAAAATTATAAAATTTTCAAAAATACAAAAACAATGTAAATTGAAAAATCCAAAAACATTCTTCTCCGACATGTCTCTTGTATAATCAATATTCTTTACATTTCAAGAAATATCATTCAAACAATGATATGGAGATGTCAGATGCTTGAGCAAGATTTTACATAAAATGTTTTCAAAACATGTCATTTCTCAACATTTCCGTAATAGCTTCTGAAGCACTTAGCTCAGAACCCGAGCTTAAACATAATGGCTTGTAAGTATTTGAGCTTGCAACCCGTTCTTTAAAGAAAGGACCATGTTGTACGTGTCAGTGCGACAATCCTAATGGATAAGAAAAGAAGTTTTCTTACATTTTGGAGCACGAATTCTTCAAGATTTTTCAAAAATTATTTTCAAATCTATCAAAGTTGCTCATTCAAATGTCTTATGTACACATTACAGTGCACAACTCAATTTTCAAATAAAGGAATTTTTGTTCAAAACCATCATCTTTTTCAAACACCAATCCTAAAACAAATGAAGATAAATCTTCTACAATATCTTCCAAGATTTTCAAACTCTTCTCTTTCTTGAGCACATTTCCTTCAAAATTCTTCAATAAGATTGTTCAAAATCTTTCATAAAGTGCTCAAGATAACTCCCTCATAAAAACATTCACCATACTCATTTTCTAAAGGAGGAGTTAAAAACATTTGTTCCAAATTCATGCTAATCAGTTTCTCCATATTGTCTTTCCGAATGAAAATCAATTTTCATTCAAATATTATCAAAAATATCTCGGAGATGCTATTTTTGAGGGGGAGAAAATGTGATCTAGACTGGTTTATCTCAAAATTATTGACTCAAGGTTTATTTGAAAATGTGAGAAACTTCTAATAAGACTTGTATCTAGACGTGTAATAATTTCAAGTTGGTTAATACGGATAGTCGTCAAGTAAAAGCTGATGATAGACCCCTTTAACTAGCGACGTAAACGTGTCTGGAAAATGACTTGTCTATTTAGGGTCTATCATTTCAGAAATGTGCTTTTGATTACTCATCCCAACATGTGCAAAATCTCGTCTTCTTATATGCACATGTGTAGTGGGAGTATTTCTCAAAATGAAACCTTTAAAGTGTTAATAAAAGTTGATTTCTCATAAACACTTTGAATGATTTTTAAATGGTTTTATGGCAAGGATTACCATACCTAACCAACAATATCCAAAAGAAGATATAAGGTGGTTAGGATTTAGCTTCTATCCCATGGTCCAGCCAGAGCCGGAGGTACCTAACCAGGGATATTCCACTAGCTAGAGTAGAAGTCCGTAGGTCAAAAAACAAATGATTGTGAAAAAGGGAATGAAGGGGTTGAAGAATAAAAAAGAAAAGTTAATGTAAGGGTGAAAAGAAATAAGCCCTCCATAAACTTAGGATAGAAACTGACTCAATACATATGCTATTAGTTATCCAAAGATGATACTGATATTGAAGACATACATCATGGACCAGTGATGTAATGTACAACCCATCCCTAGCCACTCAAGTTTCTCCCAACATATTCTTGTTTCGTTTCTCATGGAGATTAAACACGTAATCTATCGGCCTCTCACTCCGAGATGTGTTGATATTGAAAAGGTGGCAGTATCCTCCGACTTTCGCTCACTAAACTAAAGTGCACTGATCAAGTCTATAGCCATGAGATTCAACAATAAAATCTCGTAGGACACATGCCAAATCTACACTTGTTGTTCATCAATAAGAACACAAGTTGTAATTTTAGATTACTTCATAGATCTGAGTAATCTTGCCAGAACATTCATGAGTGGAATCATACTTGTGATCCACAGTGATCGAATGAAAATTCCTGTCAGTGTCAACATCAAACAGCACTGATAGCAGGTCACTTCGTTAACCCTTTATGGATTTATGTCTCAAATGGTCTACAGTCGTGGAGTTACACTTCAGTGTACTCCAGCGGCTCACTTGCCTTGTTGTTAGCCTTCTTGAGGGTATCCAATTCAGGAACATCCCTTGTGAGGATCCGAAATGTGTTTACATACTATGCTACTAATACTTTCGACATCTAAACTTGGAAGTGCTAAAAATCCAGCGAAGGAGATTCCTTTCATGAATCGAGTTCTGAAGACGTGGGTCTTTACTTGGAATTATCCAATGTATTGATAACTGTCCTTAATGGGATTTCAGATGGCTGATGTGCCCAACCAAGGTAAACGGAATCAAGACATTCATCAGTAAAACAATCGTAGTGGAAGGATTCTCTAAGAAAAGTCCATCGTGATTGATTGGCCTAATGTGATTATTAGCTACGTTATTTGTGCAGGTATTGATGAGAGTCCACATAGGGAAAGACTGTATACCATCATTTCATTCTTCATCATCTTCAACTCCGCATGCTCATACTAATATCCTCATCAAAGATCAAGTCAAAATGTTCAAGACATAGTATCACTTCAGAGTCAAGAATCAAGATTTCAAAGATCAAGTTCAAAAAGAAATGAGGACTACATTAGTATGAAGATTATAGCTTTACAAGAAGTATGAGCATGTTGGAGAAGACGCCAAGACAAAATACTTGAAGATGTTAATCAAAGGCAAGATAAAGACAATAGATTCATTTAAAGATCACACAGCATGAATGAAACAAAGAAACTAGCACAACTGTTACACAACAAGATGCAAAGATCAAGATAACAAGCTTAAAAGATCAAAGATCAATGTCACAAAAAGAGATCTCAATGATCACCCCTTAGGGGGAGATTGTTAGCATTAGAAGTGTTGATCATCAACGGAATCAAAGAGAGATCTCAATGATCGCCCCTTAGGGGGAGATTGTTAGGAATAGAAGTAACGATCATCATCGAGTCATCAAGTCTTGTAATAAAGTAACGTGTAATAGTTACTTCAATAAGCTAGTCCTTTTGTATTACAATGTATTTTAGTAACCAATCCCACATCGCCCCATGAGGTAAACCATGTGAAGGTCTTACCTTATAAAAGAAGCTTTCTACCTCATGAGAAGAGTGGTGCTTCTAAGAGTGTTCTTTTATTCTTGTATCCCTCCTCTCTTTCTAATCTAATATTCCTTCCTTTCTCTCTCTAGAAGTTACCATCTCCATCTCTCTTTATCTCTCTATGTCAAAATCTTATATTATCTTTGTTTGTGTGAAATGATATAGTATTTGGGTTGCTACATAAAATAATTAACACATTAATTACCAACATCGAGTTACTTAAATTACCAAGAAAAGTACGAATCTTTGAATCTTGAATCTTTAACTTTACTTGGAACTTGGATCGAAATTTTAATAACCAAATTAGGTTATCTCTATTAAAGCATACATACGCGTCACAAGAATATGCGTATGCTAGTATACGTCACGAACACCAACGAAAACACATTCTTGGTTTGGTTTGGACTTGCGATCGAATACACCTTGATTGGTGGTGTTGCCAATCGGTTTTAGGGGACAAAGGGGTAGTTCGGTTTTGATTTAGGTTCAGGAGTGCAAGGAAGATAATGATTAGTTAATAATGAACACAAGGGTGCATTATATAGTCATTAAACTTTTTGGACATTTTTTCACTCCTAGTTCCTCTTAGATTAAACAATCGGTCGAACACCCCTCTTGGAAGGTTCTAGACTTGCGATTTGATCCCCCTATCTTACATTTTAGTCCTTAGTTTTATTAATAGGTATATATTCTACACTAGTAATAAACTTAACTTGCAAGAAAATAAACACCCCATTTTGTCCTTCTTGTTCGATCGGCCCTAACCAACAAGGGTTTATTGGGCTTGTTAGACTTTTACTAATTTTAACTAGTCTATTACAAGTTAAATAATTACCCCGATAATTAGTTACACGTCTAACGGTTAACTAACGTTCGTTAAATCATTTCGTGACTTAATATAATTAATATATAACATTTAATATTACTTATATTAATAAAATACATATTCTTCGGTGAATACGTATATGCCCCAATAGGCTCACGTATTCCCAGCCGTGTATCAACTAGACTTAAGAGCATAACCAATAGCTCCCACTTGCGATAAGTCATAACCAGATAATTCATACTAAGAATGTTAAGCGTCTAGCAACACCATATTGCTCCCAGAAATACTTGAGTGTGGTTTCGAAAAGCAGATAAGTTAAATGGTTTATAAATACACATCCCTTTGTTTCAGATACTTGTTAAACTATGGTTATGGATCTAAGTCATACCATATTGTTTAACTATTCTATTTCTCATTTTAGAAATTAATTCAGATTACCAAATGTAAAATAAGTACCATCTTGATTTACACTTTGGGCATGGCCATGCAAACATTTGATTAATTCAACGAGTGGCCCAGTAGTATCATAATCCAGAAGACAAGTGGAGGAACAAATTCTATCTTGACCACATGTGTCATTCATGTTATTCACGTCTCTTCCTAAAATAATCCTTATAGCCACCTTGTTCAAGATAACGTTAAACTATAATAAAAAAGAAATATCTACAAATGCAAAACCTGCTTCCATCTCAAGTTTGAGAATAAATAAGAATAACCACTTGGGAATTATCACTTAATGACGCCGATCCATAAAGTGATAAATCATAGGTTTGGGGAAGTCCAAAATCCATAGCACGTAGATAACATATGATATTGGCGAACAATCATTTTAATAGCAATCACACAAGTGCTATATCACCAAACACTCACATTTTTCTTACTTTAAAAATACTCCCGTACTATTGATCGACAATTTAGAGTAAAATAAAACAATAAAATACTCATGGATTAAACATGAAAATATAGGACACAATTAATATATGAATGAAAAACTCGAGTACCATGTATATTGATCACCAATATATTGATCACCAAAATAATAATTGTTTGAAATATCCTATTATCCAAATACTAAAAATCAAAATAACTTTACATGAGACTACGAACTGAATGAAGACCAATATTACTAACACGTTCATTATGTTTGGTCAAAGGCAACACCTTAATAAACGGATTAGCTAAGCTGTCATCTGTTTGAACTTTGTTAAGGCTGCCCCCAATAAGCAAATCGCTTGTCGATCGAGGTGAGGTGGCGATCGAGTGGAGTCGATCGTTGCTAATGTGGTGAAATCGATTGCCTACCAAAAACATACAAGTGAATCGTCTGGCCGATCGAATCTCATTTGCTTTCTTTCTTTTTCCTTTTTTTTTTTCTTTTTCTTTTTAAACTTTGGCCGTGCTAGATGAGAGATTTTTGGAAACAAAATGGAGATGAGAGATTTTTGGAGATGATGATCTCCTTGGGAAGGATAACTTATATATAGAAAATTTTCACTTCAGCCCCTGAAGTTCTTGCAACTTATCAAACACAACTAAACATTCAAAGTTATGTGTTAAAAATGTTTAAAAAAAAAATGTGTTAAAATTATTATGACATTTAGTTTGTGTTAAAAAAAGAAAAATAATAAAAAAAAATTAAAAAAATTGATCATGGTCGCTTTTATCGCAAGATCCAATCGCCGAAGGTCATTTGGAGAGAAAAGGACGTGACAGAAAAAGTAAGTGATTGAATCCCTTACAGAGGCAACCTAAGAAGAACTTCATTATCTGCGATAATCTCTCGGAGATAATAAACATTCCTTTTATACTGTTTGGCGTCTTTATGAGCTCCAGGATAATATTTATTATAAATTAAACACGATTTGAAATAAAGCAACAACACTATTAAAGAACTAGGCAATTTGTGTCGAGCACCTTATTTCATATCATATCTACAACGACACAGATATGACTCAACCTTTCATCTTCTAGAAAATCAATAAGTAATTAAGTATGCATGACACTTGCAGATGAAACTCTTTTATTGGTTAAAAGCAAATCCAAGTTTATACTTGCAAACTCCAAAAGTTCAGCATAGTGTCTGCTATTGTCGATATATGCCTGCCAAGTGTCCAAAAAATTTGTGATGTCTCTGTGGTGACCATTTTAGAAACAAAATAGTTGATAGCATAGCTTAGTCATAATACTATTTCATTATAGAGCAGACTCGATAAACATGATTCATAAAATTCAAAATTGGGTGACTTTGATTAATTTATTAGAGTTGAAAAGCAACCTCTCGAGAGCAGACAAAACTTCAAATTTCACCCATAATTCTATATTTAAAGCATTGTTTTATTAGCAAACAAAATAGGAAGCGGAGGGGAAAAGATGTGCATCTATCAAGTCATTGATTTCTGACTCCATGAGTTTAGAACTCAGTACTCACTCATCCCATACTCTCTTTCAGTTCCTCAAAAGTAACTGTTCCACAGTTTTCGGTGTCAATCAGCTTGAACCACTCCTTTAGTCCGCTAATTTTTTCTTCCGAAAGTGTTTCTGCAAGCACCTACACATAATGTAGAGTCAGTTAGAGTTCCTCAATTTTATCTTATTAATGTGTGATTTACGTTATATTTTATCTTTAACAGGTCAAAACAGGGAACTATTAAAATTTATTAAAAAGAACTGAACCAAGCTGATACAGATTGGCCAAACATATTTGAAAATTTATTGTATACTATATATAATTTTGCACCGATTGTCTTTCTTGAGAGGGTTTTCTCCAAGTTATTCGACCAAGATTCTCCCAAGCGGTTAGCTTCCTTTTATCTGGTGGTGAATTTGATGTCCCGTAGGGTGACGACCTTGGGCTCTACTGTCAGATTTCTGAGTGGGTACCCGTTGGGCTATCTTGGTGCATGGCCTCTTTTCGCGTTGTCCCACCACCTAATTATTTGGTGGTGTACAGAACTTGTGTGCCCGTGTTTACCAACTACGCCGTCCTGGGGATGACGTAGTAATCGCGGATGAGAATGCCGCGACCCGTTACAAGGAGTCCCTTGACCTCCTGCAGGTTATCATATTTGACACAGTTTTCAGTGACCTCAACTTCACCTGGTTTTACATTTTACCCAACCTTCCCAAACTACTCATTTAGACACCTAAGTTGAACTATTGTTTCCAAACATCCCTTATTATGAATCATAAAACTCAATTCAATTTATTAATCAAAACTCAATTCAATTTATGAAAGCATGTAGACTGATAAATGGGTCTCGATCCTTATGTACCGAATTGGTAAGTCACATTTTTTGACCAATTATGAAACCCGCATAAACCACCCCTTTAAGCACCTTAAAATATTATTACACGCACCATATTAAGATTTCTACGTTCTTTGAGCCATTAGAAAAATACCCATTTTCAAACACACCTTTTGTGGCTCGCTTGTTTGGCCTGATAGTACTTCTAACAAAATAAACTATTAAGGCCACTCATAATAGACCGACTCGTACCAAGGTTCACCGGTTGGGACAATTAATAGTATTTGACAGTTTGATATTCAGCACTAACCTGACCACCTTTCTCAATATTAAAACTGGTGCTCTCATGAATTATACCAACATCAACGCAGCCTCGACACGTTCCTCGTACTCACCGCTCGTGTAGATTATTGTTTTAGGTTTCCAGCCAAACAATTATAATCAGAAAGAATTGGACCTGAACAACTTTAGAAAGATAAACCCGAATCAATAGGGAGACATACAACTCTCTCGCATATATTATTTTATAATTTAAATGTAAAAGACAATAAATACCTTTAAAAAAAGGATAATGATGGCACTGCGAGACCTAAGCATCAAGAGCCATGAATAAAAGAGCATTGTCCTTAAAAAGTAGATTATTGTCAATGATAAATGTCGATTATAGTACTAAAAATTGTATTCAATATGATTGTCAAAGTAAATATCGACCCATTTAGTTAAAACTTATGTATGGGTTGATCTTGGTCATGTTTTTTCTAACGACACCATTCTTGATGTTGCACGTTTTAATTTCTGTTTGAAGAATACAGGATCCTAGTGAATGCTATGTGGGATTTAATAAGAAATTACATTAAAAATAGTCTTATACCAGCCCCTATAAGTTGTTTCATAAGTGGAAAAGTTAATCTGATAAGCAATCTCTAACATCCCCTATAAGTAGTTTCATAAGCAATCTCAAACAACCCCTATAAGCAGTTATTCTAATAAGTAATCCCAAACAGCCCCAATAATTAGTTTCTATAAGAAATCCCAAAAATCCCTTAAAAGTAGTTATTCTAAAAAGCAATCCCATATAGGCTTTATAAGCAGTTTCATAAGCAATCCCAAAAGACCATAAAAGTAGTTAGTTTAATAAGCAATCACAGATAGACCATACAATGTATGATATAGCCTAATGATAGTTCACATGTGTTTTTTTTTCGTAAAAATAAACAAAAGAAAATGATCATACAAAAATATTAAAAGAGTGCTCATTTTATTTTTGATGATATAAAACTGAGTATCTCACCGGATATATTGGTAGAATATGTTTTCCAAAATACTAAAAAAGTACTAATGTGATTACAAAATACATTGATCATACAATTGATAGAGACACATATCTAAGTACCCCATCCCCTTACTGGAGTATAGAAAGAAAAAAAAGATCATAAGCTCTTTAGATATACATAGAAACTTAACCTGGCCCCTTTACATGCATGACACTTGACGGTGGAAGGAAGGCTTATAATAGTTTAAAAGTCAACGTCAAATTAAGAAAAATGAAAGAGTTTAACATCTTGGAAATATCAAGATGCTTTTATCTACTTTTTTGTAGTGGTATTATCATTTACATCTTTAGATTTAGAATGTGAATAAGATTTGAACGGTTGCCACTGATAAAAGTTAATCGTAGCCTAATTGCCTATATCTTTTGAAAATAAAATGTAGAAAGCATGGATACCTGCTAAATATATCATACAAGAAATAACCTCATCGGAACAGGAAGCGTGATTATAATGATATATCCCTGAGTAAGACTCCTGTAAAAATGTTTTAGGATCAGGAGATTCAAAACTATATAATTGATAGAAGTATGGTTTGTCCATTCATTATTTTACAAAATTTATCTCACAGTATAATAAACATGAACTTATTATCACCTTTTCATACATGACTTAAGTTACAAATTTGTATCTGTTTTGCACAAAATAGGGTTAGAATGAATGGGCCAAAAATGGTGTGGGTTTAGTTGACCGCATCTAAAAGTACTTTCTACCTGAAACACCAACATCAAATATTCAAATGTCAAAACTATATTGTAGGCATACCAACATCAAACATCAAATACTACTCTTTCTTGGTGATGATGATCTAACACCTTGAACTTAAGGCTATTGTCACATACCTACCGAAAAGAATTTAAGGCAATTATCACTTTAATTCACCATTGGTGTCAATCTACTTGTAAGTCAATGCAAAGTCACGGAAGAATTCAATGGCGTCTATTTACTTGTAAGCCAATAATCTCATTTATATGTTCAAAAATATTTTCCATACATGAATGTTTATTAAAGTGAGAACAAAGTTGCATATTATCTACGACACAGTTAGGCATCCTTGAGCCACATTCATTAACAAATACCATCTTTACTACCTTTCTGTAAGTGGTCACAACAACTCCAACATTCCTACGAGACATTTCTTTACTATTAGATGTAAACTAGCAAAGTGTTTGATAACAACTTAAACTGAGAAGGGCACCGCTTAGCTAAAACAATGTTGGTGGCTAAACAAAGAAGATTTTTTACAGGCTGCAGGAGCACCCAACAGATACTTTTTGGCACCACGGGTGGCATAATGATGCCTACCTGCTAAAAAAGAAAAAGAACGGGTCAAATTGGTCAAACTGTTCATCATATAAAACAACTTGTGAACAAATCTACAAACACGAATTACCATCAAATTATTGTATGTTAATGATGACCAAATGTGTTTTGAAGTACCTCAATAGTGTTTTTTAAATATGAATATTTATCTTTCTAATCGACATCATTTATCGCTCTAATTACCGATCAACAACATTATACAGATAAGCAACAAAGAGTAAAATTGCGTCATTCAATGCAAGTATAGTCTGAAGTTGATCCACCAGTCACATCATTTTTACAACATCCATAAAATTAGCATGAACGTAATAGGCCAGTGGCAATATGAGCGGCTGAGTGGGTTGAATAATATGTCTAACATGCTCAAAACATTTTTACTAGACACAACAAAATTCTAAGCACTAGAGTAGAAGTTAAAATATTAACTCAATTAGTAACAAAATTATAGAGGCCGAGAATAATACATCATTATACAAAGTCACATCACTATACATATTATAGAATTTATATTCTCTCGTCAAGAAAAGTAAGGTGTAACAAAATTTTCAAAGAAGATGCACAAAATGTATATATAATGCATTTAAGAACCCAAAAAGTCAAGAATTAGCATGCCAGTACTTCAAAAATAAAAAAAGTTCATTGAATAAAATAAACTAGTGGACTCACATCATTTTTCAAGCTGAGAGTCTGCGTCTCTAAAATATATTAAGACAATAACAAATCAGTGGTTTTAAATATATAGTCACCTAAGAAATCTAATTACGTTATCTTGTACCTACAGATTGGAATACTATTTACAAATGAATAAGAAAAGCCAAGTCCCAAGATTTTCCTGCAAATGGAACATACTGCGCCATTGAAACTAAAGCTCATGCAAGTTTTACAAAGGGTAAAAGCCATAAAATAACAACGATCAAATGTACCGATTGAAACACTTACTTTTTATTAACATATACACCACGTATTTTCAATTTTGTTCGACTTCACCCATATGACCGATTTATATTAATATAATATCATATTAAATAATATTATTTTATTACAATATGGGTAAAGTCGAACCAAATTGAAAAGCGCCAGAGTGTATAATAAAAAGTAAGTGTTCAAGTCGACATTAAAAAGACGTCATATTTTACTTTTACCTTTTACAAAATACTCAACCTGCAAAAATGAAGGACAGCAACAGGGTAAAGTCATTTTGCATCATAAAAACCAACGAAGGCGAAATGAATGAAGGCTAAGACCGGAATTGTTAAACCATACCTGATCACATGTATTTATACAGAATAACAACCAAGCTCCATATTTTCACCACGTATTAACCTCTTTCGGCTGATCACATGTATTTATACAGAATAACAACCAAGCTCCATATTTTCACCACGTATTAACCCCTTTCGCTGCAAAAATTTGATCATGAGATACAGATAGTTTATTCAAATGAAATAACAAAGCATTATTTCATATTTTCACCAAGCATACTTTAAAAAGCAGTGCTACTACAAACTTTAATAGAGTTGCTACAACACAATAAGGTTTTTATATGTCATGAACAAAATGTGAGCCATATCATCCTTAAAAATTTTAACTATTCTGTGAGACATAACATAAAATTTGAAATTGAGAACAATGATTGAGAGATGATACGACTGAAATTAAACTACACTTTGCGATGGACCTCTAAACTCACTCCCCTATAGATTAATAAAACGATTTCAAGTGTACGTAACTGTATTAGAAATACGAAGCACTGTGGTATTCTAAAGAGCCTTGAGCAATCATTTCATAGACAAAAACCTGGTCTCATCATGAACGTAATAACTAATAACCCAAAAGATTGACGATATTATGATGTTTGAGTTTACCTAACCAATCTACTTCATTATGCAAACATAACCCAAAAGCTAGCGTTAAAACCTATAATTCTAATCTATTGAGCAGACAATTAAATTCATTATTGATACATAACAGCAAAGTAAGATGATTTCGTAATTGATAGTTACTCAAATCAAATTCGATACGGATAGGTAATTAGTTCAAATGTAATCACAATTTTGTCTAAACAATCATACGAATTTTAATAAAACAATAGTAACCAAATCACAAAAAAGAAAACTTACAATCTATTATCTATTATCTATTATATATAATAAAATAAGCTTTTGTACAAGCCTACTAAGCTATCAGCATTAAAAATTCGTTTAATGCACTTCCTTATTTAGCTACCATGTACAATACTTTTATGCATGACTTTTTTCAAAATAACCTGTTTTGAAACTGATAATTTTATGCAATACGTTTTTATAATAACCTTGCATTAAAAATTAGTCAAACACGGTATACACCTCTCTCTCTCTCTACACGCTCCTTATCAAAACAATCTTCCCTCCTTATCAAAACAATCGGTTCATTAAATCAAATAAAATCATTTGATGATGAAAATCAAAACAATCAGCTTTTGTACAAGATCAAGAAACATTGGTTACATCAAGAAAAAAGTCTCGGTTACATCGTTGTGCCGGTGATTTGTGTAGTGTTTGGTAAGTATCAATTTAGTTTTAATTTTAGGGTTTTGATTTATGTGTTGTAAATGACAATTAATTTTAGGGTTATAGCTTTGAATCCTACAATGATTCATAAACCCTAATTTGCTTTATACAAATCATCCTAAAAATAAGTTACGATTTTTTTTATTTTATCTCAAGTCTATGCCAGTTATTTGAGTTCGTATCTTCGATTCAAACAATTCAACATCCCTTTAAAGTCGATCTATGCCGGTGGGTGTTTCTTTTAAATTTTTTTATTTATATTGATTTGGGGTTTTTTCTTCTCATTTTGTGTTTTCCTTACAGGTTGTTGCAAACACAGATAAATGATGATCTTTGGAAGTTTCTACACAACATAGGGTAACTTTTTGTAACAACCTGTTTAATTGTTATTGATTTGGGTCTTTGCTTAATTGTAAATTATAGTTGTATTGATCTGGGTTTTACTATATTAACAGTATATTTTATTTGGGTTTTATCAGAGTTTTTAGTTTTAGAGTTTTAAATTGGGTGGATTTTGTGGTTACTGAATTAGGATAGTCTTAAATCAGTTTACTTTTGAATATTTAGATATGCGAAGATATTTATGATTGTTGGTTAAAAGTAGCTATCTATTTTAAAAATGTAGATGTTGGAAAGGAATTTGTTCCAAAAACTAAATATTGTGTTTCGAAGCTAATTTTATGAATTTTGAACATGTCCTTTTTTGTGGCTTTTTTTTATATGTGGTGACACTAAGACTGATAAGACATTGGTCTAAGATGTTTTCTGTAAATTTCAGATGGTGGGCATGTCTGTTAAGACGTTGGTTGCAGGATTTGTTTCTTCATGTGGATGTAGTTTAAGTAGTTATGCCACAATGCAATGGAAATACCAATGGACGACTAACAATGATCAGGTATGACCAAATATGTTACGACGGGAATACAAATATTGTAGCTGCTATATTCTAACATGCCCATTTGTTTATTGCAGATATGAAGACATCCAAATTTGCTTACCGTCTGAGGCAGTTGATAGTGTGAAAGTTGCATTGACGTCGATAATGTGTCCTATATATATGCATGGTATGTTTCTAATTACATGAATGTAATGATTAAATTGATAAGATTACAAAGATGGTTGTTTATTATGTTAGTCGTCCGCTACTCGACAAGTAAATTCCGCTTAAACTAAAGTCTTCCATCCGGATTATTACTCCATACTAATCACTACGCTAAGTTAACAGATCTGAGTTATTATTTTGTATGTTGAGGTAATATTCTTAAATATGACCAAGGTTTAATTTCACGTGTAGTATTGTTGTCTTACACGGATGTAGCTTAATGATCCGAATGCATGTTTTTAACGAACTTTATTCTAATCATATCCGAGTGTTCCTCTACAATTGGACTTTGAAGTTGGAGATTCTTTAATAGACCCTTCGATTTGTGATCGATACGAATATACAATCTCCTATTCACAATAAATACCGGTTATGATCTAATGATTCTCTATATTTTTGCGGGTTCAAGAATATCAAGCTCAAGTTGACTAATTAGCATACCTCCCGAAACCCATTAGCATCAAAAGAAGGATCCGTCGAATCAAACTGCAGCAAGTAAACTTTTGATTAAGCTGTGATAAAATGAATGATAGATACCATTTTCCCCCTTCAACTTTGTTGTTGATTACTGTCGACCACTTTTTATGGTTTGAATTTAGCTTATTTGTCCTGAACTCAGTTAAGCATGGCCAAATAGGGGCATGCTAAAATGTTACATTCCTTTTCGTCAAGTTATTATAGTTTTAAGCCAACTAAACAAACCTACCACCCTTGTGCATATATCAGCGTTTACCAATACTAAACTCCCACCCTTATGCATATATTAGCCTTTATCAATACTAAACTCCCACCCTTGTGCATATACCAGCCTTTGGCAATACTAACCTACCCCCCTTGTGCATATATCAACCTTTACCAATACTTTAAAAGGCGCACTGGACTCGAATCTAATCAATTAAAGTTCTTTGTTTCATTTTTAGCTAATTGGATTAGCAACCGTAAATGTGTATTGGTTCTATAGATAGGTTCTTGGCGTACCTGTTATTGATATATTCAGTAATAAACACACAAAGATCAACAGTACAAGAGTTGGGCATTGATATTGATAGCAAGATATATATTAGCCTTTGATATTGATAGCGCATTGTAGGAACTAATTCATTTGGCAAAAGAATTGTGTAGCATAGAATGGCCTAATTTTATGTTTTGATTAGTTTTTGGTGTTGATAATGGACTAAGAAAATTAGTTGTCCTCTTTAAATTCAAAGGAATTTTGAAGTACTATCATAAAATTATATATAAGTTAGCACATATAATGAGCATGTACAGACTGATATATGCTTTTTAATTGGGAATACATGGGTGGTCATTCTCACTTTATAATTGACTTGCAAATGTTTGAAGGGCCACCGATTTGATTATCATGGACAAGGAAGGCTACATATTTGGTGGCTATCCGTCTTAACCTCGGGAGAGGCATAGTGAGTATTATGGGGACATGAAGTCTTTCCTATTTAGTGATTCTTGTATTGGGTTGATTAGAGTTGATTGGGTGATTTAGTGATTACCGTATTGGGTTGATTAGAGTTGATTGGGTTCATTAGATAGCAAGAAATATCTTATATAAAGCTAACTGATGCCAGATAGTAAGGTAGTGACATGGTATGACTACGCGTCAACATGCTATTGCAACAGGGGATTTTATTGATTCAAAATTACTTGAGGTTTAGACAGGTGAGAGTGATTTTCACTCTTAAAAATGTAAACAAATTTTCACAATGAAAGTGAATTTAGAGAATTATTAATATTATGTTTCTTGGAAGATTTTGTTTTTCTGCTTTCGGAGTGAGTATTTTACTATTTTAACATATTGTTTTCAGGTAAATTTCATTGGTGCACAAGTGTTGGAGTACATATCAGATTATGTAAATTGTTCATTGGAGTTAATAGAAGAATTATTTTGATGGAGTTACGATTTACCACACGAGATAATGGAATGCATGTCGCTTTCCGTTCTTCATATGGTACTCGAGGTAAATATCACCTCTCTACCAATATCGCTTTTGGTTGTTTTGCTACATTTGGTTATCTCGCTTTGCTTATCTTAAAAGGCATTTGCGCTTTAAGACACGCATTATGACGGTATATTATTTAGGCTCGAAAACTTTAGTTGGATACATGGTGGGGACAACCCCCTTAAATGGTGCCCCTTTTCCTCATGTTTAATGTGCTTAACAATATAGGGTTCTTTCTGCAACTTTTTGGTATTTAAGGTAGTACTTCAACATGAAAATCACTTGAAAATTAATATAATTTGAATAAAATTGTTTTGGTGGCGATTATATATGTGTTGGGAATTGTAGTTAACCATCTTGCTTTTTTAACTGTAAATGAGTTGTTTTGACAGAATGGCTATTTTCTTATAATAGTATAAATAGGCACTTAAATTTAAACATGGTAATGTAAAGCTGCCAATTTATTAATGTTTATGAATGATATTTGTTTAAGTTTTGTTTAAGTGTAGTCGATTGTTGTCATTTAGAAGAGTGAAATGAATTTATGTGTGAGAAATTTTAGAAGATGGTTAGTAATTTTGAATGATTTTGTTTCGACATTATATATTAGATATATATCGGGTTCCCTACTTTTGACTGTGTTTTTTTTTCTTTTGAACCTGGGTGAGGGGTATTTCTTTACAAGTATTTCGACATTATATATTAGAAGTATTTTCGACATTATATATTTGAAGTATTTCTTTACAAGGAATTACTCTAATATTCTTGCATTTGCCGTGGCAAAAGGTACGCGTGTAGTTTTCTGCATTTATATGTTAATGCTACATACAAAGTTCAAGATTTTACATCACTACTTTTGCTTACGTTTCATAATAGAGTGGCAACCCCACTAAGGGACCACATCAAAATGGGCCGTATACATTTTATTGAGCTATTTTGTTTTTACAAACAGTTTCATGTTAGAACGGGTCAAAATGAGCATATGCGCTTATCAAATGTTGTAATAAGCTCATAAGCCCATCAAGTAAGCATGGACAAACATCCCCTTAGCAGTTATACGACTTACGTAGTGTTGAAGTATCAAGTATGGATCAATGTATAGGGAGACGTTAGTCTAATTGAAGTATCAAGTATGTATCAAAGTATAAGTAGTGTTAGACTTATGTACCAATATGCTTACTGCTGGGGAAACATAGTGAGGATGCATGGTTTCGGAAATTAAATATTCATTTTGAACTTATGAAGTAGCTAATAGTTAACATCAGGGGTATTTGGACTGCGTAGGTCATTATGAAAGATAATAAGCGATCAGGTTTACGAAATATGGATGCAAAAGGATTATGCGGTTGTAAAAATAAGCGATCACCATTAAAGGTATTGTCTAAATTTATGCTTTTTTTATGATTTATAAATATGCTATGTCTTTATGTTTATCATGCATTCGTCTTCATGTATCTGATATGTGTTATATGTCTTTGCATTGAAGTGTCTAACTTGGTGGGTTATTTTAATATTTGGCATATTTTAGGTGCATGAAAATTGATAGTTTAGAGTAGCAAAACATATTATGAATGAAATACTAAAGTGAGAATATTGTGGCTATGGATCTTATTGAACTATGAACATCAATTGACAATGTTAAGGGATGAACTGGTATACGTATTGAACTATATACACAAATCTTTACTAACTGATGTGATCTTCTAAAAATTTGTTGTTACACAAATGATAATTATGGTTTTTGAATTTGATGGATGTGATTCATGATCAAAACGGTAATATCTTAAATTATGTACAACAAACATTGTCTGCAAAGAGGTATTACAAGGTTTATGATCAATGTTCACCAGGTATGTACGAGTATTTAAGTGAAATGTTTGTCATGTTTTTTTAAACATCCTATATACTATTATCAATAACTTCCTTTTAGTCTAACTTTTATTTTTAAATAAATGTTCAGGTGTTCACACAATCTACATGGACTACTCAAGTGTTTTTAAGACTATATGTCAGTTGGAGATGACGATGCTTGCACATTAGCTACATAACTTTCCTTTATAAGACTATATGTCAGTTGGAGATGACGATACTTGTACGTTTATTTTCTTAATAGTTACAAACCAAATTGTTCATCGTAACATTAACATATTACTTATTATTCGTTTAAAAAAAAATGAAACCTATCTATGTTTGTTAATTTTCATACGGGTCAAACTGGTTGGTGTTGTTGTTGAGACGAGCTTAGAACGCTCAAAATGGGCGTATACATTTTGTTGAGCTATTTTGTTTTACAAACATTTTCATGTTAGAACGGGTCAAAATGAGCATATGCGCTTATCAAATGTTGTAATAAGCTCATAAGCCTATCAAGTAAGCATGGACAAACATCCCCTTACCTGTGATAGGACTTACGTAGTGTTGAAGTATCAAGTATGTATCAAAGTATAGGTAGTTAGTTTAATTGAATTAGTATATAGAAGACAACGTTAGATATTGTCAAATTATGTATATGTAGGCCTATTATCATGAAATATAGTTTATGTTGATTTCAATCCATTTTCATATAATTGGTTTATCACGTTAGTTTGGTTTGCATAATATTAGTAAGTTGGCTATAGAAATAAATGAATTTTTATATTTCTCTCTATTTATAATTTATTTAACGACCGGCTATTTATATTTGTATTTTATTTAACGGTTTACATGACATGTTATTTACCAATGTGCTTTATCTATTTTTGCAGCTTCAATACATGTTTATCAAGAAATCATTCCAGGTTGTTAAAGAATCAACAACTACACCATGTAGTAAGTGATCATCAACTTGCAAGTCAACAACATCTAATATCCAACGAAAAAAATCACAAGAAATGTCGTGTATAAAGAAGTACTTGAAGGTCTTTGAACAAGGTTCATGTAGTATCATGTATGTATCATTGGTGTAATCACTATGATTCATTATATTTAATTTTACAAGGTTTGTTAGAACTCAATTGATCATTAAAAGCACACATCATTTTATATTCGAGTCAATCTATTTTAGATTGGCAACGCGATGGTTGTAAATCGACTGTGACTCACACATATTTTAAATTTAACAAATTTACGTTATTACTTTTATTATCATCTCATTTATCTATTTATTTAAAAAATAACCCGGTGTCAACGGGTCTCTAAGCTAGTTTATGATATAAACCGAAAATAGACTTCCACAGTCATTCCCGTATAATTTCCAAATTTAAGATATCGACAATCAAAGCCATAAATGTGACATCGTAGGTTATTTTTGAAGGTGTACGTTTCTGAATGCGATGTAATTAATGTACAATTGTAACTGATGAGATTTTTTGAATTGGTTGAGTAGATGGATTACTGAAGAAGTTTTCTATGCGGGAATAAACTCAAAAACCAATTAATTGCTTGGGTTGCTTTTATGAGTTGTAAATACTCTTGTTTATTAAAATAGGTAGATATATATTGCAATTTAATTATAATATGTTCTAAGTTTTTGCATGGATTTTATTTCCTTAGTTAGCTCTTAAGGAACCAATATATATACCCCAACATGGCCTTGAGAATTTGAACGTCATATGATATATACATCCTTATCGTAAAGAAGAAAAATTGAATTACGTACAAATGGCTCAACAAAGAACTTCAAACCTTCTCGTCTTGCTCATTGTCGTTCTTTGTATTGGTTAGTTAATCAGTTCCTTTGGCATAATCAAGTTCCTAACTTCAGTATAGTGTAAGTGCATGCCCACAATTTAATCAACCCATATTACTTATATTAATATGCAAATATTTTTGTTGCATGCAGCACCAACATTGACTTCGGTTGAGGCGGGTGTTTGTTGTTCAGAAATTGATATGAATAGCTGTGATCCGGCTAATGCACAAGATCAGCAACATTGTTCTGATTTTTGTAGTAGAAACAACTGCGGTAACCCAACGGGTGGCCATTGCAGAGAAAAGAAACTTAAAAAGTGTCATTGCAAATGCTGAAGCAATATGATGATGAACTTCTTTTTTATTAGATTGAAGAGAGTGATCTTTTGCTTTTTTGTAATGTTTATTATGAAATAATAAAATAAATGTTGATTATGAGGATAATTTCATATTTGCCCAATATATATTTTAAAATATCATATTTACTCAACTTGCAAGTGCTGATTACAATGTAATGTGTATTGACCAAAGTGCTGGTGGCCAAGGAGATCCCTACTTATGTAAGAATGCTACTGAAGTACCTAACTAAATGGCTGCAGGTTTAATTCTTATCTAGTTTATGCAAGATGGATTTAATTGTCGTAGAAATATATATTGTGAGATGTTAATTGCCTTCTAAAATAAAATAGAACAATGTAATGTGTATTGGGTTACTCTCTATGTTTTTGATTATTTTCACACCTTTTCTTAGCCAGTTAACGAATCGATGAACTAATATAATCAACAAGAGATTAAACAATTCGATTAAACGTATACCCTTTTCATCACTATCAAGGACGATATCGGTTCATTTGTGAAACACCTGTTGCAAATTTCGGGTTTTACCAAAGGGTGAAGATTTCAATGACCACGTTTTGGGTTACACCTCGTTTGCCTAAGGCAATCAAAAGATTTAGTTTGACCTGCATATCTTTGTGTTGTAAGATTTTCACTTTCCTAAAGCGATAATTCGTCCTTATATTACTCGAGTATCGTGAATTCCACTTCGAGATAATTCTTAGAATGCGACTTTACTTGCTTTGTGGAATGAAAGACAAGAAACTTCAACAAGAGATGGTCTATCCTGACTTGCTCTTCAAGTCTTTAGTTGTAAAAAGACCACCCGCTGTTACAATATACTTAATGACAGCAAAACGTTAGTTAATGGTATTCATAACCAAGAGGTTAATGCTCATTAGCATTTAGCCCTAAGGCTTAATAACATTTACAAAAGTTATTTGTATCTATAACTGATATTGCAACTCACCTTCAAATCAAAATAGATATGATTATTGCACATAACCATACCTTTTGACAACATAATCATATACTAGATTATATGATGATAATCACTTACAAGATAATCATATGATTATAATCACTTAATCACAAGTGGTAATCATAAGTCACTTGTCATTTTGGTTCCGGATTTTCATTGACTCAAACGGGTTTGCACTCCGCATCCCACAACCTGTGTTAATGTTTATCAAATCTTTTAATTACACTCAAATCTCTAACACACTAGCGTTGCCTCAAAAAACTAGAGATGCTTGAGTTCATCATGCATGCATGCATCAAATGAATGTGTGTTACCGAGATTGTACAGTGCCTATATTTTGTAATAATTATATTTCCACCATTGGTGTTTATGAAGTGGAAACAAGATCACATTTATAAATGATTAAGAAAGATAATAAAACAAAACTGAAATTTCGGTCACACTTATGGCAAGTCCAACTAATATTTATACATTAAAAATTGCGTAGGTCCATAATGTGTCCAAAATTTGATGCGTTATTATATTGTTTATGCTAAAGTATGAAGGTTTTATGTTTGCAGAATTGCATATATAAGCTTAGCTACAAAGTCAAATGTTATATATAATTTAATAAGAGTAACTTATGCAAAGTGTATTATGATTATCATATCTTATCTTATATATATAAACATTAAGTCATTTAATTTAATGTGCAAGTGTTAATGCGCACAACTAAAAGTACGGTACAAACATGCTCAAGCTCGACCCAAGTTCCCGATCAATTGAATGCTCAGAATCATGTTTATCTCTGAGGAATTCAAGCAATGCTGGAGTTACACAAATAATAAATCTGTGTAATGAAGTTCAAAGAATACAAACAAGCTTGGCATGATGGAGTTATGGAACATAAAAGGGTTCGTGGAGTTACCCAAGTGAGAAGTCTATGATCTATAAATGAGGCATGATTTCCAGCTTCTATCCATACATCCTAACCGAATTTGATACATAAACTGAAGTTAAAAATAGCATGATTACTGAGGCTGCCGCTAAGTCTGAATTATTCCTCGATGAACTCAACGTGGATGCCACTGGCATTATTGCTGTCATGATATGTAGGATGTGGGATGTGAACGCTAGGACTGGGCGTTACTTGAGCAACGATTTGTGGTGTCGGATGCAAAGGTAGTGTTTACATATTATATTTATTGTTGTTATACCTGATTTTAACACATCCTTTTTGTAGGGTAATGACATCCATTGCACTGCCAAGGGAACCATAGCACACAATTCTTGGTTAAAAGAAGGTGGTATAGACTCGATTAAATTTTTTGTTGTGGTGGTTAACAAGGATGAGTATTGTGTTAGAATGATACCATTATGCTTGAATTTGACGAGGCAACAACCATAAGAAAATCTTTGGTCATCTCTGATAGTTTCATCAGGTATCCTTTGTTGGTATCTTTCTCTCTTGAACAATCGAATAATAATATACTAAGTTTATTGATATAACAATCGTTAATTTACAGACTTGGTTTACATGGGGTACTTGTACTTTTCTAACCGACACATACAAACCGACACAATCTTTCAAGTTAACTGCCATAACCGTTTATAACTGTCATTCGGTTATAGGCTTTACTTTTGACACACCATGACCCTTTACTTTATACATCTTTACTACATTATAAAGGATTTACGACTTTTTTCCTTAATTGGAAAGGCTTAAAATTCAGACATTCTAACTTGCTTAATGTGGAAATCAATAGTCAATAACCAAAAAATTAAATGTCTTGAATGATAAACTTGTAACACTCTCCAATATTAATACACCTTATTTCTAAAACTTGTAACTTGAATGATAAACTTGTAACACTCCAATATTAATACACCTTATTTCAAAAACTTGTAACTAACCCATTTTAAAAATTTGTAACAGCTTGTGAAAGGCTTAAAATTTACGCACCCACCACCCCCACACATAAAAACCCACACACAACACTTTCATTTCTATTTATCTCTCTCTAAAACACAAAATACTATCTACTCTCTCATATTCTGTTTTATTCGATTAGTCTGTCTATACAGGATCTTATATGAACGCTCTCATATATTATGTTTCTCCTACAAATTAAACTCACACCATAAACAACTCGCCATCAGCATAGTGTTACACCACCACCGGCGGACATCTCCTCAACCACAATTACACCGCAACCACCGGACTGCTCCACCACTAGATACGTCCCATATCATCTCCTCACAAACCCTTCTGAAAATTTAAAGTTTCTCAAGTTTCACATAAATATACGTCATGTGTAAGTTCATCTAAAGAATAGGGATGTACTCCAGGTCTACTTAAAGCTCATCAGGCAAGTACTCAGGCCTCCTGGCAGGATACTTTTCTTGGCTTATGGATTGCAGCTTTGCGGCTTGTTAAAAGGGTGACATCACAGAAATTTTTACAGTTTTCCTATCACCATCCCCACAGTGTTACACCACCAAAACCGGACATCTCACAAACCCAAGAAGAAACTTACCGACCTGTTCCCGAGCCCATAAAGATTACAAACAAGAAACCAAAGGGTTGTGATTTCGAGTTCGGATTAAAGAAAGAAGAGCAAGAAACCACTTGGTTCGAACGAGATTAAAGGGGTGTTTGTGGTTCGAACAAGATTAAGCTTCTTGGTTTAAGTTTCCTGATTCAGTTTCCAGTCCACCAACAGTGGCTAAATTACCTTGGGTGTTTGTGTTTGTGTTGTTGAGAGAACCCAATTTTTTTTTGATTGCTTTTATGTAATGAATTGATAAGTGTAAGTGGTATTCTGTTTAGGGTTAGGGTTATAACAATTTAAATTGGACTAAGTTGTGGGCTTGTTCTAGCTTCAAGAGTAAAAGGCCTAATAATTGATGTAGAAATATCAAATAAGTTAGTATGTGCTCTGTATTATACGAGTTACAAAAGAATATTTAGTTCACTTTTAATGCTTTGAAATACAACTTAACATACATATAAGAACTTTAGTTAGAAGATATGATAGTGTTTGAAAGTTGTTTAAAGTCATATAATGTATTGCTTTGTACCTTATGAAACAATTAAAAAATCATCACTACACCAATAATTGGTGGATATGCATTATGCTTTGTTAGGGCCGGTAAACAATTAGCCAATAATATGGGGTGTATAAAGGGCCGAGTAGATAGTGTCATAAGCCTCTTTCAAATATGTCTTTTGTTCAATCGGATCATTATGTTTTTGTGTTTGTTTTTTAAAATTATGAATGTATTAATTGTTTGCTATAAGTACGTCGGATGTTATTTTGAAACGTAAATGCCCTGCTCAAATAAAACTTAGTTTTAATTTATTTAAGTTCAATTTATTGGAAAAATGTTACATGCTTATATTATTAAGAAACAAATTTATTGTATAGCATATTTAAAGCTTATCTTACGCCAAATTTATAGTGACGCTTATCTTCAATTTATATTTCTAAGATGCTACCTATATCACTCTCTTTAACTCGGACCTTATGTTTATTTGGATATGAAATAGTTTGCATTGCTATTTCTAATAGTTATTTTAATTAAAAAAATTCGTAAGTTATTGTTACAAAAAACGTATAAATGAAAAACGTTTGCTTGCCACATAATTTAGTCATAAGGTATCCGCCGTCGCATTGCGCAGGTACCTTGCTAGTATATACATAAACGCTAAATACATAGATTAATAAATTAGTATCCAATACTCCCACGTAATTCATTAATCCATGCATTCGATATCTTCAAACTTCATCATCTTTATCTTTGAACTTTGGCTTGCTTCCACTTCCTTTGTCTTGATCTTCAACTTGATCATCTTTGTCACCATCTTTCTTCATTTGTATTGTTTCGTATTCTTGAATCTCCAACACACTATTTCTAGTATCACGATCTTCTGATTTGTTTCTTGACTTGATGTCTTTCTCAATCTGGCTTTCCTTCTGGAATCTTGATGGCGTCTCTCGATGTTTCTTGCATTCGCCCTTGTCAACTCTTTCTTCTTCTAGGAGTTTCTTATCTGAAATAACTCCATGGTCTTCTTTCTTAAACTGTTCTCTTTTTTATTTTAACTCTTTCATCTTTTGCTTGTGCAATCTCTCAACTTCTTGAGGTTCTCTAACTCTATCTGCATTTGTTTCTCAAATGCCATTTCTCTATTTCTTATTTTCGTCTCAAACTCTTGTTTTCCCATCTCTAACGCTTGAAGCATTTCGAACTTCCAAAACTCCAATTTACTCTTCAAGTTAGTTTCTATCTCTGACCTTATGCCTTCTAACTTTTCTTTTGGAAATTCATCCCTTTCAATGCCATTTCCATTCCATGTCACTTCTTCTTCTAAGGATGTAACCATCAATAATGTTGGTTCATTATCTTCGAACACAAGGTTTGCTTTTTCTTCTTTACGGTATGGTTTTGGACAATTTGCAGCATAGTGCCCAAACTCATGACAATTATAACATTCTATTTCTCTAACGTCTCTTCTATGGTAGTTTTGATCTCCAGGGTTTCTCCTTCTTTTATCATAACTATCTTCATTCTTACTATCTCTTTTAAATCTTCCTTGGCCTCTTCCTCGTGTCTGATTACGACTTCCTCGTCTATCATTTCCACAGTTGCGTTCATAATTTCTGTCATTCCCTTGACGTGTGAACAACAACTTCTCACTATTATCTTCCTGACTTTCATTTTTAAACTTAATCCTTTCTTCATAAGTCTTAAGTTTCCCGATAATCTCCTTCAACTTTAGAGTCTTAAAATCAACAATCATTCCAATGGTTGCTACTACTGGTACAAATTTATCTGGTACTGCATTAAGTACTTTTCGTACTTTCGTTTGCTCATCAAACGTCAATCCACATGTAGCAGCCTTTGGTTCATCTTCTTCCATCACAAGTCTCTCAAATTCTGATTTAAGTTGTTGCGAGTGTGCTTGTTGTACATCTTCTGTCCTAATAAATCTAGACTTTAGAGAGTCCCAAATTTCTTTTGCTGTTTCACATCCCACAACTTGCATTTGCAAATCTTCTGGTAACCCTTGAAATAGGTATCCGACGAACTATCCCTTTTTACATCAATATCTTTTGATGTACTTGTTCCTTCTACTAAATCCCATACTCCATTTGCCATTAATATCTTCTTCATTCTTAACGCCCATAATGTATAATTCGTATTGTTTAAAACTGGGCATTGATATGATGGTAACGATGTGGCGAAAACAACTTTGTTTTTGTTTTTATCTCCCGTCATATCTTTCGATTTGATTTTCTTCTAAAACGAATATAATTCTAATAATAGTCCAACTCAATTGTTAATTTTATATTAACTTTAATATTAAATTAACAAATTACTGATCCAATTTTTTAGTCAAATCCATTCCAAATTATTCCAATATTTTAGGACTTATTTGTTTGTCGTACAAAAACTTTTGAATTCCGGTAGAAAGAGATTTCCAATGACAAAGCTTTTAATGCCGCCCAATATCCTTTCCTTTTCCAAATATTTTTACGAATACGCTTTTTTGATATCGAAGTACGTTTTTTTGGAACTGCCATTTAAAAAAGAAGAAGTTAGTCATTGTTATATTCTAACCCACAATAGTAATATACAACTTCTAAAACCAATACAATCTTAATAACAGTCGAACTTAAATTTTCTTATCTAACCACAATAATTCTCAAACAATTGTAACGTTTTCCTAACGCGAATTGTAAAAAAAAAATTACTTTTGATCTAAAAAAATAACAAGTATTTGAAGGAATATGAAACCTGTTACTTGGACCTTTTGTGGGCTCCTTTTCCAAACAAATAACACGCCCTCCCATTTCCTTTTAATAAAAGCGACTATTTGTTCCCAAGAAAAAAAACGCATGTCTTCTTCCTTCTACACAAATTAGGGCACCACTGTAATTGACGCTGATCCCTCTTCTGGTTTTTTTTTTTCTTTCTAATCAAATGGTGGTGGTGGTTAATCGGTGTCTGTTTTCTTTTCCGGCAACCACACACGGCGGCGGTTTCTCCTTTGCACAACTGGTACGTATTATTTCTCTTCTATTTTTCTAATTCTCTAATTCGATATTGTCTTTAATCGAATCGTGTTTGATTCCTCTCGAATCAAAACTCTTCTCTGCTCTCTTCTTGATTGATTGACCGGTATGCGCATGCGCCCTGCTTTCTTCTCTTGATTGATTCCCAATCAATCATGCCTTGTTCTCTCGGTTCGAATCCTTTGGCTCGATGCCATGTTGGTATCTTTCTCTTGAACAATCGAATAATAATATACTAAGTTTATTGATATAAAAATCGTTAATTTAGACTTGGTTTACATGGGTACTTATACTTTTCTAACCGACACATACAAACCAACACAATCTTTCAGTTAATCGCCATAACCGCTTATAACTCGCTATTCGGTTATAGGCTTTACTTTGACACACCAGACCCTTTACTTTATACATATATACATAAACGCTAAATACATAGATTAATAAATTAGTATCCAATATCCTTTCAAGCTCGTAGATTTTGATAGGATTGAACCTCTGCACAACAAATATCCGATTGGTAACCTTTTATTCCTTTTATGCATGTATCGTTGTTTACTATGCTACACGGTATAGCCATTCGAGATGTAAATGAATACCTCGCAGATCTTGCAGTAATGTCACTAATGTAGGAGGACAATCGCCAAACAGGTCCAAGAATCTTGATTTCTACCGCCAATCGGAGGTTAGTACGATTCTCTAGATATTAAATTTATTGCTCATGCTATCTTACCGTTTGTTGTGATATCTTATTTTATGCACATTACTTAGTCAATTGGAGTAACCCTATGGGGAAGCCTTGGTGATGTGTTGGTTGAGAAGAAAACAAAGCATCCAGGCATGTGCTTGTTTTAACTTCTACAACTGCAAAACATTACAATTATAACAACCTAAATTTTCTGACTCACATTTTAATTTGTAATTTGAATTTAACCTAAGTTCGATATTACGTATGTGACAATTAAAAACCTTACAATATACATTTGAGTTAAGACATTATAAATTAAATTTGCATAATAATAAAAAAATAATAATAAGAAAAAAAATAACTAACCTAAATTAAAAATAACCTAAAATAGAAAATCCTATCTTATGTCTTCTAAGATCCGATCATAAGCCCCCTTGTTCTCTTAATCGTTATTTGCATAAGATAAACACCCATTTAAAGCCCATCTATCAAGCCTTCTATCACGCATATCGATCAAATCACGCTTAATTACAATTACTAGTTTCCTAAATCATCTACACGCTTTACATATATTTTTATGACGATATTGCCTTCTCTTATACTTTGTGCATCGATCCAAAAGAAACCAAAAACTCACACACACATACACCTTTGCTACCAAGAAAAAAGAAGAAGAAGAAGAAGAAGAGAGGATTACTAATTGTTGGAGGTTGGTGATTTATAGGAGCCCTAAGAATTCTTCCCATTCGTTTCTGTTGCAAGTCGACACACATGTTTTCCCTTGCCTCCTTTGTGCTTCTATTCGACTAATGACCTTATGTAAACAAGAGTTTATATCACGCTAATAAAACCCTTGAATCATGTTATATGCTTGTAAGATATTAGTTTTCACATACACATCAAACCATAACACAAAGTGGCGATGAATGAGGTTCTAGAGAGAAAGTTAGAGGTTTAGGGAACTTAGTGAGAGAAAGTGAAAGATATTATTATGAGCACCAACTCTACCTTGGAAGGTAGAGAGTATTTATAGTCTTACATAAATCGCCACACATCGGGCCGTGGATCGTGCATACAGTGGGTAAAGACCCGTCTGTCCTCCACGGTGTTACTTAACTAAATACTACATAACGTAAAAGAACTACGACTACGAGCTTTCTAACGATTACATATACTTGAGGTGACCGACTCTTTAATACCGGAATTTCTAATTCCTAACAATCTCCCTAAGGAGGTCACCTCAATCATGTACCAAAATTACATTGAATACAACTAGATAATACATTAACAATTGATCTTGCATTCTTGATGTAGTCCTTTGCTCCTAAGCTCGTAGTCATTGATTCTTCACATTGCATGTATGGTTATTTCAAGTGGAGGTCTTTACCGATCCACGTGATAGTAATTTTGAGCCGACTTTGAGATCATCGGCAATCAAAAATCTCGAGACATCCATTGTGGTGTTGGTATTATGTGATGTTGTGACTTTCGGACCGACATGCTCACATTCTTGATCATGATATCTTCTCATCGAGTAGCGGAAGCTTTAGTTGATTCATGATATTGTCGCACAGAAAGCGAAGCATGGAGTGAAAATATCGAGTCATTGATGCACTAATCATGATTTCTTTTGAGTTGAATGTGTTAAGTGAGCATGCGGCTATGGATTGACCGCTTCATTCTCGATCACCAAACTTAGGATGTACCGCATAAAACAGATTAGCAATAAGGCACACGAAAGTGTCTTTGATCACTTTCGTTGAATTGAGGTACACGCCCACGGTTCCCCGTTGATCAAGACAGTCTCGCCTGTGATCGGTATAATTCAAGAATTTCCTTGACGAGGTTTCGCGGTACTGCTCTAGTCGTTCTCAAACCGAACATCTCAAAGAAGACAACACGGAGTGAGTGAACCAACGAATAGAAATTCACCGATTGATGAAAAGATATTTGAAAACAATCGTGTATTGCTCAATAGAAAGTGTTTTGCAATACAACGAAGGTTTTATTGAAAATCAATTATCAATCATAGAAACACCTTTTGGTTTGAAAATGAGTACACGGTCGATGTGCTAAAGAAAAGAGTTGTTAAGCACAAAGACCGGTTTTCAAAAGTATCCGTCAATCCATAACTCGAACCAGATTGATTCAAGAGATTGAATCGCCCCATTGTTTCTTCAGGTTGTCACATGGTTGATCTATATAATAGATCTCACATGCCACCTACCGAGAGCTTGTTTGATGTTGGCTCCGAAGCTTTCCATCTTCATTGTGAATATGTAAACACATCACTCGGATGTTACGGCAATACCACAAGGATAATGCGTGGGACTCAAGATTTAATCTCTTTTCCACATTGTGTGAAACAGAGTCTTCATTGAAAGTGTCCTAATGAGATTTATTGATGATCTCGTGGCTCTAGACTCAATTTGTGCATATTTGGATCCCGTGGTTTGAGACTAGGGAGAGGTCTCCTTCTTCAATATCAACCATCTCTAAGAGAAAGTCGATAGATAATGTCGGTTCCCGTGAGAATGAAACAAGTCCTTTTAAGAGGAACTTGAGTGGTTTGGAAAGTTGAAGTGCGGTCGTCCGGGTCCATGACATCTGTCTTCAATACCGATGTTACCATCGAGCATATGAATTGAACCCGGTTTCTGCCTAAGGTTGAATAAATGGAGGGCTATTTGTTTTCACCCTTTTCTCATTCAATTCTTTTTAATTCTTCAACCCTTCGATTGCTTACCGAGACTTCATAGCAAGAACCTTGTTGGGTTTGTTCCAAGATTGCTCTATCTCATCCGCACTCTTCCCATATCTCACTTTTCTCCTTTTATCATCATACCTAAGGACTTACACTAACTAGTGGATTGTCCTCGGTAGATCCCTCCGTTCATGGATCATTGGAACCAATACCTAACCTTATCATCCTTATATCACCGTATATAAAGTAAAGTTGGTCGGTCTATTTGGTATTGTTCATCCGCCATTGGAACCAATTGAAACCATTTGAAAATCAATTCGGATACTTGTGATATATTATCAAAACATTTTGTACCCGAATTGTTTTGATAGTTTTAGAACAGTGCTCCCCTCAACATGTGCATCAAATGTTTGAAATCGTTTTTCACACGGAGGCAAGAGGAAGAATTTACTTTGATTACCATTTTCTAAAGATATCAACATCACTTCCCCGATCAAATCAAGAAGATAAAGCATTTCCGGGAAGGATGAGGTTTTCATAAGTTTGCTCCCCTCAATATGTGCCTCGAGATTTGAAAAGAGTGTTTTGCACATACTGGAGGAACCCACATTGAGATAAATGATCACGTTTCAAATCATAGGTTTAAGATAGATGCTCCCCTCAACATGTGCATGGAAAATTTGAAATCGTTTGTCACATGTGGAAGGATAGCATGTACATCCTTATAAAACCATTTACCGAATTATCGATTAAATCCAATTTAAATCACACATTCTCCCCGATCAAAATTATCAAATCATTTGAGATTTGTGATCTCTTATTGATTTAAATTGATTTTGAAAGCTTTAAGGGAATTGTGACTTGATTATGAAAGCGTTTTAACCGATAAGGATCGGATTTTAAGACTTTAATCTCCATTGATAAAACATGCATGTACATCTTTTGAAAACAATTTAATGCCAAATAACTTTTTAATTTAATTGAAATCATTCTCCCCTCAATCAATGACATAGGTTGTTGATTGAGAGATAGAGATTTTGACGGATAAGTCCCGATGATTATCAAAAATAGAGACCGAGTTATTTTTCAAAGCATTTAGTTTTCGGCGAGATAAATGTTTATAGAATCGAGCATGGAATTTGAAAACATGGTAAAACATGGCTCGTTTATTCTTTTAAAGCCGGGTTATTGCTGAAAATGACAATAAACCATTGTTTCTCTTTCTCCCAAAAATATTTTTGATTTTTTTTTTTTTTTTTTTTTTTTTTTAATAAAATTGAATAATATCTAAAGACCCGTGTCATTCTTTGAATGACAACAACAAGACCAGAGATATAATCGAATCGAGAGAAACATGACAAAATGACAATATTTATGAAGATATTTGAATTTTTCAAATTTTATGGATTTTGAAAGTTTTATATTTTTCTATTTGATTTTTGAAGGTTTTATAATTTTGTATTTTGATTTTTCGAAAAGATATATACAAGAGATAGATGAAGATATACCTTTACTCTTCGTCTTCCTCCCGAAGACGTTTGAGTGTTTATGGTTGAAGGCTTTTCAAGCCAAGACGTGGAAGAATAAACTCAAACGTTCTCTTGGAAGAGCTTTGGTGAAGATGTCGACTAACCGTATTCGGACCTCACAAAATAGAGTTCCACCACACCTTTTCTACTTGTTCCTCGATGAAATAATGTCAAATGTCGATATGCTTTGCTCTTGAGTGTTGAACGTTGTTGCATGAGAGAGCAATAGCACTTTATTATCACAAGAGAGGATTTTGTTGAATTCAAAGCCATAGTCAAATAATTGAGATCTCATCCATAAGATTTGAGCACAACAGATGACATGGCTATGTATTCCGCCTCTGTAGAGGAAATAGAAGTACTCATTTGCTTCTTTGAAGACCACTCACAAGCTTATCACCCAAAACCGAGCACCTCCGGACGTACTTGACGTGTATCTTGACAACTGCATGATCGGCATACCGATAGGCCGTTAGTGACATACCGGTGTCCTTGGTACCAAAGACCCATATTGATGGTTCCTTGGAGATACCGAAAGACCCGTTTAATCGCCTTCAAGGTGCTTTTAGTAGGCTTAGCTCGGTATCTAGCACACATGCAAACAATGAACAAGATGTCTGGTCTACTAGGCGTGAGGTACATCGGGATCCAATCATACTGCGATATTTCGTTTGGTCAATCATGATCCACGAGTGGTCCTCATCTAGTTTGGTTCGGTCAATCATGGGGTGTCAACAGGTCACTTGAATCAAATCCAAATTTCTTTAAGATCTCTGTTGCATATTTAGATTGATTTATGAAAATGCCTCCGGACTTTGTGAAATTTGTAATCCCAAGAAAATGACATTTGTCCCATCATTGACATTTGAAATTTTGAACTCATTTCATTCGAAAACCGTCCATTGGGTGCATCGAGGCAAAAATAATATCATCAACATAAATTTGAACATGAATTAAATGTTTGCTGACTTCGGTGAACAATGTAGGGTCAATCGCTCCTTTCTTTGAATCCGGTTGATAGAAGAAACTTTGACGGTGTATCATACCATGCCCTCGGAGCTTGCTTTAAACCGTAAAGAGCCTTCTTCAACGATAAACATGAGTAGGATGCTCTTGATTCACAAATCCTTCAGTTGGTGGCGTGAGCGACTTCTTTAAGATCTCCGTTCGTAAATGCCGCCTTCACATCCATCGATAGACTACCATGTTCTTACTAGCAAGATTAGCCGAAGATTACGATTGCCTCGATTCGAGCAAGCGTAGCAAAAGATTCTTCAAAGTCAATACCCTCCTCTTGACGGTATCCTTTAGCAACTAATCGAGCCTTGTTCTTCAACACATCACCATGCTCGTCAAGTTTTACTTTGAAGATCCATTTAAGAGCTATAATCATAGCACGATCGGAGGCGGTACTAACTCCCATACATCAAGTCGATCAAACTCATGAATTTCATCTTGCATGGCATTGAACCACTATCTTCATTCATGGCGGTTTAACATCTTTGGTTCGATCTTGGATAGTACGAGTTGAAGAAGCACCATAAGGCATCGGTTGCAAGTTGTTTCCGGTTGATCTGAGGATGAGAGGGATTTCAATGATCTTTGTCTAATGGATGATCGTGAGTCCATTTTCCGAGGTGTTCATGTGGCGCTTGTTGAGGGACCGAGGTAGCCGAGTCGATGTCTCCGAAGAAGATGGTTCGAGATGATGATTCGAGAGCAAATATGTTTTCAAATGGAGCATCTTCAAGAGTAGCAAAGGGATTAACTTCATCATTGATGCGAAACATTTCCATGATGTACATTTGAAGAATGATGATTTGTTGATGAGGCGAAGGATCGTGAAGAGTGCTTCTTGACTTAAAGATATTGAGGCGAGGATTGACTTCATTCACGTGAATATGAGCATCCTCTGTTGTAGGGATCAACACCTCATTAGTAATTGAATCATACAGTTCATCAAACATAGGATCAAACAATTTCTTTAAATCATCTTCGATGGAGGTACATATGGAGTTTCTTGAGAAGAGTTTGGAACAAGGGATGAACCAATGGACTGTTTGAAGTCACGGGTCTGAATGGGTGTCGAGGAGCCATTTGACCGGTCGGATCATCAAACGTAACGTGAATTGTTTCCATGATATTTCGGGTTCTTTTGTTGTAGATTCGGTATCCTTTTTGTTTGGTGCATATCCTACAAATACTCCAATGTCGACTTTAGCCCTAAGTTTGCCTAAGTCTTGACCTCATTTGTTGGATAACACAATGCACCAAACACACGAAGGAAAGAGATTAGGTTTTACTGTTGTGGACAAGTTCATATGGAGTTTTTCCATGAGCAGTGTGAATCGAGGAGCGATTTTGTGTGTAGCATGCGATGGCAATTGCTTGACCCGGAAAAACATTGGAACCTTTGAGTAAATCGGCATTGTTCTAGCGGCTTCAACAAGAGTTCGATTTAGTCTTTCAACTACACCGTTACGTTGAGGAGTTCGTGGAACACTCCTTTGATGGTCGATTCCAACGCTTTCATAGAATTCACTAAGTTGTTTGTTGACAAACTCGGTTCCATTATGCATTACGATAATTACGACGGTTTTGTTAAGTCGAACTGCGCAATTTGTTTGATGAGTTTGATGATGATATCGAGTTTCATCCTTTGTCCTTAAGAACTTGACCCAGTGAATCTAGAGTAATCATCAACCACAACTAACACATATTTCTTCCCAAAGATATTCGCACCTCATTGGTCCACATAAATCCATATGAATCATATGAAGAACTTCTATGATGAGTTAGTAGGTTTGGGTTTATGGGCATACTTCTTGCTTTTTCCCAATTGACATCTTGAACAAAGATGATCCTTTTCGTACTTGAGTCTAGGTAAACCTACAACTAAGTCCTTTACGGTGAGATCATTGATGGTGCGAAGTTCGGTGATTGAGGCGACGATGCCATAACCATGACTTTGTTTTAGAAGCCTTTGATAACAAGCGATTGGAGATGACCTCATCATGTCATCGATGGAGATGGTGTAAAGATTTGAGCCACAAGTTCCTTTTAATAGTTCCTTACCATTAAGATCTCTAACAAAGCGGTATGTTTTCCAAGGCTACTTCTAGATCGTAATCACGAATTGACCAACAGAGAAATGATTATGACCCAAACCTTCCACATAGTAAACTCTAGAAATGACACTATCACCAACAACGTAATCTCCATAACCCATAATAGCACCGAAATGATCATTACCGAATCTAACGGTCCCGATGAATTTGCTCACGGTTCATGAGCGCGACGGTTTCGATCATATGCTTGGAACACTGAGTCCGGTACCACGAGCGATTTGAGCGATCTGCGGTTGAACACGAACAAGAATGGATAATCGGATAATTGGGATCCCCATGCAAGAATGGGTTCCATTTGGTTAGTTACAATGGTTGGAACACCCACATCGTAAATATAAGCATTCATATCGAAAAGTGAGGCAATGGAATCATTGTGAATAGATGCGATACTAGTGTCAGTATAGCCACCATTCACAGTGTGATCACTTTTAAAGGGAATAGTTCTACCAAGTGGGCATCCATTTTCTAGTGGGCATTATCGATTAGTCTTATGACCAACGGTATCCAATAAAAGCCTATTTTCTTGAATGTTCTTCCCGTGGGTTTCCACTGTTTTCTAACTTTCTTTCGTTTTTGCCTTTTAGCCTTCTTAGCATGAATTTTAGCATTAACAATATTAATCGGACAATTAACATCATTAGGCGAACATTAACACCACATTCATGATTAGAAACATAATTCAAGCGGACATCAATTACAAGGTTTGCAAATAGTATCGAATCAATTAATTATAGTACGCCTATGGCTAATACTAGAATCAACACGATTCGTTTTATTCAATTCAAGCTTAAAGTTCCTAGATTGTTCTTCTACTCTCTTCCAAAGCACATTCTTAGCTTGAGAGGTCCTATCATTCCTTGTATTGTCTTGAGACTTTGACACGCTCCGTTTAATGTCACCGATTACTCACAGTAGAGGAATGGGAACATTAGTTGGTTTAACTACTCTTTGCATCACTGTTTAGATGTCTTTGGGATCCGAACTACATGCAGTGCACTAAGGTTCACTTTCTTAAAACTAGAGTCTTGAGATTTGTACTCCTAGAAGGCACACTTGAGTTCTCTTTCTTAGCATTGACGGATCCGAATCGAACTACTTAAAGGCACACTACGGTTCACATTCAAAACATTGGGAATCGAATGCATATCATACTTGGCATTAGGCATCGAGCATGGAATCAAAGGGTTAACTCTCTCACCTAATGACTTTGGGCAAATTGTGATCAAGCATTCTAAGATTTCTTGAGATCGTTTGGCATATAAGCATGCATGTCCAATTGCATTATCATGAGGTTTCTCTAGCTTATCCTCTTCAACAATCTCACGCAGACATTCTAAGCAATCCTTAAGAGATGAGAAGTATGTTTGAATAGCAAGTTTGTTGTTCCTTAGATGATGAGGGACATAGGTCATGACAAAGCATATTTATTATAAGAGTGAACCTTTGATACACCATTCTCCCATTGGTCATTGGCATTTTCCTTTTACACGACTCTTGATTCTCAATTTCCTTTTGCAATGAAGCTATTTGTTCGTTATTTTTGTTACGGTGACCTTAATTGATTCAAATAACTCATTGAAATGACGTTTAACCTTTTCATTTTCTTCTAGAAAACTTTCGTTTTCCTTTTGTAAAGCATTTACTAGGTTTTGAAGATGAAACGTTTGAGAATTCTAAGAATCTAAAGGAGGAGGTATTTGGGAGCTGTCATATTGTTCGTTTGACCCTTTAATTGAGAGATTTGGGCTTTCAACTTTCGATCGTGTTACATCGAGCTTGAATCTGTTCATCACGTTTGTTAATTTGAAAACCGCATCAAACTCGGAGCATCGATGATGTCTTGATATTTGAAGTTTTGACATTTTCCGTAAGATGTTGATATTTTAGTTGTAAATTAAAATGCTCAACTTCTAGTTTAGAAAATGTTTAACCAAATTGTCGCGATCATCGGTTCAATTTTCTCGTTTAGTTTAGAATTAGTTTTTCAAGCTCAATGACACGATCATGGGAGACTTTCGAGCAACAGATAGTTCATGAAATTTGGAAGCATTAATAGAGCAATTTGAGCGGTAAAAACATATCTTGAGCAACACATTCGGTAATAAGAGTCTCATTCAATGTATGCAAGTTCTTCCTCTCAATCTCATTATATTTTAGTGCACGCTCATAGTCGCTAACTTCAACTATCATTGCATCAAATTCTTTTCCATTCCCTTGATATCGGTTTCTATCCCTTTTAAGACTCTCAAAGTGATCTTTTAGAAGTTTAAAGAAAGGCATGACCTCGCTTAAGTAACATTCTTTCATTTGCTCAAAACCCTTTCTCCTTGATTATACCGGTGGGTGTGATCCTTTTCTTGCAAGTTTTCTCAAAATCAACAAATAGTTGAAATATAACATATTGGCTAATTAAGGTCTTGCTTTTGTGGCAATTGTTCTAGGAACAAGATGCATTGGTGTATTAGGAGGATACACAATCGCTCTAGGCATTTTCCAAAGGGAGGGTTTGTTTCAACAATATTTACTTTTCCTTATCTAAATCCATTTTCCGAAGACTTGTTCGGAGTCAACAATGTCTGAGGCTTAAACTTGTTCAAGGAAATCCAGTTTTCCTTCTTGTAGTCATGAGGAGTGATAATTACTTTTTCTCTTTGCATTTAGGATCATTTAGTTTCTTATTCATCTTTTCCTAGTGATTTCATTTAGTTTCTTATCATCCTCTGCACTCAACGCAACTAGGTTTTGTCTAGGTTTAAGAATCTCATTGCCATCATAGATCACACTTTTAGTGCTTTTGCTATCTTTCCGTACTCGGGGTTAGGTTTATCTATAATGGGAACACTATACTTATCGCTTAGAACTCATGTTTAGTGACCATGTGAGCGATCTGAATGGTGTTTCCTTGTATGTACAACTTGTTTTCAAGTTTGTTTTCAAAGTTTTCAGATTAGAAAAGTCTCTCAAGAGTTTTGATTCCTTTGCATTAAATTCTTGCTTAAGCATTTTCACATTTTCTTGAAGTTCTTGTTTTGCTTAATTTGTTTTAGAAAGTTTTTCTTGCAAGGAATTTAATTCTTGTTTCAATACTTCTCTCTAAAATTACTTTTTCTAATTCATGACGCACTTGGTCATCCATTTCACGCTCATGGTGGTCAACTCAAATTTAGCACGTTGTTCATAAATAGCAACACGCTCTTTATAGGCATTTAGTTGAAATTGCTGAATCATTAGGGCACTTGCGGTGTATTCATCAAAAACATAGTCATTGTTGATGCGGAAGATGCATCACTTGGTACAACTTCACTTTCACTTTGTTTCACATATTGATCATATGGGACAATATCGATATTACCCATATTTTCAATATTTGATTGAATAGTTTCGATTGATTGTACTTTGTCGTGCATCTGTTGCACATCGACATCATCGTATAGTTTAATACCTACGAGATGAGTTTGTCCTTGGATGGGCCATCTTGTGGTGAAGAAGAGACCTTGGGAGAAACCATTGGAGAAATGCTAGCCATAAAAATTGTGTGTGCGATGGGTCCATCATCCACATCGTAGTCGGGCATCACAATCGGCGACTTGAAAGGCATTCGATGATTGTGACCTATCTCCACGAATAGGCCGCTCATCCACATCGCATCATAGGTCTTGGCATTGCCCTCGGCAAGGAAATCGGCAATTCCTCTTCATCCAGCAAGACCATTGTCCCGAGCTTGTATGCAGCGAAGATCTTATCTCTCAAGTAATCGGCATTATGTGGACGCTTTGGAGATGTGCGTTTCTTGCAATGTGTCCCTCACCACCACGCTTATAACATTTGATCGGCTTAGCTTGACCTTGGTTACCATTCCTTCCTCGATTAAGTTACCAACATAACCTCTACCGACTCCACCTCTTCCCGATCATCTTGTCTTTCTGAACCGGTTGCACCACGATCCTTCCATCTTTAACAAGAGCTTGATTGTATGGGTTAGATCTTTGTTCGAGGTTGTTGTTGGTTTGTGGGAGAGAATTCATGTTTTGACTAATCGGAAGAGCTAGTTGATTAATGAAGTTACCAGCGTGTGCATCGACATCGCCTTGTTTGAACATAGGATCATGAATGAGTTTGTGATTACCATTACCCAAGGGTATGACTTGTGAAGCTTTGGTTGTGATTCCGATGTTTGAGTAGAAGGCGGTTGAGTCATTGGACGAGCTTGTCTCTCCCTAGTTGGTTTTGAACCGATTGAGAACCAATTTTCAAACATAGCATGTCTCTCATTCGAAGGAGGAAGGCATAGAGTTGCTCATAGTTTGTATTCTTCAATCCTTTAGTGAGCTTCACGGGTGACAAACTTGTGCCATTCGGGATTCATGTTGTTCACAAATTTTGAGTTCAATGAATGTTAGGCATAGTCATTCGATGTTCCTCATGTCATTCACCAACTTATGAAATCTCACATAGTACTCTATAGACACTCTCATATGGTTTCATCTTGAAGTGTTCAAATTCGTCATAGAGTTGTGATTCTCTCTTCCATAGTTAATTACGAACTGAGAGAAGCATCTTGACATTATCCCATCTTGCCTTTGCATCGGTGTTGTGATTGATCGACTTGTAGATGTCTTTAGGAAGACCTTGAAGAACAATGTTAGAAGCCACGATATCGCATCGAATCTCTTTTCTCCTTATCATCAAGCTCATCATACATTTTAGGTCCATCCATTCCGTAAATAGGAGTTCCATCTTCATTAGTGTCAAGTATATCTCGGTCGTCTCAACTCGATACGGTCCTTCATCAATGGATTTGAGAATGTTGACACCATTTTCCTTTCCAAGCGATCAATCGATTCGTTGAGCCCAAGAATCGTAGTCGATTCACAAGCATGGGTGGGCAGTATCCGAGCCACCGCTTGAACATCCTCGACAGCAGTGGAGATGATAGTAGGAGCGTTGGTAGACATGTTAACAGTTATACGGGATTTTATAACTCTATGATTAAACCGGAAATAGATTCTTTCACGGGATTTTACTAAATCAAGAGAAAACCGTAAACAATCACCCAAGTCGCTAACAGAAAATGCACCAAGTCGCTAACACCTAATTCGCTACACTCCCAAGTCGCTAAAGTCCCAAGTCGCTAGACGAGTGCAAGTCGCTAAGTAGTAACTCGCTAAGCCTCAAGTCGCTAGCAAAATTTTGGCGACAATTAAGCTACACAGTCGCTAAAGATACAAGTCGCTAAATAGCAACTCGCTCTGAGACCAAGTCGCTACCTCCAAGTCGCTAAGCGTGGTGGAAATTCCACTACTTGATCTGTAAGTCGCTAGTTCTAAGTCGCTAGGTCCAAAAGCGTAACTCGCTACAAATTTGTAAAGCAAGTCGCTACGAAGAAAGAATTCCGTGTGTTAAGTCGCTAGCAAGAAAAACTCATAAACATCACTTTTCAATCCAAAACAACCCTACCAAGATGATTCAAGCTTACCAAATGAAAACCTAAACACTTGTAAAGATTCTAAACATAAAAGTACTAACAAAATCCAAACTTTACACAAGAAATCAACCAAATGATGCACAAACCACTAAACTTTTCAAACTCAAAACCACCTAAAACCACTAGAAATCCAAAGATGTGCAAGATATGATCAAACCATGTCTCGATACCAATTGTAAGATATTAGTTTTCATACACATCAAACCATAACACAAAGTGGCGTATGAATGAGGTTCTAGAGAGAAAGTTAGAGGTTTAGGGAACTTAGTGAGAGAAAGTGAAAGATATTATTATGAGCTCAACTCTACCTTGGAAGGTAGAGAGTATTTATAGTCTTACATAAATCGCCACACATCGGGCGTGGATCGAGCATACAGGTGGGTAAAGACCGTCCGTCCTCCACGGTGTTACTTAACTAAATACTACATAACGTAAAAAGAACTACGACTACGAGCTTTCTAACGATTACATATACTTGAGGTGACCGACTTTTTAATACCTGGAATTTCTAATTCCTAACAATGCTGAATGTTATACCTCATTTTATATCACATAAAATCATACTCATAATCATATATTACACGCCCTTGTGACAGATTTGTGTCGTGTTTTATATGTTGTTTTGTGTCGTGTGACTGTGGACTGATTTGGTGTGGTTTTGGTCAGCTCTTAATGGACATATAACGCACCTAAACAAGCTCTAAAAATCTATATTAATTGATCATTAATGAGGTGGAAAAAGATAAGAAACCATAGGCTATTTAAATGAGAGCTTCTATGATTTTATGTATGATTTTTGAATGGGTTCGGCTCGTAAATCTTTGGAATGACTGAATTATGTGTCGTGGTGTGTTTACATGTATGGTTGAACCAATCTAAGTTTAAACATTTGATATAGCAATGTTAAATACATGTCTTATGGAATATATAATCCTCATGTGCGTTGGTTTAAAGTAAACATGTTATATGATGGCTTTAAGCGGGTTTTGAAATAGAGACGATTTGTAGTCGTTTGTGTGTGCTTATTAAATTGAATCTCATAAGTGTTTAATTCTGAATTTTTGCATGAAAACTTATTTTAATGTCCTATTGAAGTTTTCCAATTGGTTTGGATGAAATTGGAGTTGTGTTGGTCGTGTTTTTGAGTTTTATGGAATCATGTGTCAAATCTATGTTCTGAGAACTTAATATCAGTCGACGTTTTTGATTTTTCATTTTCAAACAACAGGGAGTTAAGAGCTTTCCTTTTACAGGGATGATCTTTCAGTTATGTGAGACTTCTGTGAATCTTCGTGGATTTTTCTGAAGTGTTCAGGTGGGTCTAATAAACGTAAATTTTTGGGGTATACTACCTATACACTTTGTGGATAGGTCTAGAAAGATGAATTTTTAAACCATACTTATTCTTTGAAATAAAATCTGCAAAAAAGTGTGAACTGGATTGACTGATATGAGAACACCTGGGAATTTTCTTAGAATTATTTGAGCTCTTTTGATAGGCCATTAAATTCGTAAGAAACTGGACCAGAACGTGATAAAATCTGAAATGCAACTTAAGTCAAGGTTTTGGTTTAGCTTAACCCCTAATAGTGTGTTTTGGCTTTAATTACTCTTGAAACATTAGTACGGATGCTTTAAGACATATGTTAACCTAATATCATTTGTGAACCCTAGGTTGATTAATTATGAATTATCACCTGAAGTTATCGAAATTACTAATTATGAGAAGTTACTAAATATGGAAAGTTACTAAATATAAAAAGTTACTAAATATGGGGCGTTGCCACAAATAGTAAGAAAACCTGAATATGTCAATCTGAACAACAATCAGTACTGAATCAGCAATAACTTATGAAATGGTTCTTAAATAATATGACGATCATTAATTCGTGTAGATTCGTTGAAGAATGAGTAACTTCTGATCCTTGTGTTTTTTATATGGTTTCAATTGCGGTTTAATATATTATGTCACTTCAGTAATGACGTTTCTCTCTCTCACGACTCTTTTTCATATTTGATATTCGATTCGTATTCGCTTTGCTTTGATTTGATATGATTTTGTTTGATATGATTCACTTTGATATGATCATTTGATTTTTATTCGTTTGCCATGGCATTCTTTTGATATCAACGTTTACCATGTATGTAATTAACCATTAATGAAATTAGGGACTTTCTAGGAAAGATGTACTCAATTCTATAGATTATGTCTTCGGGTCAGCATACCAAAAAATCATTGTATAGCAATCTTTAACACCCCCAAATTTCATAACACAACGGAAGATACCCAGGGTATTACTTTATAGCACAAAGTACAAGTCATAAAAAACGACCCTTCAAAAGAGACTTTTTAAAAGTGTTTCACTTTTGATACATTAAAACATCTGAATTTACAAAAAGGTCCCAACAGTTTTCATAAAACACAATGGTTTCAAAAGATTACAAATGTTTTAAACATAACATAAATTTTAAAAGATAGTCTCTTCAAATATAAAAATATGCCAAGTCTTCAAAAGATATCCGTGCGAATCCATCCAAGACTTTTATGCCTAAAACATGAGATAAAACATGCTAAAAGTCAACACAAAGGTTGAGTGAATCCATAAAGTTGAATAAGTAATAAGTAGAATAAAAGCATTATTCATCAATTGACATTTCCACGCACGCAAGTTAGAAAAATAAAATTATAGCATTGAGCTCATGAAACTGAATGTTAACCAATAATATAATAGCGCCTATAGGAAGGTAATATTGCTATTTACCATAATTCTCAATATTATATGTTTGTTTGACATGTATTAAAGTGAGAACTACTTCCTCGGATAGGGTATGTTAAACCCAAAAACATCTATTCATAATACCAACGTTTACCATGTATGTAATTAACCATTAATGAAATTAGGGACTTTCCAGGAAAGATGTACTCAATGTCTATAGATTATGTCTTCGGGTCAAGCATGCCAAAAAATCATTGTATTCAATTTGTAAAACTAGCATGTATATCCCTTGCGAGATTTTATAGAGCAAACAAGTAAGTAAAGGCGAGGCTATAAACTCACCAGTAACAAGTAGTAGTGATTGAAATGTGATAATGATGAAGATACCGCAAAAAATCACAAGGAACCTATATAGGAAAATATAACACGTCTTAGGCACGGCTAAATATTAAGTGATAACTTATAATTAAGTTTTATATGGTTTATTAAGTTTAATATATCATTATATAATTTAGTTATATGGTTTTTATAAAGACAATGATCAATTATGTCATTTATATAAGCTTTTACAAGCCTTAATGGTGAGCTATTAGGATTTTCAAACAAATCCCAACTTCATTGGTCCGCCATTTCTAAATCGTAAGGGATAAAATTAAGTTCTATACATCATTAGAATGGTGTGAATGTTTACTTTTGAAAATGTGGGTACATTGTACAGAGGGCTTCATAACTAAAGTCAAATGACCGATTTACCTTTGGGTGTCAAACAGAAAACTTTCAGGTTACTTGTGTCTCACAAATATGACTAGAACCTTTTTCTCTATAGACCCTATTGGCCCCAAACAAATGGGAAAAGTTTTATTTAGGTCTTGGATATATTTCATTCAAAAGGGCCAAGTGATGAAAATTATCATATCTATTAGTGTTTCCCCTTAGAAAACAGACATGCAAATTTGGACACCATTTAGCATAACTTTTCTTGAAAAATCATCGGGATGCTTTAGGATGCGACGATTTCGAAAAAATGACCCTGAGACATAAGGATATATCCCTATACTTTTCATTTAGACCAAAAACCCACTGAGATAAAAAGGTGAGGTCGATTTTTCTACTAAAAGTTCTGCACGTATTTGACCTTTCAAAACCTTGATTCCTTTTCATTATTAAGCATGTTATTGTGTGTAAAATGTATAGACCAATCATGGAAATCTTTTTATGCATATGTTAACATCATTTTTATCCAAAAATACCAGTGGGTTTCTTTTATAAAAAGCTATGTTCCTGCATGTCCAAGATCGAACCCGATCTAACCTAAAATCTTGATCTTAAGTGTTATAGTTTACCTGATCTTTCAATCCATCTAAAAACCGAGCTAGCAAAGAATCATACTTCTTTTTTACCATCAAAGGCATGTTTCAAAAATAGAAAAATCACGGTATGTAAAAAAGATTTAAAATATTTTTCTTGTACTCATCCAAGAACACGAAATCTCTGCCTAAAAACCCTATTTTACTAGTTTTTTTTACTACCAAATCATGTATCAACCAATCAACTCCGACTCAAATAATCCAATCCTCCTTTTAATGTAAAAATAAATAAACCCTCATCTCATATGATTTTATACACGAAAATAAAGGAAAATGAGTGTAGGGTTGTTAAAACTCGTTTTTACGACTTTTTCGTTTGTTTCATACGTTTTCGTCCATTTTCTTAAGTTTTCGTTCGTTTTCATACGTTTTTTCCGCTTTCATCCGTTTTTTTCGTTTTCGTCCATTTTTCATACGTTTTCAGATGTGTTTTTACGCTTTCATACGTTTTCGTCTGTTTTCTTACGTTTTAGGCCATTTTAATCCATTTTCATACGTTTTTGTCTATATTTTTAGGTTTTCATGTATTTTCGTCCGTTTTCAGACGTTGTCATCCGTTTTTTTACGTTTTCGTCCATTTTTAGACGTTTTCTTCTATTTTCAAACGTTTTCGTCTGTTTTCAGACGTTTTCGTCCTTTTTTATACGATTTTGTCCGTTTTCATACGTTTTATACGTTTTCAGACGGTTTTGGCCGTTTTATACGTTTTTCATTCGATTTCATACGTTTTTGTCTGGTTTCATATGTTTTTATTTTGATATTTGTAAGTGACACTTATTTATCTCTTGTGATATAACATTGTGAGGAAAATTAAAAGTATTACATTCTTCATCATGTATGTGTTATCAGTTGTGATACTCAACTAAGAATGTGATGGTTGTGTTTTGAAAATATTTTGAATATTTTTGTGTTTTATGATATTATGAAATATTAAAAGTTGTTCAGCGAAAACAAGAGATGTTATGATACTTTTGTTAGACTTGTGGTGGATTTTTCTATTTAATGGATACATTGTGCTTGTTTTGATAGGTTTTATAGCGATTTGAAAATATCTATGGTTGAATCAACAAACTAAATAAGCTATGGTTGAAGATAGCACACATCTTTATAAACAAACTGAGGAAGCTCAAACACCTGTGATATCACAGGTGATATCACCTCACTTGTGATATCACACGTGATATCATGAGTGATAACACGTGATACACTTATCATGTGTGACATGCTATCACCGGTGATAGCATGTGTGATATCACCGATGATATCATGTGATATCACAAGTGAGGTGATATCACCGTGATATCATGTGTGATATCGCGGTGTTTGAGCGTACTCGGTTTGTTTATAAAGATGTGCTTTCTTCAACCATAGCTTCTTTAGTTTGTCGATTCAACCATAGATATTTTAAATCGCTATAAAACCCATCGCTCATGCACAATGTATCCATTAAATAGAAAAATTCACCACAAGTCTAACAAAAGTTTCATAACATCTCTTATTTTCGATTAAGCGCCTTTCTAATATTTCATATTATCATAAAACACAAAAATCTTCCTAAATACTTTCAAAAACAAAAATAAGAAAAATGAATAGAATCGTCACAGTAATGTAATAAGTGATGTTTATTATCATTTCTTTCATATATACTTGGTAAAATACTAAATTCTTATCACATTTGGTATGAATTTAATATTTCATATTCTTAGTTGAGTATCACAACTGATAACACATACATGATGAAGAGTGTAATACTCTTCATCTTTCTTACAATGTTATATCACAAGAGATAAATAAGTGTCACTTAAAAATATCAAAATGAATAAAAATGAAGCAAACTATGAAAATAGAGACTTTACATATTCTTAAAATCAAACAAGTATTGCATTAAATTAGCATTTTTTTGAACAAAATAAGAATTCACCTAAACAGACTTTAACCATTTTATTTCTACTAAGAGTATAATATCACAAGTGATAGATAACATTGGTTGCATTAAAAAAATATGCGCTTTGTCAATTGCGATGAAAGACACAAAACTATATTATGGCGAAAATTATAAAATATTAAAAATACATAGGTGATAATATATAAAATATACGAACAATGAAATATTTCGGTGATATTAAAGGTTAAAAATACATACTTGTTTGTTTATGAAATATCACAAGTGATATTAGACATTAATTTTTTAATAAAATATCACAATTGATATTAGACATGTAATATAATAAAGTTTAATAGTAAGCATGAAAACATACGAAGCGACGAAAACGTATAAAAGCGCAAAAACGGATGAAAACGTGTGAAACGGACTAAAGCGTATGAAAGCGGACAAAACAAATAAAACGAATGAAAAGCGTATAAAACATATGAAAGCGGAAAAAGCGTGAAAGCGGACGAAACGTATAAAAGCGGATGAAAATGAACTAAGCGTGTGAAAGCGGACGGCGTCTCGAAAGCGAGATGAAAGCGACTAAAATGGACGAAAACGTAAAAGGCGGACGAAAAGCGTATATAAACCTATGAAAACCGATGAAAGCGAAGAAGATAGACGAAAACGTTTTAAAGCGGACGAAAACGTAAGAAAACAGACGAACGGTATGAAAGCGGACAAAACGGAATAAAGCGGACGAAACGTAAGAAAGCGAAGGAAAACATAGGAAAGCGGACGAAAAAAGTGAAACAAGCGGCGTGAAAGCGAACAAAATGTAAGAAAGCGGACGACGTATGAAAAGCGAAAACGTAAGAAAACGGATGAAAACGTAAGAAAGCGGACGGCGTAAGAAAGCGAAGAAAACGTGAAAAAAGCGGGCGAAAACCTAAGAAAGCGAATGAAAACATAAGAAAATGCGATAAAAGCGTATGAAACGGACAGCGATGTAATAAAGCGAGAAAACGTATGAAAATGGACGAAACGTATGAAAGCGGACGAAAACGTATGTAAGCGGACGAAAATGGACAAAAAGCGTAAATACGAATACGGACGGCGTAACAAGGCGGCAAAAGCGTATGAAAGCGGAAAACGTAAGAAAGCAGGCCAAACGTAAGAAAGCGACGAAAACGTATGAAAAGGACGAAACGATATAAAAAGCGGAAAACGGACAAAAGCGTAAGAAAAAGTCGGCGGCGAAAGCGATAAAAATAAAAATAAAAATAAAAAAATAAAAAAAACGTGAAATGTAAAAAAGTGATTAAAAAAAGACAAATAATGAGAAAATAAATAAGAAAGATAAAAAGAAAAGAAAAAGACAAGAAAAAAACATGGACTTAGGTTTAGACATATTAAATCTTAGGTTAATCACAACCATTAGATCAAAATAGATGTAAGGTGTTAATTTATCCCTTAGTATGCAAGGATTTTTGAGTATGCAAAATAAAGTGCTTCTCCCAGGGGGGATTTGTTTTATTTTTTTTGTAAATTAATGTCTATATATTGAAGGTAATGTTTAATTTAAGGTGGTTTAAAAAGATGAGGTCAAAATGCGATAAAACGTGACTATCGGGTGACATTAAAAGTGGTAAATTTATATAATCTAAAATGAGTTTAGTAGCTTAAATAATATGTGTATACTATTTTTGGTGTTAAAAATTTCAAAGCGTGATGACTTATGCGATTTTCAGGTTTATCGGGTAACGTAAAAGTCAAAACTTATAAAAATAGTATAGGTTTTCAAATTAAATACTTTTAGTATTTTTGTAATGACTTGAGCATATGATGATATTTAAATTATGTTAAACTTAAATTGTAGATCGTAGAAACGTTCGATGATGCAAGTTCCTAATAAAATGGACGTAAGCCATAAGAATGATTCGACAAGTATGAAATCAATGTAAAAGGTTATAGAACAAGTTTATGAGAGTGTTTATGCATATTGTTGATGTTGACTTAATTTGTTCTAGAGAAGGGTTCAAGTTTAATGTACATTTATAAATTAAAATGCTTAAAACTTAAGTTGATACTCGTAAACCGCAAGTTATTTGAAAATAGTGTATTTCAATGAAAAAGATCATTTAAATAATTTTGAGTAGACTAAACATTAGTCTAGTGTGATATAAAATTTTTAAATGTGGTTTTTGTTATGTGCGGGATAACCTTACGGCTATACGTAAAGTTTAATATTTACGTGATTTGGATAAAACGTTCAAGTTTATAGGTAAAAGTTGACATAAAATTTCTGGTTTTTACAATTTGACACATAAAAACAACCTAAGTCACTAGCTAGTAAAATAAGAGAGCTACCCCACTCTCTGATTAAGTCAAAAATGTAACCAATGAGCAAAGTTTACTCCGTGACAAGGATCAGCACAACTGATCACAATCGGCTATCAAAAGACTCGCAAAGGTATACACCTCAGCGAGCAACCTCAGAAGAGTTAAAGTTAAGACCACTTGATATAGTCAACCACTGATATAAAGAACAACGGCATGACAAAGAACTCATTGAGCGTCTTCACATATCAGAGCATAACAACTCAGATATGTTGTATACTTCTTGTGAAAACAGTCAAGCTTCAAAGAGGACGAAGTCTAAACTGAACAAACACTTTGTAACCTGATGCGGATTCAGCTAAGTAAAATATAAGGAGTTACAAACAACCAAAGTCTAGGAGGACAGACAAATGTCTCTAAGACTCTAAATGTCTTATCAACTTAAACCATCCTAAGGAAACTATGCACTGACTAGTTAAAACATCGATTATATATATATATATATATATATATATATATATATATATATATATATATATATATATATATATATATTTAGCTCATAGTTAACTCATTTGAAAAATATGAAGAAGGATCGGATGAAGTTCTCGAGACACTTAGGCGGGATTAATTCAAGATAGCAAAGTAGGAAAACCCTTGGGAAGATAAGAACTCATCGATAGTTAACTCATTTGAAAGTTATTTGAAAAATATGAAGAAGGATCTGGATGAAGTTCTCAGACACACTTAGGCGGGATTAATTCAAGATAGCAAAGCTGGAAAACCCTTAGGAAGATAAGAACTCATCAATAGAAGGGAAATCAACTTGTATTTACTCTATGCACAAAATTGTCAGCACAGTAATGCAACCCTAGCCACACAAGGGCACGTGCACATGGCTTCCATTTTGCTTCTAGTTTGCAAGTTACTAGTATCTCGTAACTACTAATAGTGTACCTCCCTAGTATATAAAGATAAGATGTTAGAAGTAATAAGTAATCTAAGGGTCTGTTTGGTATGATGGAACGTAGTAGCGACGGAATGGAATGAATGTCGTAATGGAATAAATGAAGTAATGCAATGACGCATTACAGTTATAATTATGTTTGGTTATTATCATAGATTGGAATGGAATCGATAGTAAAAAGACTAAAATAGCCTTTGATGATATATTTTTTTGTTTGGTTGGTAGTTAATAAAGGGATTTTATGTAATTATGATTCCATTCCAAGATGTAATGGAAAAAAAACACAAAGGACCCATAATGAATGAAAATGGTGGTTTTTAATGTAATGAGTGATTACATGTAATGAGTCATTGCAATTGATAATTGTAAACAAACATAATTTTTCCATTTCGTCGTAATGGTCTTTTCCATTCCTACTCTCATTACGCCGTACCAAACACTACGTAAGTGAGTATGATGACAAGAACTTGAAGTTCGACATTATACAACAAGTGCATAACAAGTGTTACGAGTGCACTAAGCTATAACCACAACACTTTGTATCTTTGTGATACGATGTGTTCTTCTCTTTTACTAATAGAGGAATGAATGTGATCACTTGAATGGATGATTGGATCACTAAAAAAAACTAAAAACAAACTAAATGATCAAAGAGAATGAGCTATATGAGACTACATTTGATCAGAGAAAACTGTGTGAAAAATTCCATTTTGGAAGTGTAAAATGATACACTATTTATAAGGATTGGAAAACTAGCCGTTACAGATAGATTGTACCGTTAAAGTTTTGACGGTACCGTTATATTTAACGGCCGTTGTGGTTTAGTGGTATCGTCTCAGAGAAACGCTCTAATTTTTGTCCTTTTTGTGATGAAAGTTTATTTAGGGATGTTTGGAGCTGATTTTGGGGGGAAATATGGCTGTTATGAATTTGAATTTAATTTCCCAAATAAAAAATTTCTTTATAATTCAACAATAATTTGTAAAATAAACTTTTGAAAAATATTTTATCACATTTATAAAAATGTGAAGTTTAGCACAAAAACATTTATTTCTTTGATCATCCGTCAAGTTTAAATTTGTTTGTTTATACCTTGAGGATTCATGTCGGAATGAAAATCTACGACTGTGTTGAAGCATATTTGAGACGTCGAGAGATGTTGATGTAAGTATGCATTGATGATTTATGTTTACGATTAACTTGCGCATTTTACGTTATGCATTACAAGTTATATGAAACAGTCTAGTTTAAATATCATAATATTTGCACTAACACTTTTCGTTGTCAAAGCAGTTGGCTGTTGTTTTTGTTGTCAAAGCAGCGGTTGTTTAAATGCTATTTTAGCTGTAACAATGGGGTTGTTTTGTTTCCATTGCGCTGTCAAATGGGCAATTTGGTTGCTTTTTTTGCTGCCAAAACAAAGCGTTTGGTTGTTTGCTTTTGTGGTCTTCAAGTCTATCTCATACTTTGTACCTTTAAACATACATGCCGTAAAAATGTGTGGTTCTAATGTATTCTTACTCTGTATTAACTTTGGATGGATTATTTACTTATTTATTTATTTATTTTTTATTTTTTTGGCAAAAATGGTGTTGTTTACAATATTGCGTGCAAATATGAGTCATTTTTATTTTGTTATATTAATATGGGTTGTTTTGATGTTGGGGGGACCAATCAAATTACTTTTCATAATTCAAAAATTTCAATTATAACCATTAACTTATACAAGAGTTAGTGAATATATCTTTTTCTTATAAGATTTTTATTTTAGTTCTCTATGAGTATAAATCTTTTAATAAGACGACCATCATCTCACCATTATAGTTTCTTGAGTGACTACAAAACTTATAATGAATAAATAAAAAAAGGATGGATCAACATGCTAAATAAAGTGAAGAAATAAATGCAATAGTAATCAACAACATGAAACAGTATTTGAGGGCAGAGTTGAGTTCAATATAGGTTCAAAATTTTTTAGAGTTCAATGAATAAATATTTGCCATTCATTTTTCCATCAAAATGAAAAAAAAGTCACTTTTTACTTTTTTTAAAAATAAAATATCTTGCAAACGATAAATCGTTAAGAAAAAAAATAAAAAAAATACACCATCATGACAAGATTCTTTTTATCTTTCAGTAAACAGTCACTTCAATATACTTTTGACGAATTTTTTTTTCGAGTTTTATTATAGTATTGAAATTTGCGTTTGAAAAAATAACATGTGATTTGTTATTTTACGAAAGAAAAAAGTTCGATATAATCCCAAACATTGTTACACGAAAAGAATCATAAAATCGCGATGTAAATTAAATTATCTTTTGATAGAGGGACACTTTTATACACTTTAAAGGGATATTTTTTTTTTTACTAAAAGTTTTTATAACAAGAAAATATGCATTTTTTGTAACAAATTTTTTTCAAGTTTTATACCAGGAAAATATGTATTTTTCAACTTAACAAGAGAAACTGCCAACACATTTTTGTGTTTTCTTTCTTTTCCTCGTAACCCCCTTCTCAGGGGAAAAAAAATTCATAAAACAATTTATTTATTTATTTATTTATTTATTTTTTTAAATAACAAAACTGAAAAAAATAAAAATTGTCAACTAAACGCACGAAAGTTTGTGAAAATTCAACAGTTAACGACCTGGCTCCCTCTTTAATTCAACTGATTCGTAAAACCTTACGATCAAGAGTTCAAACTCTTAACTCATTAAAATCCATTCATGGACTCATTACTACAATGGGATCACACTTACCACAAACTCACTTCTTCCACAACAACCTTATTTCAGCCTACATTTCACTCGGCTACATTCCCATTGCACGCCAAGTGTTCGATGAAATGTCTCAACGAAACGTTGTTTCTTACAATACCATCATTGGTGCTTATTGTCGTGACGGCAATGTGGATCAAGGGTGGAGGTTTTTTAATGAGATGAGGGAGTGTGGACTTGTTCCGACCCAGTTTACGTATGGGAGTGTTTTTACGTGCCAGACATTGGACGTTGAGCGTGCGTTTTGTTTGCAAGGAGTTTGTGTCAAGAGTGGGATGTTGTGTGGTGATGCTTATGTTGGGACGGCGTTGTTGGGTTTGTTTGGGAGGAGAGGTTGCATTTATGAAGCGTTATGGGTATTTGAGGAGATGTGTTGTAAGAGTGTAGTGACTTGGAATGTGATGATTTCTTTGTTTGGACGTGAGGGGTTTGGTTATGAGTGTATTTTGATGTTTTGTCGGCTTATGAGGACTGGAATGAGATTGTCGGAAGGTTCGTTTGTTGGTATTTTGTCGGGGTTTCTGTTGGGGGAGGATCTAGAATCGGGTGAACAAGTGCATGGGTTGGCTGTTAAGTTAGGGTTGGTATGTAAAGTTGCGGTTGCTAACTCTCTTGTTAGTATGTATGGAAAGTGCGCAGGGACACGAGTGGCGGAGAAAATGTTTAAGATGGTGCCAAATAGAGATTTGGTGTCATGGAATACAATTATCGGAGTGCTGGCCAAAGGGGATGAACCCGTAAAAGGTTTGGAGTTTTTCTGCAGGATGTGCATATATGGTTTTCTACCAAACCATACCACAATTCTGAGTGCTATTACGGCATGTACGGGTTTAGTTAACCTAACTTATGGTGAATTTATCCATGCTAAGATACTTAAGAAACGATTTGAAAGTGATGTAATTATAGGCAGCTCATTGGTTAATTTATACACCAAGTGTGAGAAATTAGATTGTGCCCATCATTGTTTTGACGAAATACTCTATAAGAATTTGATTTCTTGGAATGCTTTACTTCTTGGATATTCCAATAGAGGTTGTTCAACATCTGTTTCGCTACTACGTGAAATGATACGGTTGGGTGTTTCCCCAAATGAATTTTCGTTCTCTAGTGTTATAAAGTCACTTTTAGCCTTAGAACTGACGGAGGTTCATTCTTTGGTTATAAAAATGGGTTACCATTCGAATGAGTATGTAAGTAGTGCACTTATGATTTCATATGCCAAAAATGGTTTAACTGCTGATGTTTTGAGTATCTTTAATGATGATGAATTGCCACATTCTGTTATTCACTCAAACGTTATTGCTGGCATGTATAATAGAAGTGGTCAGTACCATAAAACTCAGGAACTGTTTTGTGAAGTTGACGACCCGGATACTGTATCATGGAATATTCTGATTGCAGCTTGTTCCCGTAATGGAGATTTTAAGGAAGCTTTTGAACTTTTCCACCATATGCAGATGGATCACATCACACCTGATAATTACACATACATTAGCCTCTTAAGCATTTGCACTAAATTATGCAACCTTGTTTTAGGCAGTTCCCTTCATGGCCTTATGATAAAAGCTAATTTTAACCGCTGCGACCTAATGGTCTGTAATGTAATGATAGATATGTATGGGAAATGTGGGAATGTTTGGAATGCAGCTACGATTTTTGATGAAATGATTGAAAAAAATGTCGTTTCGTGGACGGCTCTGGTTTCGGCACTTGGCTTAAATGGATACGAACAAGAGGCTGTTGAAAGGTTCAAACAAATGGAGATGATTGGTGCTGAACCGGACAATATTGCTTTTATAGCTGTTCTTTCAGCATGTCGGCATGCGGGATTAGTAAACGAAGGGATCGAATTGTTTGAAAAAATGAGAGAAAAATACGGGATTGAACCACTAATGGAACATTATCTTCTTGTTGTGGACTTAATGTCAAAATATGGTCACCTAAAGGAAGCAGAAAAGTTGATTTCAGGGATGCCGTTTCCACCGAATGCCAGCATATGGCGTAGCTTCCTTGATGGTTGCAATAGACAACGAACCATTGAGGATCTCTCACTTCCAATACAAGCGTGTTGATCACCGTATGTACTCTGAATTTTTTACGTACAGAGAACCATATTTAAATACTTTCTCGTCAATTATATACCGTTTGCTAGAAATATATCGATACATGGACCTGAAAAGTACATTTTTGATAGCACATGCATATAGTTGAACAGGAAGTATAACATTGCTTTAGACCGCTCATTGTACTTTCTGATATTTGGTTAGCTGCCTTCTGTAGAAACATACGCATATAACCATACTCTTAATTTATTTTCGCAAAACACAAACATCAAATGTAACAAAACAATAGAATATAATAGAGGGGCACACGTTTGGGCCAACATAAAGAGTGTGCCCAGCTTTATTAATGCTGAATAATATCACGTTTCTGTTGAAACCTTGTCCTGCAAAATTTAGAACACATGCCAATTTCCTTCTTTTAAGATGCTTGATTTGGAATTGAAATATTATGGCATACCATGTTCAGACCTACAGTCATTAATTCTTTAGCTGCTAGTCATTTTCGTGAAGAAAAAAAGAATACAGGAGATGGACACAATAGCTCAAATTTTTCTTTTCCTTCTTATGGTTATGTCATTTGGTAATTGCTGAATTCTGGATCTTAATTCATCTTTTAGAAAGTTTCCCACTGCACTTTCGTGTTTCATACCAGTAGTAAAAGTTAAAATTGAAACAGTAGGAATAAGTTTGGGTCTCCCATTACAGAGTGACCAACTTTGCCAAATTCACTGCACTTTCGTGTTTCATACCAGTAGTAAAAGTTAAAATTGAAACAGTAGGAATAAGTTTGGGTCTCCCATTACAGAGTGACCAACTTTGCCAAATTCTGACCCATTATTGGTCATAAATTAAGAAATGGCAGTGCCACAGATGACCACCTTTGGATCTTCTAGTGTTTCGCATGCCATTAATTAGAGGTCATAGGCTGCCAACACCGATAAGTTGAAAGACATCTCTAACCCTATATGCGAATGACCTTCTATAGTAGGTATAATAATAAATTTGTTTCAGTTACGAGGCTCACCATACATACATGAGAACCTTGCAATGGGCTGGCCATTATGGTAAACTTCTTTCGAAGGTTTTGACCGCTTAAGTCCCTTCATTTATGACTGTAAAATCAAAGTTTTCATAATATTCTGTTAAATCTGGTGATATAATCTATTAGGTAAATCACATCTTTACAATTACTGATATAATCTACAAGGTCGATCTCTTGAACCGCCAAAGTTATGATACGGACATAGAATAAAGAATATGGGGTAAAGATTCATTTCATGAAAGAATTGATTGAAAAGCCGAGTTTCATTAGCACTGGACCTCAATGAGCCCAAGTACAACTTGAACCCAGTGATTTATCCTTTCGTACAATTAACATAACCCCAGAGAGCTTTTATGAGTTTATCCACTTATTATAATGATAACAGATCTTTGAGACCTCCTGAAGTTCTAGAGGCTTTAAGAACGAGGTAGTCACTATTCTCGTTTGTAACTAAGAATAACATAACCATGGGATTGCGATACACATTGAATTTTCTCTCTTGAATGTGTGTTATAGTCTTATAGAACGCGTTAATTCGTTCTTACTAGTATTCGAAATCTACAAAAAAAGAAAGTTAATCTTATAAAAGCCATTAAAACTTATTAGATTGACTCTCTAGTTTTATCTAAGAACCGAGTAGTAATAAGTAAGCACAGCAAATATATAGAATCCAACAAAGGACTGGTTCTTATAAATTATGTAGTAACTGTAATGGACTTCACAAGAAATGAAATATCTATTTCGTCATGTCAAGTTCATGGTTCCACATAGTCGTTAAACTATCAATATAAGAAGAAGCTTTTCTATCAATTCCAGGCTCAGCCACCCAGTGAACTCCGTCCTGATCACTCGGGTAAACTCTGCAAGCTTTAATACAATCATCAAACCTTCCCTCATCTCCTCGAGTCTTCTTGGATTTGAAGATGCTAAAAAGTGAAAAGAATGACTTCTTTTGTTGCTTGGTTTTTGCCATGATCATCTTTCTTTTCCTTGAGAGGATAAAGCGTAGAAATTTGGAAGAAGAGATAGGTATGTGGCAGTGAAGTTTTTTTTATAACTCCTGATTTGTGTATGGTGGAAGTATGTTTATTGTGTATTTATAGTACAAAGAGTTTATGTATGTCATATTGTAGTAGAAGATCGATGGTAGCTTTTTGGGTTAGTCCTATCAGCTGGGGTTTGTTTAGTGATATAGATAATATGCTATGATCTTTTCGGTATTTTAATAATGGGTGAAAATTTAAAGATCATGCACGTAGTTTTTAAAAGCAGACGATGTCGCAAACAACTTTGAAAATTATCATTGTCGCAAAATACTTTCAATTTGGAGCGATGTACGTAATATGACCGGGAACTAGTAGGTTACTGGTCACAAAGTTTGAAAATTGGCGAAATGGTCCCCGTGGCTTAGTTGACTTTCACCGGTCATCCTTTAACATTTTTTCGATTAAAAGTTACAGTAATGGTCCTTATGGTTATTGACTTTCATATTTAGTCCGTTTTATACTTTTTCACCCGTTCTCTTACGTTTTTGTCCGTTTTTCTTACGTTTTATTCGTTTTCTTACGTTTTTATCGGTTTTCATCCGTTTTTGACCGTTTTTCTTTCCCTTTTTTTAGATTTGTGTCCGTTTTTATCCATTTTTCTTACGTTTTGTCTATTTTTTCTTGTTTTTGCCCGTTTTCATCCCTTTTTGTCCTTTTTTTTTTTTTTTTTTTACATTTTGTCCGTTTTCTTACTTTTGTCTATTTTTCTTCGTTTTTGTTTGTTTTGTACTATTTCAACATATTGAAAATTTTTTCAAGAAGAGAAAATTTAGAAAAAATTTTCAAAAAAAATAGAATCTTTTCAGTAATTTGAAAAAAAATTGGAAAAAATTTTGAAAAAAATTGGAAAAAAATTCGAAAAAATTTGAAAAAAGATTCCAAATTTATTTTACGTAAATAATTTTTTTCAAAAAAAAAAAGAATTTGGATTTTTTTTTCTAAATTGTTTTTCAAAATTGTTTTACAAAAATAATTTTTCGAATTTTGGACATATTGAAAAAACAAACAAAAGCGTATTTTTTTTCAATTTTTTCAATGTGTTCAAATTCGAAAAAACAAAAAAAAATAATTTTTTCAAATTATTTTCATTGTGTCCAAATTTGAAAAAATTATTTTGTAAAATAATTTGAAAAAAATTTAGAAAAAATCCAATTCCTTTTTTTTTTTTTTTTTTTAAGTTTTACTGAAAAAAATTGAAAATTTTTTTCCAATTTTTTCGAAATTTTGTTTTCAATTTTTTCAAAATTTTTGGAATTTTTTTTCAAATTTGAAAAATTTTCAATTTCTTTTTGGATTTTTTTTCAAATTTTTTCAAAACTTTTTATTTTTGAAATTTTTTTCAAAATTTCAATATGGTGAAATAGTACAAAAGCGTAAGAATAATGACAAAATGTAAGAAACGGATGAAACCCGATGAAAACGGCAAAAAACGAATAAAAATAGACAAAACGTAAGAAACATGGATAAAAACGGACAAAAATCTAAAAAAGGGTAAGAAAAACAGACAAATGAAAGCCGATAAAAACGTAAGAAAAATGGACAAAACGTAAGAAAATCGGACAAAAACGGATAAAAACGTAAGAGAAAGGGTGAAAAAGTATAAAAACGGACTAAATATGAAAGTCAATAACCATAAGGACCATTACTGTGAATTTTTAGCGAAAAAAGTTAAGGATGGCCGTGAAAGTCAGCATAAGCCACATGGACCATTTCGCCGATTTTCAAACTTTGTGACTGGCAATTTCTTGGTTCGGTCGTATTACGTACGTCGTTGCAAATTTAAAGTATTTTCGTCTGATGGTAATTTTCAAAGTTAATTACGTCGTCGTCTTTTTGAAAATTATATTAAATATCTTTAAACTTTTGCTTTAATAATACGTGGCAATAAAGAAGTTTGGCAAATTAGAAGCTACATTGGATTGCATGGTCTTTCTTTATTAACGCAATAATTTCTCAGTTTCTATGTAACGTTCGTGTAATGTTGTGCCACCTTTCTTAGGTACAATTAATTTTGAATGTTTGGTAGAGTTGAGATCAGTATAGAGCTGAATTTGTCGTAGAGCAAATTAACCAATCGCGTTCGTAGTTTTTATTTTCACATTTTTTTTACAACATATCTTTATGACGGTAAATCTTGTTCTGAAAAATACATGGTAATGACGAGAATTAAATTATCTTTCATAGATATGCGTTGTTATATCTTTCGATGAACTTTTTTTTAAAAGTTAGGTCAGGAAAAATCGCGTGTGATTTGTAAAATCACGTGTGATTCTTAAAATCACGTGTGATTCGTAAAATCAAATCACATATGATTTTAAAATCGCGTGTGATTCTTCTAATCGCGTGTGATTTTTCCTGACTAATTTTTTAAAAAGGTTCGTAGAAAGATATAACATCGTATCTATAGAAAGATAATTTAATCGTCGAATAATATAATTTTTTCAGCGTACGATTAACGGTTTGTGAGATATTTAATTTTCAAAAAAGGGTGAATATATTTTAATAAAAAAATGAGTGGTATGATTGGTTGATTGGTTACATATAAATATGGGTTATAAATGAAGTTTTCTCCTGTTTGGTACACTTTTAAAAATTCTGTTTTCTTATTCTCTCCGAAAAGTGATATTATTTGGGGTGGATATAATCTGTAGTGAAAAAATCTATATTATGTTCTCTTTTGGTTGTATAAGATATCTAGGGTAATAAAGTGGTTAGGCGAAGAGGAAACTTATGAGTAATGATCTCTCTTAATTGACCACAAACTACAGGTCCGGAATTTCAATTTTTCAATAACTTTCTAGTATCGTTTCACACCCTTTTTGGTTCAATGTATTTTAAAATCTTGTAGATTTGCGTAGTTTACCTTTTGTTATGCTCTACATTACGTATTTCGCGTTCGGACCTCTGCTACTATATATTATTGACAAAATCATAGTTTTGTTGCTTGTTACATAATAAAAATGTGAGTATCACTACAATAATCGTGGCTTTCGCAGACGAAATATCAGGGCTTTCGCCGGGGACATGTCCCATGCGAAACCTTTCCCCGGGGACATGTTCCCGGGGAAAGTCCCCCGGCAAATACCCTATTGGGAATACTTTTCCCGGGGACTATTTAACCTAGGTGCATTGGTATACATATCAGGTTAAACGACCGAGTATGTGCATTGGTATACGTATCATGTTAAACGACCAAGTATAGGTGCTATGGTATACGTATCATGTTAAACGACCGAGTATAGGTGCATTGGTATACGTATCATGTTAAACGACCAATTATAGGTGCATTGGTATACGTATCATGTTAAACGACCGAGTATAGGTGCTATGGTATCGTATCATGTTAAACGACCAAGTATAGGTGCTATGGTATCGTATCATATTAAGCGACCAAGTATAAGTGCTATGGTATCGTATTATGTTAAACGACCAAGTATAGGTGCTATGGTATCGTATCATGTTAAGCGACCAAGTATAGGTGCATTGGTATCGTATCATGTTAAGCGACCAAGTATAGGTGCTATGGTATCGTATCATGTTAAGCGACCAAGTATAGGTGCTATGGCATACGTATCATGTTAAACGACCAAGTATAGGTGCATTGGTATACGTATCATGTTAAGCGACCAAGTATAGGTGTTATGGTATCGTATCATGTTAAGCGACCAAGTATAGGTGCTATGGTATACGTATCATGTTAAGCGACCAAGTAAAGGTGCATTGGTATCGTGATCATGTTAAGCGACCAAGTATAGGTGTTATGGTATACATATCATCTTAAGCGACCAAGTATAGGTGCATTGGTATCGTATCATCTTAAGCGACCAAGTATAGGTGCATTGGTATCGTATCATGTTAAACGACCGAGTATAGGTGCATTGGTATCGTATCATGTTAAGCGACCGAGTATAGGTGCATTGGTATACGTATCATGTTAAACGACCGAGTATAGGTGCTATGGTATATGTATCATGTTAAGCGACCGAGTATATGTGCTATGGTATCGTATCATGTTAAACGACCAAGTATAGGTGCTATGGTATCGTATCATGTTAAGCGGCCAAGTATAGGTGCATTGGTATCGTATCATGTTAAGCGACCAAGTATAGGTGCTATGGTATACGTATCATGTTAAGCGACCAAGTATAGGTGCTTTGGTATACGTATCATGTTAAACGACCAAGTATAGGTGCTATGGTATACGTATCATGTTAAACGACCAAGTATAGGTGCTATGGTATACGTATCATGTTAAACGACCGAGTATAGGTGAATTGGTATACGTATCATGTTAAACGACCAATTATAGGTGTATTGGTATACATATCATGTTAAACGACCGAGTATAGGTGCTATGGTATACGTATCATGTTAAACGACCAAGTATAGGTGCTATGGTATACATATCATATTAAACGACCAAGTATAAGTGCTATGGTATACGTATTATGTTAAACGACCAAGTATAGGTGCTATGGTATACGTATCATGTTAAATGACCAAGTATAGGTGCATTGGTATACGTATCATGTTAAGCGAACAAGTATAGGTGCTATGGTATCGTATCATGTTAAGCGACCAAGTATAGGTGCTATGGTATCGTATCATGTTAAGCGACCAAGTATAGGTGCATTGGTATACGTATCATGTTAAGCGACCAAGTATAGGTGCTATGGTATATGTATCATGTTAAGCGACCAATTATAGGTGCATTGGTAATTTGGTATCGTATCATGTTAAGCGACCAAGTATAGGTGCATTGGTATCGTATCATGTTAAACGACCAAGTATAGGTGCTATGGTATCGTATCATGTTAAACGACCAAGTATAGGTGCTATGGTATATGTATCATGTTAAGCGACCAATTATAGGTGCATTGGTAATTTGGTATCGTATCATCTTAAGCGACCAAGTATAGGTGCATTGGTATCGTATCATGTTAAACGACCGAAAGTATAGGTGCATTGGTATACTATCATGTTAAGCGACCGAGTATAGGTGCATTGGTATCGTATCATGTTAAACGAATCGAGTATAGGTGCTATGGTATCGTATCTTGTTAAGCGACCGAGTATATGTGCTATGGTATCGTATCATGTTAAGCGACCAAGTATAGGTCCTATGGTATCGTGTCATGTTAAACGACCAAGTATAGGTGCATTGGTATCGTATCATGTTAAGCGACCAAGTATAGGTGCTATGGTATACGTATCATGTCAAGCGACCAAGTATAGGTGCATTGGTATCGTATCATGTTAAACGACCAAGTATAGGTGCTATGGTATATGTATCATGTTAAGCGACCAATTATAGGTGCATTGGTAATTTGGTATCGTATCATGTTAAACGACCAAGTATAGGTGCATTGGTATACGTATCATGTTAAGCGACCAAGTATAGGTGCTATGGTATCGTATCATGTTAAGCGACCAAGTATAGGTGCTATGGTATCGTATCATGTTAAACGACCAAGTATAGGTGCATTGGTATCGTATCATGTTAAGCGACCAAGTATAGGTGCTATGGTATCGTATCATGTTAAACGACCAATTATAGGTGCATTGGTAATTTGGTATCGTATCATGTTAAGCGACCAAGTATAGGTGCATTGGTATACGTATCATGTTAAGCGACCAAGTATAGGTGCTACGGTATCGTATCATGTTAAGCGACCAAGTATAGGTGCATTGGTATACATATCATGTTAAAGGACCAAGTATAGGTGCATTGGTATCGTATCATGTTAAACGACCAAGTATAGGTGCATTGGTATACGTATCATGTTAAACGACGAAGTATAGGTGCTATAGTATACGTATTATGTTAAACGACCGAGTATAGGTGCTATGGTATACATATCATGTTAAACGACCAAGTATAGGTGCTATGGTATACATATCATGTTAAACGACCAAGTATAGGTGCATTGGTATACATATCATGTTAAACGACCAAGTATATGTGCTATGGTATACGTATCATGTTAAACGACCAAGTATAGGTATCATGTTAAACGACCAAATATAGGTGCATTGGTATACGTATCATGTTAAACGACCAAGTATAGGTGCTATGGTATACGTATCATGTTAAACGACCAAGTATAGGTGCATTGGTATACCAAGTATACCAATTATAGGTGCATTTGTATATGTATCAATACATCAATACATTATTATTATTATTATTATTATTATTATTATTATTATTATTATTATTATTATTATTATTATTATTATTATTATTATTATTATTATTATTATTATTACTATTACTATTACTATTACTATTACTCCTCCCGCCATATTAAGTGTCCACTTTAAAAGTGCACAAAGTTTTAAAAATTCCACTAACTACTCTCTCCACCAATCAAATATTAATTTTACCCACTAAAGTCTTATCTTATTGGTTGAAATAGATTCTGAACACTTAATATGGGACATCTCAAGATTCCATTGTGGACACTTAATATGGGACGGAGGTAGTATTACATAGCTTCAAATTGTTGCAGTTGTTTACTGGTCTCAACTTCCCACCAAAATAATGGCGCCAAAACTTCCCTCCAAAAATACTGGCACCAAAACTTCCCACCAAAAGCTACCAGATCTGCTATATATATCACATAAAGAAAACTTGAGATCTTATCCTATCAAAAGCTACGGATCTTATCCTCAAAACCACTCAACCTCACAACCTCTTATCTTCACACAAATTTCAAAACCGAGAGATGGAGCCATTTAATCCTTTTATGTGTTCTTGTGGAGCGAGAAAATATAAAATTAAGAACATCACATAGAGAATATTCATCACGGGCGACAATATTATGCATGTCCTCTGTCAAGGTGAACAATCATACATTTCTTATTTATGTAAATATACAAAGAATTGGGTTGTAATCTCTTATAATTTTCTTATTATGTAACGAGAAAAAGATAATGGGTGCGAATATTTTATGTGGAAGGATGCATTTGACGAGTACTTAAGAACAATCTCTTCTCAAGGTTGGATCTGCACCAGCCGAGTGCTCATTGCCATGAAAAGATCTTAGGATAAACTTCTTTGGAATCACAAAAACATGTGCTAGAGACAAGAGTAAGGTTCTTTGGAGGCAAGACTTGAAATGGTAAGGATTCCCGACGACCACGCATGTCGGTCGGATGCATTACTTCGGTAAATTTGTTAAGTGATATGGAAAATCTTCGTATGTAGATGTTGTTGTTGTTGTTGTTGTTCTTGTAGTTGTTGTTGTTGTTGTTGTTGTTGTTGATGATGATGTTGTTGTTGTTGATCAAAGTAGTAGTTGTTCTTGTAGTTGTTGTTGTTGATGTTGTTGTTGTTCTTGTAGTATCTATCATCAAGTGTTTTATAAATCAAAGCACATCTTTGGTTATAAAGGCGATCATGTTCTTAGTTAACAGGATTATGGTGTCCAAACACCCCTTTTCCAATACTAAATTACATATGCTTAAAGAATGAAATCAAGAAACAATATCACATTTAACAAACACGAATTAAGAACCATATTAATTCATCATAAATTTAATATTTTGTTTTTCCCATAGCTATATATCTACTACTTTAATCAAGTCTCATCAATAAATCCCAAGCGTTGGATAACACGGATATACAACCCATTACTCAAAATTCAAGTCTTCGTTTCTTTTGACCGGATATTTTGTAACGACGACGATGGAACTAAAATATGCCGTTTAATTTTAAAATAGTTTAGGGTTTTACGTAATGAAAAGACTATCCAAGCATCGGGTTTTAGTTATGTATTAATAGTTGCAATAAAGTGTATTTTTATAACTAACGTGTTTCTTGGGGACATGTCTTGAGGAAAGGTTTGTGAGAATTTTTCCGCGAACAATTAACATGCTTTTGACTTTGGTCAAATTTTGGTAAAGTGTATTACACTTTCGGTGAGACAAGTCCCGGAGAAAGTTCACGTTAATTTTGACTATCCGGTCAAAATTTGTTAAAATCAACATACTTTTCACGTGGGGACGTGTCACATGAAAGTGCGTTAATTTTCCTTACGGTAGCGTTCATGTCCACGTCAGTTAATTTTGTCGTTTAGTGACTTTCGGGGGACTTTGTGTCTCGGCGAAAATCTCTCGCCGTCCATCCGATTGTTGTAGTGTATGGACCGAATGATAAGACTGAAATATGTTGCCGATATATATACTTGTGAGTCTGATCCATTGTTTGGTTTTTGTTTGAGTTCTTGTTCCTAGGATTATTGATTTACCATACAGATTTGATAACCTGGTTGATGAACGAACTAGAAACAGAATCCGAGTGTATTCACACTTTTATAAACTGAACTTAAAATATGGAAGACATCCTTGGGTAGAAATATTTACACGAGAAGAAAGGATAAACACTTTAGGAGGATTGACCCAAGTTTCCTCATCTAAAACAATTCATTTGACCTCAATTACAAGATAAATATCAACCAAAGGTTGCTCTAATAAACGGAAGAAATCTAAACAAGATTTTTTTTTTTTTTTTTTATTCCCACAACGATCTTAAATGGGCAATAAAAACATCTCAGACATTGGTCTAGTTCCTGACTAACATTGCATTAGTGATTAGTGATGACATCATTATCCTCATTGATGGCATCATCCCTGCATCACAGGTTGTATTGGTCTTGGCTGCTTATTGATTGCTTAGTTCTTCTTACAGTTTTACATTGTTTGTTGATTAACCTTTTCCTATTCGTTCTTATTCTCCAACATTTTTTCCCTGATTCGCACCACTTAACACATTTTATTTTACAGTTTACTAATGTTTGTCTTATCCAAAATCTATAATAATAGATGCTAATGAATCTATAACACTAAACACCTAACTGCTTATGTGTTCAACACATAGTCACATAATTCGCTACAGTACCCACGAATTGCGATCCAGTTCGTTCGATCCAAAACGTGGTACAAAATCGATCCGGAGTGATCGGGATCACGACTTGGATCGGTGATGATGGCGTTCCAGAATTCAATTTATATCCGAATCGGGACAGAGCAATTCGCTTTCCAGGTGTTTCCGATTCGCGTTCAGTCACATTAATTTTGATTTCCTTATGATTTGTCAAGATTTTAAATATTTACTTCCAATTTTAGTTATTATAGAATATATAATTTGAAGATATTTGAAGATTTGATATGGTGATTTTTTTTTAATGAGATCCTCTCATCTATTAAATAGTTATGGAGAATATTATATCTAGATGATGCCTTCATAGTTCATATCATCAATAAAAATTCCACTGAAATAACTTATTTTCATTAGCACAAACTTGTAAAAATGGTGTTGATAATGCTTTTTTTAGTTATGTTACTGATAAAACTTTTTTCATATGTTTGTTTAAGTGAATCATGAGTATTATTTTATAAATGTTTGGATTTCAAATTAATAATAATATATTAATTGATACATCGGTATATCGTACCACATTACTTGGTACATCGTACCGAAGCGATCTCAAATGAGCCTACCCCCATCGAACCGAATTTTAGGTGCATAGCGAACCACGATCCTGATCTGCGATCCCGTACCGGAGCGATCCTCGTTCCATGTGACTTCAACATGTACATATTAAGGAATTAACGCGTCTATGATTACACATGTAGTTTGATCTGTAATATAACCATCACCATGAATAATTAAAGTAATTAGAAGAGTAGAATTAATTAGTGAAGGCAAGAGGCCTTCCCAAATGCATAAAAATTGCATTTCTAACCTACGTGTTGGATGCCTGAATGCAATGAAAGTGCATCTTTAATATAAGATTAAAACGATCCACAACCTGCTACAAGACTTAGTTTGATCATCACAAACACCAACTTCTACCTATATCACCAAAATAAACGGTCTTGTAACTGCCTTTCCGGTAAAAAAAAAACAAAAACTGGTCTCGTAACTAGCTTATTGTTAAGTTACCACAAAAATGGATTCTTTACAAGTAGTGTACCATCCAATATCAAGAGTAATTAATTATTATATGTCTATTCACATTTTCGGAAAGTGGTAGTTCTAAAGAAAGAAAAAGATTGTAATGTGTTGCTATATATTTGTTTTTGTTGCAGGATGCGATGCATGGTCCTATTAATTAAAGGAATCTAACTAAAGCCAATTAAGTTCTTTTGAATTACAATTGTGTTCCTCACCTAAGTTGTTCTTTAGAAATTATAGTTTATTGAACTATTTCACTTCCGATCCTTTTATACTTTGTACATCTTGCCCAATGGAATAACTCTCATTTTAAATATCAAAGTAATCATACTTTAGTTTCAGATATTGATTAGTATTATATTCTGTCTTAGCTAAATCACATGTATCAAATGGTGCAATATAAACTTTATTTATAAAAGAATACCATATTTGAGTGTTTGCAATGACACGCCTCTTTATATATGTTCTAGATATATCAAATGTGTACCGTCGAATAATTACAAGATTATTGTTATCTAACAATGTTCCAATTAATAAAATTCCATAGACACTTCATTTTCATTGTCTGGCATTTGAAATTCGGCTTTGGTTTGCGAGTAATTGTGGATTAGACTCGCGTTTGGAATTTACTAATGGAACAGTTCCTTTTGAACTTTTGGGGATCATATTTGATTCTGATAACATACTGTCGAGAGCTATTGATAATATTGCAAACTCTAGTTTGCACGTTACGTGTTTACGCATGGGTAAAGTGAGGATTAGGGTAAGCTTATAGTGTGAGATTAGGCTAATTGTATGTTCGGTTTCCTTGGCGGTAATAACCTCAAGATAAGAATGTTTATCTAAAGGCGGTGTAACGCTCATACAACAAACTTGTGTGAGTCATGGAGAAGATGAACTTGGTCTCTTCTCATGAAATGCATGTAGTTATAGAGATGCATTTAAGGTTATGATATTTATTGGATGAGATCCAACGGTTTAAAGAGACCCATGTGAGAGTCATCCTACGGAGGAGACAATAATGAGACGTGGCCATTCGTGCTTGGCTCTTGGTACGAAGGGAATCTTCGTACGAGGTACTGAAGGCGCTATGCTTGCCGCGTTTCCTTCTGCATCAATGAGGTGATAACATGTGGCACTGGCACCAAAACGGTCCGTCGAGATAGTTTTCATCGGAGTTGTTGCTCGGGTTTCTCCAGGTAGTATCTTCGCGGACTTCTGTGTTCTGGGTCTGGAATTAGTCGTATAGGCTTTAGCGATTGGGCTAAAATTCTCATACGTTATCAAGTCCCGAGTCCATTATTATATTATATTCATATAATATGGTGATGGACTATGTTATGACTAAAATGTCTTTGTCATCATAGTTGATATAGTTAATGCTTGTGTAGCTTGGGATTTGGGACTGAGTCATTGTTTGAACAATTGTTTTATTTGTATATTAAGCAACATTATGATGGCGAATATGTTTTCTAGGTCGCTAGCTATTTAATGCTTTTTGGCTTGAGAGTTTGATTTGACCACTTTCAAACCGTCAATCTTCTCTCTCCTTGCCTTTTCGAATATCTTCATTTGAATTTTGAAAATCGCTTAATTTGTTGTTAGTTAGACATTTGTTCCTTTCATCTTCTTTACGTCATCAGCGTATGTGTAATGTGGCCACGTGGGTGGGTTTAGACCCTATAATCTTAGCACTAGCCCCCACTTAGATGATTATATAAAAATGAGGTTTCTTGATTACCATCTTTCACTTTTCACATCTTTTACATTTGTGATAACCTTGTTTGCTACCTTCTCTACTCGTCTTCTTCATTGTCAATTACTTTTCTCATTGTTTTACTAACCACTTTTCTCAAATCATGGATAAACAAGGTTGGTGATTCCATCGTTATTCATTGGGTTCGAGTACTTGCCACCTTCCATTATTTAGTGTTTTTGTGCTTTAATCCGAGTTTTAGATACTTTAAACCTTAGAAATGTTTACTAGGATACCACCTGTAGCTGAAAAAAGCCCTACCATTGTTAAGAGTAATAAATTTAGGACTTTTTTAGATAAAATATCCGTGCATTAATAGATATAATCCCGGATTTCTCAAGGGAGTGATCGAGCCAATGTGCCTCCTACTCCGAGGACGGTTGCATTGTATCTAAAGTACGTTAGTCATGTCAATCTCCGTTTTCCTCTTCACGGTTTTTATGGTGAGATTCTCAATTTTTATGGTTTATATTTCTCTCAACTCCATCCTAGTGTCGTCCAAAAAAATACCACCTTCATCATGGTATGTTTTTCGGTTATCTCGGCTCCAAATCTAGCCTTTTTACGTAACTTTTTTGAGTTGAAACAATGTACCTCTTGGTGTAGTCTACAAAAGAAGCCTAGGGCTGTTACATTTTAAGATAGTGATGACCTCTTGTGGGTTTACTAGTTGAAATCAAAATTGGATCTGGGTTGACTTTAACCCATATGTGATGTTGATTATTTTATTGGCTGGAGTTATGATGTTCGTCATGATAATGCTCCCGTAGTCCCTGCCATCCCACGTGGTCTTACAGACAACTTCTTAAAAGGTTACATGATGTGTCCATCTATCAAAGGCCCTTTCATGAAGGTGCCTTGGTTCGAGCTCATTTGAGCTCACACTAGGATGAGGGTTTCGTGCCTGTGCGGTATTGGGATGATAGGGGTAAAGTTTTTTTTCCCTTTATTATTGTTTGGTCCATTTTTTGTCGTTTTGTTTAAAATGATAGCTTCCCTTTTCTTGTAGTGTTGGATTTCTTTCAATATCTTACCTTGGGTAATCACTTTTGACCGTGGCCACTCCTGATTTTGTTGGGAGCTATACATGTGATTGAATTATGGACACTTCCGGACACAATTGTTGAATGGCGTTCTACCGAATAATATGTTATACTTAGAATTTGATTTGACAACGTGAAATTCCATTATGATTGTTCTTGACGGTGGGTGAGCTCCCATCGTGGTTTCTGGTTGGAGTATTTCTTCAAGCATGGATCTTTTAGATGAGAATCCAATGAGAGGAGTGGTTGGAGGGCATATCATTTTCCTGATTTTCTTGGGTAGCTATTTGAAATAGTGATCATACATAATGTTAACAGAGCTATTAGTGCAAATATTACGATGTTTGATATAAACGGTCTCTTATGTTTTTATGATGACAAACATGTGACTTGTAATACATAACGTACAATGTGCAAGTTACTCGGTTACACAAATCTTCATACACCTCTCGACATGCTTCAACAACAGGTTCAAATATGTTTGTTAAGTTGAATTATGATCAAACTATTTAACAAACTATTGAGAATGTTTAAAATACTTTTAGAGTCAATAAGTATTTTCAAACCTCGACTTGCATTTTATAAAACGTATGAAAACGCTTTTATAAAACTCGTCGAGTGATTAAACAACCAAAGTGAATAAATATTTTTAAACACATTTGAAACAATTGTTTTTACTAATTTCAATTAATTAAAAGTAACCAGACATTTTTAATTATGTAATTACTTAAATAAACTAGTTTTATTAGGACCCTTAGTCTCAAGGTTATTCTAGAAGCAAATCTATTAAAATGATTTTAAGAACAAGGAAGTGAAAAACTCACTAGACAAAAAGCTGTCTTATGACATCCCGTGGATCCGTATTTTGTATGGGCGGATCCGCGGATCCGCCGAAGTGCCAATTTTGGGCATCAAGCTTTGGCTATAAATACAACTTATTTATCACACTTTTGGTTGATGGTTTTTCACATTTTTTTCAACATATTTTCACACACTTGAGTCACCATTATAATCAAGCTTGTGCAATGTTATAACACACATTCTCAAGTCTTTTAATCCTCACCAAATCTTAATCACGATGCTTCTAACTTTCATTTGTTGAAAGCATGTTTCTACTTGATCATCCATCCAAGCAAGCTTAAAGATCTTGCCATCCGCATCTACCACAAGCACACCAACATATGAAGATCAATCACAACAAGATTGAAGCACTTGTGATCTTCATTCATTGAAGGCTTCTTATGACAAAGAAGTTAATTTAGTTTAGGAATTCACACCCACTAGACACTCATGTATTGGATCATCATCATACACCATCTTGTATCACTATTATACAATAAACTATAGGTTAGGAGGTTTATGTGTTTAGGCCATAAAACATAAGGTTTGTTATGTTGGGCCACAAAACATAACGGGTTTGGTTGTACCCGAAGAAGAACTCGATACGTAGCTTAGCATCGGAAAACTTGTAAGCGGTTAGGTGGTTTATGTGTTTAGGCCATAAAACACAAGGTTTGTTATGTTGGGCCATAAAACATAACCGGTTTGGGTGTACCCAAAGAAGAACTCGATACGTAGCTTAGTATCGGTAAACTTGGAAGCGGTTTTCTCCACTAAGAAAGGAGTTTGTTAATCTAGTGAAGTAACTCTCGAGTTGGGTACTCGGGAAGTGGAGTAGGGAAAAGAGGAGTTTCGTGACTGAACTATTATAAATCATCATGTCCGGTTTGCATTTCCTTTTACTTATCGCTTTACCTTTACATTTGCATTTATCGCCTTTATTTATATTTGGATGTTGTTTATGTTTATGCTATGGCTTTGTGATGTGGTTGTGATTGTGTTATGGTGATATGTTCTAAATAATGTTCTCTACTATCATTATAGTCGTAGAACTAATATTCCCACTTTTCATATTAACTGCATATTAAACTGCTATTTCAAATTTAAACACGGTCTTCATTTTTGAGCTCCGATCTTGACTACTTATTTGAGTTTATCTCAACATGTATACGTTGCTAAGGATTATTTGAGAATCTATTAATCTATTTTCTCTATAATTTTCTAGTCTTAATCTATGCTTATATGCTAATTAAGATAGGTAAAAAAAACCGTGCGATTGGTTCCTTTTTTCGGCCTATTGTTAGTTTTGCCTGGGCTGGTAAGTGGTAATCTTCCACTAAATATGATTTTCTGGTACGTGATGCTAATACAAATGAAGAGACTTCGCTTTGATATGATGCTGGCATAGCTTCAAAAAATGGTCATCGAGAAAATTGACCATAAGTTTCGTTTCTACTTTTTTCCCAACCCGTTAGCGACCTCCTCTTTTTTTAAGGAACCATAATTTTTAAAGAACCATTAACTAAGTTACCCTTTTTAGTGAACAATGAGCGAAGGACTCATTTTTTAGCAGCACTATAAGAAAAATATAGTGCCGCGAACTTATTCTGAAAACCTATATTTATTTCACAGAATTTTAACAAATCATATCTACCAGAAATTCTTAAAAACCGAAGTTTGCTTTCGGAGTTCTAGAAAAGAAGAAAATGAAATGTGTACGTTATTACTTTTCAAAATGGATGTTTTTGAAAAGCTATATTGTCTATTATTGGTGTCTAATTAAGTACTAAAATTATTTTCGCTTAAAATAATAGGACCCTAATCCTTTTATATATTGGAATGCGAAGTTCAATGGCTCAAATACATTTTTCTCATTAACGAATCTCAAAAGCTAAACAGCTTGCATGCCGGTTGAGTAGAATTGGAAGATATTTTGTTAATTTTCCTTAGCTGTAATACTCGGCGAAGGGAAACTGAAGTTTCCGTGAGTCCTGTGTTTGATGCGAGAAATAAAAGCGGAGAGAAAAGAAAATGAACTTTAATTACCGTGTTTGATAGTAGAGAAATAGAAAAGCGGAGAATTGTAGAAATTGGTGGGAAATGGAGAGTTGAGTAGTGTAATTTAAGTAGCGCCATTTCCCTTAATTTTGTGAAGAAATTGGAGAAATGGATTAATTGTTTTGAAAAAATGTTTTTTTTTTTTTTTTTTTTTTACATTTAAAAAATATTTTGAAAAAAATTATTTAAAAAAAATAAGTTTAAAATATTTTAAAAAATAAGTTTTTTTTTTTAAATAAATACATTTTAAAAATATTTTTATAAAAAACAAGTTTTTTAAGTAAATACATTTTAAAAAATAAGTTTTTTAAAATTTTTTTAAAGAAAGTACATAAATTAAAAAAAAAATTTAAAAGATATATTTTTTAAAATAATTTTTTAAATATTTTTAAAATTTTATTTAGACAAAATATTATTTAAATAAAATTTTTTTTTTTCTAAGTTGAGTCTGCATTGTTCTAAATATTAGAATTGAACAAAATTTCTCTCGATTTCTATTCTGCGAGATTCAATTCTCTACTTCATTTCTTTTCTGCAATTTCTCTACCAAACGCACCCTAAAAGATACCAAGGAATCTGCAAAAGCAAAAGCAGCAATAATTTCTTTCGACTATTACATACATCGGTTTTATTCAAGCTTTTTAGAATCGAACCGGACATCTAATGGGTCCTTCATTCGGTTCTCGTTTTTTTCATGTTGAGCCAAGTATTTTCGGTTCAACCGGTCGAACCGGCCTGTCTTGTTCAAAAGAGTGAATCCGCTGGTTCAGTTCGGTTCCAAAACAATGGTTTTATTACATAGGCAACCCGGGATGGACCATGCAAAATATTCCCGGATGCACAAATTTTTTAACACTTTAATATAATAGAGGTAAAAACTAAATGAAAACGAAGAATTCATTATAAACGATAAATAAATAAAAATATTACCTTCTAGTCAGAGATCCTTAAATGACACAAATACCTCACGTAAGAGGCACGTGGTGGGCTTAACTGGACTTAACGAAAAAATGACGACCGTTATTAATAGGGGTGGACAGTGTTACATAGTTTGCTTTTAAAAATGGACGGAAAAAAAAAAGACTAAACGTAGGGATTTGGCCCAAGTCATATGGGATGAATGTAGCAGACATCATTGGCGCTATATATGAGATGCATACATCATTGGCACTATATATATATGGGTGCGTTTAGTTGGAGAACAAATTCTTTTATTTTCTATCTTTGGTTTTGTAAAAAATTGGAAGGAGAATTAATCTCCACAAAACACTTGAAAAAATAGAAAACACGTTTAGTTGATGTTTATTTTACATTTTGAAGAAAGGAGGGAGGTTGAGGTTCTGAGGAAAAGCAAGGAAAAGCAACTAAAATTTGTTTTGTAATTTTCCTTGTTAAGTTAGGAAATTGGGGATTTGTGTTTTGCAAAATATTTTGTTGGAAAATGTTGATTTGAACGCGATATCTGTTTTTCTTGTTTTCTACAAAAAAATTTTTAAAAAACAAAGGTGTTTTTCCTCAACTAAACGCAACCTAAATGTTTGGTTGTGTTTTATAACGGTTTTGACACATGCATACCAAATAATGCTCCATTTCAGGTTTAGCATTGTTAAATGTAAAAGAAAACCCTCTAGTAAGACTTTTTATGATCACTTTATCGCATCAATTTCAAGTATATAAATTGTTGGTTCTAATTAGAGCTTTGATAGAATTTAAAGGTAGACAGCTAGAAGGCATAGTAAAGTAGATATATTATATCCTTCAATTTGTTTTTAGTCATCTCATAAACTAAACCAATCCCTTTAAGTGCAATTTTTTCTTCAACCTTTGATTTGTTTAATGTCTTATTACTTATAAGTACATTTAGCAATGTTGGTGGAGGCAGGTTGTTTAGAATGAACAGTAAAATGTACGGTAACTAATGGTCGTTAGTTAACGACCGTTATCTACTAACGGTCGTTACCTTTTTTTTTTCTCTTTTTATTAAAATACTTTTATAAAATACGAAAATGCGACAAGAGTCCCTGAGGTTTAACTTTCATTGCAAAATAGGTCCTCTAGGGATTAATAATATCAATTTTTTTACCTAATTGGTCCTTCACGTTAGATGTTCGTTACACAAACAGTCCTGCTAACGGCTGTTACTTAACGCAATAACTAACGGTTGTTAGTTAACAACCGTTATCTACTAACGGTCGTTACTTTCTTTTCTTTTTTTTAAATACATTAAAAAAAAAGAAAATGCAACAAGAGTCCCTGAGGTTTAACTTGTGTTGCAAAATAGGTTCTGTAGGGACTAATGAAGTAATTGTTTTTTGCATATTTGGTCCTTCATGTTAGATTTTCGTTACACAAATAGTCCTACTAATGGCCGTTACTTAACGATTGTTAAATAACGACATTCTATCATTTTTAATTAAGAAGCTCTATAAAACGCAACGCAGCCAAGGCTTGATAACATACTTTTTGGTAAATTCGCAACCGCTTAACTATATTGTTAACGCTTAAAATACTAAACATATCTAATAGGAACACACTTAGATCGATCGTTAAACAATACTTTTGTATGCAAACACCTAGCTGCGAAGCGCGGGCTAAAAACCTTGTATTGTGTATATTATATTGAGGAAGTGTGTAACAATCGTATCAAACTAAGATTTTTATCACCAAAACAAATTATCTTGGACAGAATTAGCAAGATACATGATGAACATCGATCTAAACTAGTATAATTTTTATGATATCCGATGATGTACTTTATCATATTTTGTATCAACTTTAATTGAAGAATATATTGTGCATGGTATAATCAAGATTTGCTTGGTATTGATGCAAATCTAGCAAATCGTAAGATACATTGTTCATAGATATTGACAAGGGTGAGATACTTAGTGAGACACTTCCAAGCATGTCTTGAAATTTGTTGGAAATTTTGTGCAATCGAGAGTTTTAGTCATACCTGGAAATGGGTTTGAAGGTAAAAAGTGTATACTCATCAGGTCACTAAAGCTCACTAACTCAAATAGTAGTGATGACGTATAGCAGGCCTACTGGGCCTAATTCGTGCTATACACATACTGGACCCAGGCCCAACAACGAGAATAACTACGAACACTGGACCAACAGTAAGCCCAATAATAAAATTGGCTATAGTCCAGACTAAAAGACGCATGCAGGATACTTAGCAAACCGAACCTCCGGCCGCGGAAGGTATCTTGTGTCCGCATCCGCGATTAACACGGAACCTTGTCCGACAAGGGTCGGCCAACAACAAACTACTATATCACGGTAACTAGAAACCCTAGCGGTAAACCTCGCCTATAAAAGGGGCTCTAATCCCCATATAAGGTACAACTTTCTCTCTCATAATTACACACACATACTCTTACTTCTCTGACAAGAATGTGTACTTACTCTCACACCGGAGTCTAATCGTGGGGTCCGTCCCCACGGTAAGGCTAACCCACGGTAAGGCTAACGGTTTACTCTTCTTGTGTAGGGAATTCAATCAAACTACTTGGATTAGTAGATCAGCCCACCAACAGCTTGTTAACCCAATCCAACAAGTAACACTAACATCCATTACAACCCGTCACACTTTTTGTACTAACAAGTTGGCGCCATCCTGGGACCCAGTACATAGATGCGTTCCGAAAAATACTCACCATGGGTACTCGGTCCGAGCCAACTCTCGCTCTTGTATCCACATCACGAAATACATCGGAAGGCGAAAATATACAACTTCGACGGATCTCGAAGGGCTTGCGTCCGACGCAGCCCTCTGGAAGTATTGTGACAAGTACTTTGATCATATCCTACCTATTGTGACAGAGAAAGTTCGGAAAAGGGAAGAAAAAGCCAAAGCGGTGAAAGCACTGACAACTCGGGTGGATATCCGTAAAGCCTCGCATCATCACGAGTTGGAAATGCCAACGGGAAGAAGAGACTTGAGGAAACAACTCGAGTCCAAAAAGCATCAGAATATGCAGGATAGCTGCGGTTGAAGACATACCCGGTCTAGGTCACCTAAAAAGAAAGAAGGTGAACGAGAGACGGCGTTCAAAAGGCTGTGTAAAAGTGTGTTCCACAGGCTAGGAGACAAAGAAGAAAGTATCTTCGTGTATTCCAAAGACCCCAGAAGACCAGTTCGTCATGTCGCTGGAAGAAATGAAGAGAGTGGCTACTGAAACTCTCAATTCAACTAGTAAAGCCAAAATTCAAAGGGCATGGAACCGAAAGGGCATGGTCGCGGAAAGCAGGTGACTGCTCAGGAGATGGGTCAAACGGAAGTAGATATCAAAGGTCCGAAGTCAAAAAGCGGAAACCAAGTAATAGCGACGATGACGACTGGCTGAGCCACAGGTTTGCAAGGGGCGATCATTCACCCACGTATCCGCTACTTGAGATGCCAGCGAAAACACGTATGTCGACTAACGTAAAACATATGATGGGATTGGAGACCCGAAGATCATCTCAAAATCTTCGAGCAGCCGCAATGGTAGAGCGATGGGCCATGCCAACTGGTGCCACATGTTTAACTCCACACTAAGCGGATCGGTAGGTGCGGTTTGGCGATCTCCGCTTGAGTCGGTGAGCGGTTATGATAAACTGAAGGAGGTTTTCTTGGCTAATTTCCTCCAGCAAAAGAAGTGTATCAAGGATCCCGTGGAACTTCATCACATCAATCAAAGGGAAGGAGAACCAACGGAAGACTTTGTAAGAAGGTTTAAAGAAGAAACCAAGGACATAAAAGGAGCTCTGGAAGTTATGAGTATCTCAGGATTTGTAACACCCCCAAAATATCGCAGCGGAAGATTGTGTCATTGGGGTGCTACTTCATAATACAAAGTACAAGGTATAGAAAACGACCTCTAAATGAGACGTTTTGAAAAGTTACCATTCGATTAATGAAATCAGAGTTACACTATGAGTTCTAAGGTACAATACATAAGTGTTTTTAAAACATATCGAATGGTAATAATAAAAGCATAAGTCTTCAAAACATGTTGAGAGACTCAATGCTCCATGCAACGGCTATCACTTTTCAGACATGAGATAAACATGCTAAAGTGTCAACACAATGGTTGGTGAGTTCATAGAGTTTGTTTAACATGTAAAGCTTAAAAGTATGTTCATACAGCAAAGGCATTATAAATCCACTCAGTTCCAAGTTCCGCCCATACAAAACTTGCAACCTGTGTGTTCACAACCCACTGCCAAAATATAGTTTTCACAATACACCAGATTATATTTACCCAAGGTCATGAATCTGGTACACAAGGGCGGGGGCATCTTCCCAAATAGTGCAATATTACTCCCAAGGTCATGAATCTGGTACACATGGGAGGGGGCATATACCCGACTTATAGTACTATCAATACCTCTCCGACAGTATAGAGTATTGTGTGCGTGTGTAAATACAATTCATGTATTTAAATTAAGCGAGTAAAGTATTTCCAAGCATGTATAACGAAATCAAGTATAACGTAGTCAAGTATAATGCAATCAAGTATAATGCAATCATGTATAATGCAATCAAGTATAATGTTTTGAGTATTTATACAAGTAAAAGCAAGTAGTTGAGCATGTATCTCCCCCAAAGAGTTAAAACAAGTATTAAAAGAGTAAGGGCTAGGACTCACCTTAAAAAATGATATCACAACGTATAACGGAATCGATGGATAAGCCTGGAAGTCTCTACGTATAACCTAGAATATGATGTCAACTCTTAGGTTTGGAATAACGATGCGAAAGTATAAACATGCCTATATACGTCCTTATATTGATCATGATGTAGTACTTGTATGTTTGTTTATAGAAATGGTTTTAGTTTGTATATCTCATTACTACCGTTCGGGCCATCATAATTCGAGAGGTCATGCGATGGCGTTAGAGGAGCTAGGACACTTTAATTAGTAAATCTAGCAACTCGTCGATCTGCTTACCCAAATGAACCCCTCACATGAAGTTCCCTAGTGTTGTAGTGCTCAATACGTAAAACATGTATTTTTGATTACTTGATTATATGATATATTAAGAGTTTATAAATACAATAAATAAACTAACCAAGTTTATAAGTATTTAAATAAGTTTGAGTCTTATATATACTTACCTTAATATAGAATGCTTGAGTATTATGGAAAAATAAAATATTAGCGGAGCTTCGACGTAGAATTTGCAATCTTCGAAAACCCGAGGCTATTAGAAGATTATAACAACGCCTTCTTGAGAACCCGAAGAAGAAAAGATGATTATAACAACGTCATTTTAAAGACTTGAAGTTATTTGAAGATTATAATGACTCTTTCTTGAAAACTTTCAAGAACGAAGATCAAACACTAGTTTTTCTTCAAGAACACATGAATGTTCTTACAAGATCTATAAGAAATGCCTTAGGTTTAGGACTTTAGATGTTAAGAAGGTGTGGTGCATTTTTTTCTATGTGTTTAAGCTAGTATTTATAGGCTAGGATTTGGTGTTAACTACATATCGGGTTAAAAACTAACTATAGTTAAGTTTACACATGTTTATATCCTAAGCAGGATGTTATGTCACCATGACATGTGTCATGGTGACTCATTGAAAATTCCACCTATAGTAAAATGAGGAGGTTAAGAGTTTTGAAAATTTATCTTTCCTTTACGGAGTGAGTTTTGGTCTCGGAAACGCTAACGGTAAGTATTTAATTCATGAAACGTAAAACCGGGTGTCATAAAAATATGAAACTTATAGAAATAATTGAAATAATCAATATACTCATTATTATCTTATAAAAATGAGTGATAAGTTTAATGGGTCGCGTAAACGCTGTTAAAACTGGAAACGTAGGCTAAATACGTGAAAAATGCAATTTATCAGAAAAGGACGAGATTCAGCGAAATGACCGTGAATTTATATAAAGAAGACTAAAATTAGTTTATAAGTGATATGAGATGTCAAAATGTGATTTTCGTTATATGTGGGATAACTTGACAGTTATACGTGAAGTCTAAAAGTTACGCGATTTAAGCAAAAATGTAGAACGTACAATGTTAATTTCTTTATGGTCAAAGGAGGAGGGAAATATGTTTGACTTTTCCAAAAAAAGTAAAAGTGTCTAAACATCTTAGGAAATACAGTGCATGAATGATTAAGTCTGGGTCTAAGTAGAATTGTTTAAAACGCAAGTTTAGTCTCGTACGGCTCAGGGTTTATTTGGTAACATTTAAATGAAATCTTAAAAATTCACTAATTGATTATGAGTGATCTAAAAATTAATCTGATGTGGGTAAAATTTTCAGAGTTGGTTTTTGTTATGCGCGGGATGTTTAAATGGTGCTCTGACCAAAACGAAACTTTAAGACGATGTTTTCTAAATAACTTTTGCGAAATGATCTAACGATTGTCAAACTCTCAGGTTATTACTAAAATAAATTAACTTACGAGAATGTGAAATAAAATTTTTGGGAGTGAATAGTAAAAAGTGAATAGTGACCCGAAAATGCGAATTGTTACAGGATTCATGCACGCAATTACTGATCCGGAACTGATTAAGCGGTTACATGACAGAATCCCAAAGTCAATGTATGAAGTAATGAATATAACCACTTCCTTCCTACGAGGGGAAACATCCATAGGGAGTCGCGAAAGAAGAAGGCCATGGATACAAATGCCAAGAGGGCAAGCTACAATCAAGTATCGGCAATGCTTTAAAGGAGAATTTAGAAACAAACCAAGAACAAGAGAAAAGCAACAAGCGTTTCGCATCCCGCAAAAACGTTTCAGAGAAAGGCCGACACAAAGGAGAACAAGATCTCCAAATCCGTCCCCAGCTACCGCAATCGAAGAAAAGAATGACGGTAAATTCTGTGAATTTCATGGAAAAGCAAGGCATACCACGGAAGAATGTCTACATTTAAAAAAGCAAAGAGAAAAAGGAAGAAAGAACCGATGATAGAGGAAGAAGAACAACGGGGAAAAGCCAAATGATGAATGTCATACAAAAAAAAAATCATCATCACTAAAAAATTACTCATAAAAAAGGCGAAAACGCTCAATGCAGAGGTGGCGGAACCCCGCACACATTCGGAAAGAGATGAAATCAGAACTCCAGCAGGAGAAAAATAGTAGGGACACTCATAAAATAAATACGGACGTGGGTATCGCCATCGGAAAGAATAAAAGTCCCGATCCCATAAACCTTAACAAGTAAAAACTTAAAAGGCCCAAGTCAAAACACAAAGTAAGGAGGCGAGCAATTAAATATAACAAGAGGAATCAGTCACCGAGAAGACTCAAGAAGCAAGTACAAATGTTGAAGAAGCGCCCTATCACTTTAAAACAATTAGATTGCGGAAAATTCATATAAAAAGAAGCCAACATGAAAGACGAAGAAAACCGAAACACACCACGGGTGTGCGTAGGACTAACAACATACAGAAAAGACCCTACGGAGCTTATTCCAAGAGAATAAAAGGTACAAAAATCTGCGGCTCAACAAAAATCGGCTCCAGAAAGGGCAACACTCCAAAAGAAGCAAGCAAAGAGTTGCGGAAAACACAAAACACAAATACCACAATGTGGGAACTAACAAAATCAGGGGAAGGAAACGGCTTTGGGAAGGAAATTCCTCGATAACAACCATGCAAGGGCGGAAGCAAAAGGATAAACCTTATCCAAATGTCAAACAGGAGAGAAAATATACAAGTACAAATTTACGTTCCTTCCCAAGAAATTTTATGTCAAATCTAGCAGGAAAAACAGGCGCCCAGGCTACGAGCCTAGGCACGTGCAAACCTACCAAATAGTAGGAAAAAGTAAATGCTAGCGCATGAAGAAACAGTAAAATCTTCGCTATAAATACGTGAAGTAAAAAAGGGGAGAAAGCAGAAGAGGCAAAAGATAAAACACTGTCCTCTAGCACCAAGCATCTTAACAACAAAAATCCCAGAAACCCTAAAAGTCACTTTGAAGAAAGTTGAAGATGTTATTCAGAAGAAAAGCGCGATGGCACACAGGGAAGGAGATATGCAATCAGCTTTCAAAAGCAACACGTTGCTTACACACGATTGTTTCCAAAAAGTTCATACATAGCCTAAACCTTTACCCCCCCCCAAAAGAAAAACTAAAAGCAAAGCAGACGTTGCGACAACCAAAACATGTTCTTAAATGACTACTAATAACAATTAGTCGTTCTAAAATAATGACTAATAACCCACCACCACAATAACTCATAACACCCCTTCACTCAAACCTCCTTCTATGACATCTACAAGTACCTTGCCAATTAACATGGCGACCTCCATGACAGGAGTCATACTGTCGATTAGACCCCCAGTAGCTGTTGGGAAATAAGATAGTGCAGGTACTCCCTGGTCAACTTCGGTGGCTGCCAGGGCAAGGAGGCATGAGGGAAGTGAAATGGTAGTGAAGGGAGTGATAGTGCGTGGAAAAGGATGGGTCCTCAGAGAAGAGTAGAAAAGAACGTTAAGGATAATGAATTGCATCAAATAGACCCTAACCAATAGGAAGCTTCCCATACAACGGCAAGCAACAAAGGATGAAAATTACACCTTCATTCTTTCGTTGTTGTAGCCCGGCCCCCAAGAAAGCGTATGTCTACCAATCCAGGCAGATCGGGTTGGATAGACTGGGTCTAAGGTAAAGATGACCAAATTGCGGGTGCCGGGATACATATATAAAAGCTACCCCACCAGGCCGTGCCATCACACAGAAGAATGGATTTATACGGAAAGATCCTCGAAAGGCCTATCGCACCTGCTATGTGCCCTACAACATTACAAGCTCGCTGCTAAAAAAGAATAAGCATACTTGGCAATCATTCCAGTCCTTCAAGGAAAAATAACAAGCCTGGTAATTCCTCAGGGAATACCGTCAAGAGAAAACGACAGCTCCGAAAGGAAGTAACCGTCAGGAAATTCTCCAAGAAAAGGGTTGTAGACAAGAAGAGGATTCTAGCCCATAAAGGGAGAAAGAATATCCGCACCAGGAAAGCCAACGGATAATGATAACGTTAGCAAAAGCACATCCAGCAAGGAAAATCCTTCAAGAAAGAAAATTACAACTATTATAAACAAGAAAACGCATCACGGGTAACCACTAAAGCAGACTTCAGCAAGCACAAAGAAATGCAGAAAATTTTCAGAAAGCACAACTTCAAAGAAAAATGATGTCCGCCATCAACAAAGTTCCGGAAGAGACACGACTCAAGAGGCCATAAGTCTCAGAATAAAAAGGGTAAGAGCAATTGACAGTAGAAAAAATGTATAATGTATTTGAATTTACCAATTTTTGTAATGTATTTTGAAACCTGTTGATAAGCATTTAAAACATACACTTATAAGGGGTCATTTAAGCCCTTAATCGACCAATTTTTATATGTTACTGCTTAATTTCGTTCCTTTTCACTTTTTAGGTCTCTTGGAAGCAAAATGCTGGAATGATGCTTATTTGGACGAAAAGGAGTGAATACATGAAGAAAATGGCAAAGTCAAGATCGAAGCCACTCAAGTACTAAAGCGAACTGACGGCGTCCCAATCAAAGGCGACGGCGTCCCTCTGATTTGATAATTACATGCACCGAGGGCTCGGTGGAATTTTGCTCATAACACTGACGGCGTTAGGCTTTGAAGAAGAAGGCGTCACTCGGACTTTTCATCTCAAATGGCCTAGATCCGGTACCAAGGCGACGTCCCATCCGAAGCCGGCGGCGTCACAACTCTAAGGTGGCCGTCCCATCGATAACTTGGCGAAGCGAAAACCTAATGATGACGATCGGCGGCGTCTCACCTATAAGACGACGCCGTCGCAAGTGTAAATCTATATATTGAATTTGATTTTTCTGCATTTAAGTAGGTATACTTTTGGAGTAAAAACCCTAAACATTTGTAGTCTGACTTGGACAATATCTTAGGGTCCCAAACCCTATTTTACACATCAAGATAAGTGTTTTAGTCCATTAGTATCATTATGTGTTCCATTGAATGTGTGTATGCTTGCTTGTTTAACATGTCTAGCTAAATTTCTTGTGTGTTTGCTTAGATCTATGAAACCTAGTTGTTAATTATTGTTTGGTTGTCTCTTATCTTAATTGTAATTGGCTTAGGAGTGCAACTAGTGTTGGAATCACTCCTAAACCATTTCTCAAGTGTTAGTAATCAATATGTAATAGTTAGCTTAATTAAGGCTTTTATGTTAGTAATTAAGGCTAGGCTCATGTAGAAAGCGCATGAGCCTATGCAAAAGCCCAATAAGGAAAGGAAGGGACTAGATGTGTTGCCCTAGCTCCCTTCCCCTATAAATAGTCTTGTAACTCTCATTTGAGAGTTGGTTGTTCATTTCATATAAAATTCCTACGCCTAAAGGTTATAAGTTATTCGTGTGTTTTGTGTGTCTTGTTCAACCGATCACTTTCTATCTCATTTCTTCTTATTGATGCTTGTGTTACATAAATGGGAACCTAACAGTGGTATCATTCGCCAAATAGTTGGGTGAAACATTTTGTTTTTGAACATATTTTGTATACGCGTGGGTTTTGGTTCCAAAATTTTCAAACGCTTCAAAGCTCAAATTTTTACACTTTAAAACTCAAGATTCTTGTACTTTAAAGGTTATTTGGTGATAAAGTTTAGGTTTTTGGCAAAAAGTTTGAAACTTTACGTTTATTTCATTGTTTTTGAGCTTGGTTTTAGTCGTGTGGTCATTTCTACGCGTAAGGTGCATAAGAGTTTTGGATCATCAAGTTTCACACTTTTGTGTTATTTTGGTGATATTAAAGCTTTTTCATCATAAAAATATGGTTTAGAAACACTTTTGGGCATAAAATCAGTTTTTGGTGCAAGTTGGCAATTCTTACGCATAGTAAAACCCTAGTTTTACGCTTAAGGATTCAAAGTCTACGCATAAGCTTCTCAATGTGTGATCTTCAGTGCTATTGGTTTACTCAGTGTTTTCTTGCTTGGATAATCCGAAAACACTTGACTTTGGATATCTTTTACCTTTGGGATAAGTGTAAAGGATTTTTAGGTAAAACCCTAGTTTTACGCCTAAGCATAAAAGCTTACGAGTAAACATCTTACGCATAAGCTTTTCTCACGATAAGCTTGTCTTGCAGCTTAAGGAAATCTTCGCATAAGGTTCTTACTATTAAGCCTTTGGTTTATGCTTAAGCTAAGGTTTCATCTAATCTACGCGTAAGCTACTACTACGCGTAAGTTCTATTCCTTCGTGTAAGGTTGGTTTTCTACGCATAAGGTGTTTTCTTTGCCTAAGCTAGTTTTCTACGCATAAGGATACTTCATCAACAAAGTTTCATTTGACTACAAAGATCCATCATCAACACAAGTTTCAAGATGTCTCAACCACCATACTCTAGCTACTTTCCTCACATGTATCCTCAACAACAACAACAACTAACACAACAACAATACTATCAACAAATTCAACAACAAATTCCTCCAGGAGCAATTCCACCACAAATGATTCAACCACCACCTAGTCTTCAAGTACAACCTTACACAAACTTTCAAAATCAGCATCCATCCAAGTATGCTATGAAGGAACCGTCTTGGTTTGCAAAGATGTGTGAAGCTTTAAGTTGCCAACAATCAATTCATGAGGCTGGATCACTTGATAGACCTCCAATGCTCACTCCCGGAAACTACGATCAATGGGTGATAAGGTTCTTTAGGTTTTGTGATCTAAAGAAGTTACATGGAAAGTTCTTGAAGAAGGTCATCCTTGAAGGTCCTTTTCAGATGCCTATAGTCACTGTACCCGGAGATCCAAATGCTAATCCACCAAGAGGTGATGTCACCAACGTTTTCAGTCTTAATAAACTCACTACTGATCAACTTCTACACATGGAAGCCGATGAACTTGCAATGCAATATTTCCTTTTGGGGTTACCTATCGATACCGTAGTGTTGATGCTCGGAAGATCGCTAAAGCAATGTGGGAGCATATTCATCTTCTCATGGAAGGCACATAACTCAATCAAGAAGACATGGAATCCAAAATCTATTTAGCATATGAACACTTCATGATTGAACCAGGGGAGACATTAGAGTCATATCATCATCGATTCTCAGACATCATCAATGACTTGGAAAAACATAACATCATTATTCCAAGAATTGCAGTCAACACTAAGTTCCTGAGTAGTCTTGGTCCTGATTGGGATAAGTATGTCATTTTCATCCGTCAAGCGAAGAATCTTCATCATGCTACATACGGATTGTTGTACGACTATTTGAAGCCCCACCAAAAGGAAGTTGACAAAGAAAGGGTTATCCGTGGACTCCCTGTTTTGCCTTCACTTCCGGATAATCAAACTCTAGCTTTGTGGGCTCAAACGTGTTATCCTCAATTCCCTACTTTGCAAACTGTTTTCACAAATCCTCCACAACCAACTGCAACAATTACACCATATGATCAGTCACAGCACTAATATCAAGAAACTGTTGATTATATCTCTGCTGATTCTGTTGATTCTGTTGAGAATACTGATACTGTGTTACAAATCAAGTCTTTAAAAGTTGAAAATGAGCGATTGTTAAACGAGCTTTCAAATGTAAAACGTCGTCTTCAATGGTGTCAAAAAGATTGTCAAAATTGAGAACTCGCTTTGCAAAACAAAATCAACCAGTTGCATACCAAAGCTCTTAATCCAAAACTTATGAATGGATGATGAAAATGTCTTTAAAGTGTCAAATTTCAAAATATGAACAAGAAATTTCAAAGTTAAAAGGAATATGGTCTCATATTTGATTTACTCAAAAGACTCGTGCTCAAGCGTCAAAAGATGTTGATAATCGTCTTGCATATACCAAAGATGTTTTACGACGTGATGGACTCACTCGCTCTGAAAATCTAGATTTGTTACACACTATTCATGATCTAAAAGCAGAGTTGGTAAATCTTAAGCAAGATAGGGATAGTAACACATCAGTAACTGCACCTAGAAAGATTCAAATTGACTCTAGAACATCTAATGACAAACCACTAGAAACTAATGTGCTTCCCTCTACTGAAATAGGAATAGTTGCCTCTTTTCCCAACGCCTGAACTTCACAGCCTAGGAGCAATACAAGGAAGAATAGGAAGTTGCGACGTAAGAAAAGAACAATAAAGATCTCTGAAGTAGAAGAACACCTTAGGACTTTGAATAAAACTCAAGTTGCACCCACTTTAGATATTGCGTCTAACAAATGTAATGAACAAAGTGATGTAACGAATGCTGAATCTTTAAGTACTCTAAATGTTATGTTTGAAGCTTCTTGTGTTGGTTTTCATAAAAGCATGTTTTCAGGTTGTCATGATAAATGTGTTGCTAAGGCTATCTTGAATCATAAGTGGAATAATAGAAAACGGAATACCTCTAGGCCCACTAATGCTTCTAAGTCTGTGCTAGGTAAACCACCCTCTAGTGTTCCGGCTACAATCATTGATGTACCTATAGAACCCCCTTCACCTCCTAGGAAGAACTTATCACCTAGTGCATTTACTAAGACCAAAGCTAAGACTAGTTGGAGATGGAAGAAATGGTTACATAATACACTTGGATTTAAATGGATACCTAAAATCATAAACATGTGTATTTCAACTATAATTGCTTCGGAACCCTCTAACTCTTCGGGTTCCACATCTACTTTTATTCCACACGCGCCGTGCATGTAATCTGGTGTCTGATCATCCTCTGGATTTTTGATAGCGGATGTTCCGACATATGACGAGCAATCTCAAATCGTTATCAAACTTTGTTTCAAAGTTCATTAGCATGTCGAGTTTGGGAATGATCACTTAGCGACTATCATGGGCTCTGGAGATTACATCAATGGTAACATCGAATATAGCGGGGTTTATTATGTGGAAGGTCTCTTACACAATCTCTTCTCGGTTGGTCAATTTTGTGATGGAGATTTGGAAGTTGCTTTTCGGGAGAAAACTTGTTTCATTCGTGATCTACAAGGAAACGATCTTATGTACAGTACCGACATCAAGTCTTTATACAATCTCAATGCAAGACATGATTGCTTCATCTCCCATATGTCTACTTTTAAAGGCAACATCTACAAAATCTTGGCTATGGCAATCGTCGACTATCACACTTAAACTTTCAAACCATAACCAATCTTGCGATAGAAACTTGTTGAAGGTCTCCCAAGATTTCGTACTCTAAAGATCACCTATGCTCAACTTGTGAACAAGGAAAAACACTCGTGATCACTTTCCTCAAAGGTGGAACACAACTCACGACATGTGCTTCATCTTCTTCACAAGGATTTGTGTGGCCCGATCTTGCGTCGGGCGATTAATGGCAAACGCTACATCTTGGTAATTTTAGATGACTACTCAAGATGGACTTGGGTTTATTTTCTTCGAAGTAAAGATCAAGCTCCACAGATGATCATCACCTTTCTCACGAAAATTCAAGTTCAGCTCCATAACACAGTCAGACAAATCAGAACATACAAAGGAACTGAATTTGTGAATCAAAATCTTCGTGCATATTATGAGAAAGTGGGAGTTGAGCATCAAACATCCTATGCACGAACACCGGAACAAAATGGAGTTGTTGAAAGATGAAACCGTACGTTAGTGGAAGCTGCAAGAACGATGTTGATAAATGCAAAACTTCTAGATTACTTGTGGGTTGAAGCTGTGTCAACTGCATGCTACACTCAGAATCGTTCAATGATTACCAAACGCTACAACAAAACACCTTATAAGCTTATCCACAACTGTAAACCGAATCTCAAACACTTTCATGTATTTGGATCCCTTTGTTACCCGAATAATGATCGTGATGACTTTGGTAAGCTCAAAGCTAAAGCTGACATTGGAGTCTTTGTTGGATATTGTGAAAACTCTAAGGGTTACCGGATCTGGAATCGTCGTACGAGGGAGATTATGGAAACGATTCATGAAAATTTCGATGAGCTTACATAAATGGCTTCTGAGCATAACAGCTTGGAACCCGGACATAACTGTCTAAACTTCCCCAAACCCCATCATCACCGAACCAAGCCTCCGACTTACTCGTCAACAAATGGAACAATTATTTGCTCCTCCGTTTAGTGATGATATTGATCAACGTGCTCGGATGTATCAAGCTGCTTCACGCTCAACACGATAATAAACCAATACACGATACACCGCCACAACAACTCTCATTAATGAAGCACCACCAATTGATTCTACAACAACGGTCAAACAAACCGAATCCAATGATCTTGAACGGTGATGATCTTCCGAACAATGAAGTACCCCACTGCAAATTATGATCCAAATCGTTCTTCAATCCGTTTGCTAATGAAACTACCACACCTGATGTTGCAGAATCATCCACAAGCCATTTGAATCCTCCTAATCTGCAGAATGTATATCAACATCAACCCTCCACACATCGTTGGATGAAGGACCATCCTCTTGTAAACATTATTGGAAACCCGAATCAAACAGTCATAACTAGACAACGCCTTCAGACTGACGGTGAACATTGCATTTATGCACTCACCGTCTGCCAAGCTGAACCCAAAAATATTAAGGAAGCCATGACATATGACAGCTGGATTGAATCCATGAAAGAAGAACTTAACCAGTTTAAACGTCTTGAAGTATGGGAATTGGTTGAAAACCAACCGGGGTCTATGTTATTGGTCTCAAATAGATTTGGAAAAACAAGTGGATCTTTGAAGGTACGGTTATCAGAAATAAGTCACGTCTGGTGGCTAAGGGTTATAGACAAGAAGAAGGGATTGACTACGAGGAATCATTCGCACCGGTTGCTAGACTTGAGGCTGTTCGGATCTTTCTGGCATTCGCGGCTCGCATGAACATCACGGTCTTTTAGATGGACGTCAAAACCGCTTTTCTAAATGGAAAATTGAAAGAAACGGTCTATGTTAGTCAGCCAGAAGGATTCGTTGATCAAGAGTTCCCTAATCACGTCTACAAACTGAACAAGGCTCTATACGGTCTCAAACAAGCCCCTCGGGCGTGGTATGATAAGTTGTCATCCTTTCTTATCTCTAATAATTTTGTCAAAGGATCGGTCGACCCTACACTATTCATACAATATCATGGGGCACACATTTTAATCGTTCAAATTTATGTGGATGACATCATTTTGGGTCGAGACATCTAAAGTACTCAAACGCTTTTCAAAACTTATGAAAAACATTTTGAAATGTCCATGATGGGTGAACTTACGTTCTTTCTAGGACCGCAAGTTCATCAATCACCCGTGGTATTTTCTTGAGTCGGTCAAATATGCTCTTGAAATTTTAAACAAAATGGAATGTAAAAGCTGTGACACCTATGCCACACCAATGGCACATACCAAGAAACTGAATGATTTGCATGGGAAATTGGTTGACCCTATCAAATCTTGAAGTATCATTGGGTCTCTCATGTATCTCACACCAGTAGACCGGATATTGTCTTTGTTGTATATCTTTGCTCCCATTATCGATCGCGACCAACTAAAACTCACCTCTCGAGGCTAAAGAATCCTTTGATACATCAAGGGAACCATTAACTTGGGAATCGGTATCAGAAGGATTCGGTTTTGAACTAATAGCTTTTAGAGGCGCGATCACGCAGGTTGCTTAGATTATCGGAAAAGTACTTGGTGCTCTACAATTTCTTGGTGATGAGCCGTGTCATGGCAATCGAAGAAGCGAGGATTGTACATCGTTGTCCTCAACCGGAGCGAGAATATGTAGCCATGTCGGCGTGTTGTGCTCAAATCATTTGGATGGGAACACAACTCAAAGACTATGGTTACGTGTTTGATGTAATCCCGATGTCTTTGCGACAATCGAAGTGCTATTGCGATATCGTGCAACTCGTTCAACATTGAAATCAAAGCACATCGATCTTGATATCATTTCATCAAGGAGCATATGGAAAGTGGTACCGTTGAATTATATTTTGTGGTCTCGAATACCAATTGGCGGACCTTCTCACCAAAGCCTTAGCTCACGCTAGGTTTACCGAGTTGGTCCACGGATTGGTATGCGGTGTTTGACTCGCAGGAACTGGGCGAACTTTACAACAATCTTAAAACCGATCAAACACAAAACCTCTTTTCTAAATATTTTTCAAAACAAAATATGAAAATATAAAATTTACAAAATTCAAAAAATATTCTTCTCTCTAAAATTTCTTTAAACATGGCAAGTATAAATCTTCTGTCAACACTTTTCTCTTTCAAAATTCAGTATTTTTACGGTCAAGTGTTGAGGGGGAGAAAGTAAATATTTTTATGTTTCATAAAACCTTGTACTTGCATGTTACCCTGTATTGGTAACATCTTTGATAATGGTGGACACGTTTCTGTTTCTTGACACTCCTCGGGCTCAAACTTATAAAATTTCAATATTTTCAAAGTCAAGGGGGAGTGTCGTCAAGTTTTTTTTTTCCAAAAATCATGCTTTACGTAACCAAAATGGAAGTTATGGGCGTTGGATGAAAATAATTGAGGTGGAGGGACCAAAGTTGCTAAAAGTTTAAACTTATTTTCATAAAACTACTCCACCTAATTTTTTCAAATCATCTAATTCACACATTAAATTTTCCGACCACCATATCCCACGCATAAGAATCAATATTCAAATCCGTGTGAAAATCTTCAAATTTGTAAGTGGTATAAGGATCATTGTGTGATTATAAACATTGGTTTTTAATTTCATGAAAATCCAACGGCTAGATTTTGAGTTTGGGGTGATTTTGTGTTCTACGCGTATGCGTATGAACACGAAATCATCATTGGGTGTTTATGATGGAAGTTATTGTGTCAAAACGTTTAAACATAAGTGTTATGAACATTTCCATCTTCAAAATCAACCCAGATACTTCAATTGATCATTTTTCAAATTAGGGTTTATGCGTATGATTTGGGGGTTTTCTATTGAGAGTGTTTCTGAGTAATTAGATGGTTATATGATGTTTAATACATGTTGACTTAACCAAAACCCACCTTGGATCATGCCCAGAAACTCAAATTTTGAAAAATTAAAAATTTAGGGTTTAGTATCATATGAATTGGGTATTTTTTGATTCATAAGGTTTTTGATGTTAAAACTAGTTGCAACACATTCATATAGACTCTAAGACATCCCGCAATTAATTTGGTGCATTCTCTATGGATGGATTCCTTACTCGTAATATTTGAATTCTAGGGTTTAAGTTTTACGCGTAAGTGAATCCTACGCGTAACTGTGTATAATTGTGGTTACATGTGAAATTGAAAGGGATTGAATAATATGTTAATGAAGATGTTGTGACAAATTTATTTCAGGTTTTACGCGTGCAAAATTCAGAATCAAGGTTAAACTGGATTACTACGCATAAGGATCACCTTACGCGTAGAATGTTATTCGTAAGAGAAATCTTACGCGTAACCTTTACGCGTAAGGTTCTACAAAGGGACTACGCGTATCCTGTGAAGAATATGTGTAAACTTGAGTCTTACGCATAAGGTTCACTCTTACGAGTAAACCTTACGCATAAGCTCCAACATATGCTTACGCGTAAGCCTTATGCTAAGAGCTCTTTTTCCACGCGTAATATTTCTTACGCGTAAGAAGAGTTCCTACGCATAAGCTTATGCCTACGTGTATGGTTTCTACTGTTTACGCATAAACTTAATTTTTACGCATAAGCCAAAACTTTAACATTACCAATGAATTGTTACGTGTAAAAACTTGTAAATAAATAAATCATAACGTCACGAAATCAAAATGTCACTAATAAGCTACAATGGTAAATATGTTGTGTAAATGAGTGAAAATTTGGACTTTAAAATTCAAAATTAATAAAATCACGAAACTTATCACGACTACTTTGGACTATTAGACAAACAAGTGACGTTAGACTCATAACATATTCAATAATTGGACAATAAAATCAACTTTTGACTAACGTAATGTCTTTCGATATGTTGGTTCTTTTGGCTCAATATCTTTCAGATCACAACATGGTCGTCACAATGGAAAACGTTGATGCACCAAATGTTCTCACAATGGAAGACATTTTCCCTGATGGTTACAAGATGAAGATTGGAAAGAACAATCTCAAAGTGGACTTTGATAACTTCACGTGTTCGGAGTCTTCTTGTCTTATTGCTGTGGATATTCTGAAGGCTCATCCATACAAGAACATGCTCACTAATTCTGCAACAGTATCAGAGATTTACATTCACCAATTCTGGCACACCATGTAAAAGGTCGATGGTCAAGATGCTGTGACAGTGACACTCAACAACAAACAAGTCACCATCACCGCAGCAGACTTAAGGGCTATTCTCCTTCCTCCTACCATCCATCCTGCCAACTATGTTGCTACTCCTTCGGAAGAGGTTACTCTCCAGTTCATGGTCAACATTGGCTATGATGAAGCTGCTGGGATTATAACTAAACATTACTCAGTGGACCTAAAGAATATTCCTCAGCCTTGGAGAACTCTCTACATCATGATTGCCAAATCAGTTTCTGGACGTGATAGTGGTTATGAGCATCCTAAGCTCATGGAACTACCAATATTTTGGGGCATGGTCAACATGATGCACATCAAATTCGCAAGTCTGATTTGGGATGACATGATGTCATATCTCAGGAAACCTGGCACCAAAATCCCTTACATCAGATACACAAAACTGTTGATCCAGAGGATACTCGGGAATAATCTGGATATTCCCTTGAGACTTGATGAACCCAACCATCACTCCGTGCTATTTGAGCCTACACTCAATGTTGTCAGATTCAAAGACTCAACAATGAAGAAACAAGGTGCTGTATTGCCAGACTGCCTTCTTACTAAGGATATCAAGAATCGACAATCATACAAACGATATCAAGTAGCAGTAGCATCAGGCAAAGTGGGATTCATTGATGAAAAATATTCCGGTGTACCTGTCAAGAAGACAAGGAGATCAGGCAGTACTGGAAGTGTTGCAAGCACTGAGAGTACACGTAAGTATCCAAAGAGGACTCACATACTCAAAAAGAGAGTTCCATCAAAGGGTGCCATCCCTAATCCCAAACCAGAACCAAAACTAATGGACGAGGACTCCGAGAACACATAAACATACGAAGAGGTTATCTACTCAGAAACTGCCACAGATGATACACTAACAATTGAAAAACCTCTAAGTCCCAAGTCTGATAAAGGGAAAACTCCAGTGAAAGAGCAAGAAGAGGACGAAAGCTCAGATGAACAGCCACATGATGAAGCCAAAGATTACAGAAAGACACTGAAGAATCTCCGACTACAACATGTTGCTAAAGAGTTCAACCTACAACAAACTCGTGGCCTGATGAGTGTGTAAATACTCATCATTTTTGGTCAAACCTGAACTGCAAAACATTTAAAAATGCTCAGAAATGCATCAAAATATTGAAAATATCTCAAAATTTCATTTTATATGTTTCAGATGGAAAATGTTTAAAATCAGATGAAAAATGAGCTAAGTTTGCATAATTGGCGGTTTAGGTCCCAGACTTTCAAATCTTGTCAAAAATAGTCCCTGAGCACTTATTTTAAAAGAAAAGTCACCAAAGGTCCTTTTAAAATCATAAGTTGTCAAAATTAGTCCTTTGGTGAAAAATGTCAAAAGTTTTGAGAAATTACAAGTTTGGTCCTTCAAGTTTCAAAAATTGGCAAAAATAGTCCTTGGAAGTTTGGAAATGTCTTTTATGGTCCTTGTACTATTAAAACTTGGCAAAAGTGACCCTTGAAACAACTTTGAGAAATTGGCAGATTTGGTCCATGGTTTTTGTGAAATTGCAAGTTTGGTCCTTGTATTAATAAACAAAGACTTGACCCTTGAACCCTTTGTATCCTTTGGACCCCTGCCAAACACTTGACCCCCCCTTTTTGGACCCCCTGTCCAATATATCCACCGGTCAAAATAGTCAACTCCCGCCTTCCCTCATTTTCTTCTTCTTCAACCACCGCCTGCAAACACTCAACCTCACCATCTTTCCACTCAACTCCCACACACCATGTCCCTCCACCTCACCAAATGACCAAAAGCATTAAATGCTTCCCCCCTTGCACTCAACCCCAGGTGGCTATATTAGTTTTCCATAAAATTCATCAAACGGCCAAAATTGCCTCAAGTGATCCAATGGCTGCAAATGCAAGTGGGAAATGCTCAGAGGACTAGTGGAAGACCTTTTGATGTATAAATAAGAGAGGAGAGAGCAGAGAAAGGGAGTAGTTAATTTTTATATTTTTATGCAAATCGTTTTTACTATAAATGTTTTAGTTTAAGTCAAAAAATTGTAATCTCAGTTTCTATGTATTAAACTTAAGTTGGATAATCATTGTAATGTGCTTTTAAGTATTAATTCAAGTTTTTACATAAGTTTCAAGTTTTTATGCTCACTGTTAAAAAAATTCAGTTTCATGCTCTTATAATCAATGCTCCAAGTAGCTTATTTTTAACTCAAATAAGCTTATTTAAGCTATTTATAGCTTTTGGTAAGCTTATTACTCAAGTTCAAACAATCTTGGTATCCGGTCAATAAAAGTCAAACTGTGTTGAATTTTGGTTCAAGCAGTCATGGAAATGGGTTTGAGTTGATGCAGAGTTGGATATGGGTTGATAATTGGTTAGGATAGTGGTTACTTGTGTTGTTTGGCAAGCCATTGTGGCTAGGACTTTTGTAAGTGTTTGAATACTATTTAGTTACTGCCATTATTGCATTAATAATTTAGTAGCTATTTGATAATTGTAGTATTGTTATCTGCATCATATAGGTAATTTAGATCTGTTCTAGTATAGATCATAGCTTGGATTTGTGGATTAGTAGTAGTTAAGTTCAAATCGGTTAGCTAAAGTGGTGTTTGGATCGATTAGTATAATTAAGCTTGAGCTTTGGTTTGTGCTTAAAATCTGTCTACTCGGTCTCAATTAGATCCACTTGAATCATTTTAGTCATCATATTGCATCTGCACTCTCAAAGTCAAAATTAACAATAATCATCCTAGTTTCATAAGCTGTTGAAATTTTCATAGAGCAAAAGCTTGATTTGTGTTTAGAATTCAGGAAGTAGCTTATTTTAGTTTCATTTTAGCTTAATACATCAATATCGGTTCACAAATTAAGCTCAAAGTTCATTAAAGTCAAAACTCTCAAAAGCGTCAAAGTCGAAAAAAAATAAAAATGAAAACTCGGTTTCCAAACCGGATAGATTTATCATAGCTTCATTATTGGCTCAATTCAAGTGAAACTTTGGGTTTAAAAACTTGATTGGTCAAGTTTCTTAATCTGATTTTTGTTGAATTTTTGTAATTTTTTACAAGCTACAAATTAGCTTGTCAAGTGGGTAAAAAGTGCCATGTGCACACACTCAGCATACACTGAGTGTGAGACAGGCACCTTGCAGACCTTGCATAGGTTTGGTTTTAGATCCTTAGGGTCTGAAACTTGGTTTAGAGGTAGTTAAGCTGGTGGACTTGAGGTATTCAGTTTTGTTTTTCACATAAGCCTTTTCAATAAGCTTGTGCTTAAGCTTCAAAGTAGACAGAAAACTGTTGTGGGCACTTGAGTTTCTAATTCATCAAATCTGTTTAGCTTGCACTTTAGAGGTTTAGGCTAGTTGTACTTAGTTGTTTTTGAGTAGTTTTAGCATATTATAGCTTCTGTGATAATTTGGTGCTCATTTGGTAGATCTAGCTTATTTTGAGTGCTTATTTATAAGCACTCTTCACTGCAGCTTCATATTCTCACACATAAGCTATTGTTTTTATATTTTTTATAGAATCAGAATATTAATTTAGACTTTTCCTGAATTTTTCATATTTTTCCAGCACTGTTTGATATTTTTCCTCATTTAAATTAGTTTTTAGGACTTTTAAATTAGCTTTTATTGCAAATAAATCAGAAAAATTTCAAAAAAATAAGTTTTCATTTTTCCTAGGTTAAGATAAATATAAGAAGCAAAAAAATAATTTTTCCAGATTTTTCTTAGTTAAATTTGTAATTTTTAGCCATTTAATTAGTTTTAAATAGTTTTTAAATCATAGAAAATAGAAAAATAATCAGAAAAATACAAAATTAGTTTTAAAAATTCTGTTTAGTTATTTTAGATTTTTGAAAAATAGTTTCACAATTTTCCTCTTTATTTTCATAATTTTTAGTATTTTAATTTAGTTTTAAAAGTTAGAAATTAGTTTTTAATTAAACATAAATCAAGAAAAATCATAAAAATTAGTTTTAATTCATAAATAGTTTTAAAATATCATTTTTAGTTTAAAAATAATTTTGGATCATTTTTAGGGTTTAGATTAGACATATTTGCATTCAATTCGCGTTTTGTTAAATTCGTTTTTAGTTTCCTTTAGGTGATCAAAAACATCATTTTAAAAATAGTGATAGCTTTTATTTAATATAATCTAGCTTTTTAATTTTCCTTCATTTTTCCTTTGTCATCTAGTATCAATCACAAACCTTTTCCCGTTCAAATTCACCCGATCACTATACGTTTGGTGATTCGATTACCGACTTCGTTGGGAGTTAACGACACAGGGAAACACTAAACTCCTCTAGATCTTCATTGCATTGTTTCTCAAGTATCGGCTTTTATTACGGTTGACCATTCACAAGTGGTTAGCTTGTGTGATAAAACCCGACGGTTTGGAACCGATCAAATTTTAGGCCTACTTGAGTCAAGCTAATTATCTTTAAACTTAGCGATTAGTGATTTGAATATTCACTCCTTGTTCATACCATCTATCTATATCTATATATATTCTTATAAAAATCCAAAACCCAAAAACATTTTAAAACATATAAAACACAAAATATTTTTCTTTTGTTTCTATATATATATAAAGATAAAAATACAAAAGATTTGTCGTTTTCTTTGTTTAATAATAACAACATAAAAATTACCACCGCAAACCAAGGCGTACTACCTAACTGAAATGCGACCATAATAAGTTCCCGAACCAAAGATTAAAACTTGCCTTTGTGTCCTTGTGAGTGGTGTACCTTTCAAATATTGTTTTAAGCCATTCATCTTGTGAAACCAAAAAGATTCTTCTCATTCATCTTTGTGTCTGAGTATCTTGCACCCATCGATGGGTATGGAGATGCTATTGTTATCCCGCCATTGTGATGAAAATTTTGAACTCAAAACCGGGTTACTAAATCTTGTAACCTCAAGTCAATTCTATGGTTTTGAGAGGATGATCCTCATGCTCATATTCGATGGTTTAACAAGATTGCATCTACCATCAAATACAAGAATGTCCTACGGATCTTGTCAAGCTTCTTCTGCTCCCATTTTCCTTGAGGACAAGCCCGGTTGGCTTGAAAACAACCCCTCAATCAATCGAAACATGGGAAGACTGGTGAAGAAATTTGTGAGCGAGTTCTATCCACCTTCCAAAACCACGAGTCTTAAAATGAAATCATCAAGTTCACACAAAGTTTGATGAATCCTTGGGTGAATCGTGGGATCGTTTTAAGGAGTTGCTCCATAAATGTCCTCACCACGGTTTCTCAGAGTTGATGCAACTCGATACTTTCTATAATGGAGTGAGTCAATCGATCAAGATTCTCTCAATTCCTCCATTGGAGAAATTTCTTGAGTAAAGCGTAAAAAAGCTTTAACGATAATTGAAAACAAGTCTAAAGTCCGCCTTTGCGAAGCAAATCGGTTGTTTCCCAAGTCGTTGTTGGTCCTTCTTCTTCATCACCGTGAGTCAATCTAGCACCGATGCTAAGATTGACAAACTCATGAAACAATTCAAGCTTTGGTTCTCTCCAACCAAAAGAAAGTTCTTTTCACAAACTTCACCTCCTGCTTGAAGTTAAGAAAGTGGAACTCTGTGTTACTTGCGGTGGCCCCATGCCTATTACAAGCAGTATGGCCACCGATGGTAACCCTTTGAAGCAAACAAGCAATGTGGCGGGATTTCTAATTCAGAGGCAACCAATACCGTGCTCCTATAGACCCGAACCACCGTCCTAACCACTACCTGGACCACCCGGTTTCAACCAAAACCAAAACCGTAATCAAAATCGAGTAGAACGAACCAAGGTTTTCAAAACCAAGGTAACTTTAATCCAAATAACGGTTTTCAAAATCAAAGTCAAAACTTCCAACACCAAGGAAACTTTAATAGAAACCAAGGTCGGGAAATTTCAACCTGGGGTATTTTCATGGCAATAATCAAGGAAAATTTCAAAATCAAGGCCTAATCCAAACAATAGAGGCTAGAATTTTCTGTGCAAAATCAAGCCATTGTTCCAACTGGACCATCATCGATGAGTTGTTGAAACAATTCATGAAATCCCAAGAGGAAATGAATAGGTTGTTGGTTAGCGGTTTCGACATTAAGAAGTCTTTAAATGATCGACCCTCGGGCTCGGTACTTTACCTAGCAACACGATCGCTAATCAGAGGCGATGCAAAGCGATCACAACCGTAAGTGGTGCTTCATATGATGGACCCGCTATTCCTACTACCTCTTCTTCTTCTCTCCCGAAGGTAGTGGAAAGTGAACTGAGGCGACAAAGGACCAAGTGCAACCTACTAGCCCACAAAGTACAAAGACATGTCCATCCACAGGTTGTCCGAAACCCAAAACCAAACACAGAGTTGTTTTTAACCTCGGTTGAAAACCCCAAATCAAAACTTCTATTCCTTACCCATCACGTTTAAATGAGCAAAGCTCATGAAAAAGCCGGTCATCAAATGGAAAAATTTTTCAAATTTTCCAAGAACTACATTTGACATAAGCTTTGCGGATGCCATCATCTTGATGCCAAGTTTGCATCAACTCTCAAACACATGTTAAGCAACAAGGAAAAAGCTGTTTGAAATGGCTAAAACTCCTTTGAATGAGAACGCTCGTGATTACATTAAAAAGCTTCAGAAGCTTGGAGATCTGGAAAATTTCTTCTTCCTTGTGTTTTCGAGGGATGATTGAATGCTTTGCCCTCGCCGATCTTGGTGCAAGCATCAATCGATGCCTTATTCGATATGGAAGAAACTTTCTCTTCGAACTTATTCCTACCGCATGACTCTTGAGCTTGCGGATCGTTTTATATCGCGTCCTCTTGGCATCGCCGAGGATGTATTCGTGAAAGTAGGAAAGTTCCATTTTCGGTGACTTTGTGGTTGTTGATTTCGATGCGATCATCGGGTTCCTCTCATTGTTGGGCGAGTTCACGAGAACGGGCCGTGCTCTCATTGATGTATTTAAGCAAGAAATCACGTTACGTGTGGGTAATGAAGTCACCTTTAACCTTGATCAAACTTGAGGTACTCCTCAAATTATGATCTTGAATCGGTTAATCGAATCGATATAATTGATATTGCGTCGGTACTCTCAAAATTTCTTGGTTATTTTCATAATTCCGTGGTGGGGATCCCACCACATCTTCTCAACCAATCATTGCCGACTCTTCCCCTCTCACTCCGTTTGAGGGAGGTGACTTCTTCTGGAAGAAATCGATGAGTTTTGCTAATGATGAATCAATTCACGGAATTGATGGTGTTTATGATTCGGAGGAGATATCCTTTATCTTGAGCAATTGTTAAATGAAGATCCATTACCTTCACTCCTCCGAAGAGATCACAATTGAAATCAAATCGGTTCAAACATCTCTTGAAGAATTTCCAGGTTGAACTTGAGGACCTACCTCCTCATCTAGAGTATGCATTCTTGGAGGTGATGATAAATTACCCATCTTAATTGCTAAAGACTTAGCGAGGAAGAGAAGATCGCTCTCATAAAGGTCTTGAAGTCACACAACAAGCAATTGCTTGAAACTCTCCGACATTAAGGGTATCAACCACGAGTTTTGTACTACAAAAATCTTGATGGAGGATGACTTCAAGCCAGCCATCCAACATCGAGAGAAGGGTGAATCCTAAGATTCACGAGGTTATCAAACAAGAGGTTCTCAAACTTCTTGATGCGGTTTAATTTACCCGATCTCGATAGTCCTTGGGTCACCCCATCCACGATGTTCCAAAAAGGGTGGCATAAGCGTTGTCACGAATGAAGAAAGCGAGTTAATTCCAACTCGATTGGTTACGGGATGGCGTGTGTGTATTGACTATCGCAAGTTAAACGAAGCCACCCGTAAAGACCATTTTCCTCTACCCTTCATGGACCAAATGCTTGAGAGATTAGCGAGGCGAATACTATTGTTTCCTTGATGGTTTCTCGGGGTATTTTCAGATCCCCATTGATCCGCCGGATCAAGAAAAGACCACATTCACCGCCCATACGGAACTTTTGCCTACTACGGGCGTATGCCTTTTGGCCTATGTAACGCTCCCGCACGTTCCAACGATGTATGATGGTAATTTTCCACGACATGATCGGAAACAATGGAGGTGTTTATGGATGACTTCTCGGTCATTGGGGACTCATTTCAAACATGTCTCTCTATTTAGATAAAATGCTAAAAGCGGTGTGAGGACACCAATCTTTGTCTAAATTGGGAGAAGAGCCACTTTATGGTCAAAGAAGGCATAGTCCTTGGCCATAAGATTTCCAAAATGGGATTGAGGTAGATAGAGCAAAAGTCGATGTTATTGCCAATTGCCTCATCCTACTACCGTCAAAGGTATTAGGAGTTTTCTAGGTCATGCCGGGTTTTATCGTAGATTCATACAAGATTTTTCTAAAATCGCTCGGCCTATGACCCATCTTCTTGAAAAGATGCTCCTTTTATCTTCTCACCGAGTGCATCGAAGCTTTTGAAACATTAAAGAAAAAGCTTACTAAAGCACCCATTCTAGTTGCCCCGATTGGGATTTACCCTTTGAACTCATGTGCGATGCAAGTGATTTTGCTATCGGTGCGGTCTTGGGGCAACGTAAAACCAAGCATTTTCAGCCTATCCACTACGCGAGTAAGACTATGGTGAAGCTCAAACCCATTACACCACTACGGAAAAAGAATTATTAGGCGTGGTGTATGCGTTTGAAAAGTTTCGACCATACCTTATCTTGACCAAATGCGTGGTGTATACGGATCACTCGGCTCTCAAATATCTCTTTGCAAAACAAGATGCAAAGCCGAGATTGCTCAGTTGGGTTCTCCTCCTGCAAGAATTTGATATCATTATACGTGATAAAAAGGAGGCGAGAACACGGCACGATCATCTGTCCGTCTAGAAAACCCTCACGGAATGTGTTCGAGAAAAAGAAATAAATGAAACATTTCCTCTCGAAACACTCAATGTGGTTTCTTTTCGTGGAGACTCTTCTACCCCATGGTTTCTTGACTTTGCAATTTACCATGCGGGTAACTTTGTGGTGAAAGGGATGTCGTCCCAACAGAAAAACAAATTCTTTAAAGATGTAAAACATTACTTACGGGACGACCCTACTTATTCAAAATTTGCGCGGATCAAGTCATCGAGCGATGTGTGTATGGTCGAAGCCAATGACATTCTCAAGGCTTGCCATTACGGACCTCTTGGGGACATCATAGCCCTAACTACATCGCCAAGAAGGTGTTTGATTACGGATTTTATTGGCCCACGATTTACAAGGATGCCCATGAATTTGTCAAAACACATGGCGCTTGTCAACGTCACGGAAATATCTCACAAAGAAATGAAATGCCGCAAAACGCCATTCAAGTGTGTGAGATTTTGACATCCGGGGCATTGACTTTATAGGGCCATTTCCTTCATCTCGAGGAAATAAATACATACTCGTGGCGTTGACTATTTGTCAAAATGGGTTGAAGCGAAAGCTTTGCCTACCAACGATGCCCGAGTTGTTGTGAAATTCTTAAAATCTCTTTTGCTAGGTTTGGAACTCCACGAGCTATAATCGGTGATCGTGGTACGCATTTCTGCAATGACCGGTTTGATAAAGTCATGCAAAAGTATGGTGTAACTCACCGTCTCTCTCTGCGTACCACCCCAAACAAGTGGGCAAGTGGAAGTTTCCAACCGAGGGATTAAAAGAATTCTTGAAAGGACGATGGCGAAAACCGTGCCTCTTGGTCGGATAAGCTAGATGACGACTCTTGGCCTTCCGTGCGACATAAAACACCCATCGGGTGTACTCCATACAAGCTAGTGTGCGGAAGGCATGTCATCTGGATTGAGCTTGAGCACAAGGCATCTTGGGCCTTGAAGCATGCCAACCGATATTCAGTACCGGTGATCACCGGAAAGTTCAAATGAATGAATTAAGTGAACTCCGTGATCAAGCATACGAAACTCTTTGATCTACAAAGAAAAGACAAAGAAGATTCATGACTCCAAAATCAAGAACCGCATTTTCAACGTCGGTGATCGAGTCCTTCTTTTCAATTCAAGATTGAAGATTTTCTCGGAAAACTAAAATCCGGTGATGCGGACCATTCACCATCACTAAAGTATTTCCTTATGGAACCATTGAGTTATGTCAACCCGATGGTCCAAACTTTAAAGTGAATGGTCATCGATTAAAGCACTATTTTGGAGAGGACATTCCTCATATGGTTGTCCGGATCTACAAACTTTCCCCATGAACCAATGAATGCGGGATCGAGTCAAGCTAGCGACTCGGGAATAAAAACAGAGCACACCATATGGGTTTTCACCCATATTTCGACTTCTTTCTATTTTCTACCACCTAGTGTGGGGAGTTGCCCCATTGTTGTATATAATGTTTCAAAAAAAAAAAAAAAAAATCTTTCAAAATAATGGCCGTAGTATTTCCCTTTACGTTCTTTGTTTCGCATAACAGCCGGTACTTTGAATATTGAGGCAATATTCATTTCTAGTGTGGGGGAATTCTCACGAATTTTATCATGTAATTATACCACCCAATTCCTCATTTTTGCATAATTGTTGTCACGAATGAAGAAAACGTGTTAATTCAACTCGATTGGTTACGGATGGCGTGTGTGTATTGACTATCGCAAGTTAAGCGAAGCCACCCGTAAAGACCATTTCCTCACCCTTCATGGACCAAATGCTTGAGAGATTAGCAGGAACGAATACTATTGTTTCCTTGATGGTTTCTCGGTATTTTCAGATCCCCATTGATCCATTGGATCAAGAAAAGACCACATTCACCGCCCATACGGAACTTTTGCCTACTGACGCGTATGCCTTTTGGCCTATGTAACGCTCCCAGCACGTTCCAACGATGTATGATGGCAATTTTCCACGACATGATCGGAAACAATGGAGGTGTTTATGGATGACTTCTCGGTCATTGGGGACTCATTTCAAACATGTCTCTCTATTTAGATAAAATGCTAAAAGCGGTGTGAGGACACCAATCTTTGTCTAAATTGGGAGAAGAGCCACTTATGGTCAAAGAAGGCATAGTCCTTGGCCATAAGATTTCCAAAATGGGATTGAGGTAGATAGAGCAAAAGTCGATGTTATTGCCAATTGCCTCATCCTACTACCGTCAAAGGTATTAGGAGTTTTCTAGGTCATGCCGGGTTTTATCATAGATTCATACAAGATTTTTCTAAAATCGCTCGGCCTATGACCCATCTTCTTGAAAAAGATGCTCCTTTTATCTTCTCACCGAGTGCATCGAAGCTTTTGAAACATTAAAGAAAAGCTTACTAAAGCACCCATTCTAGTTGCCCCGATCGATTTACCCTTTGAACTCATATGCGATGCAAGTGATTTTGCTATCGGTGCAGTCTTGGGGCAACGTAAAACCAAGCATTTTCAAATTTATCCACTACGCGAGTAAGACTATGGTGAAGCTCAAACCCATTACACCACTACGAGAAAAGAATTATTAGTCATGGTGTATCGTTTGAAAAGTTTCGACCATACCTTATCTTGACCAAATGCGTGGTGTATACGGATCACTCGGCTCTCAAATATCTCTTTGCAAAACAAGATGCAAAGCGAGATTGCTCGTTGGGTTCTCCTCCTGCAAGAATTTGATATCATTATACGTGATAAAAAGGAGGCGAGAACACATTCACGATCATCTGTCCCATCTAGAAAACCCTCACCGAATGTGTTCGAAAAAAGAAATAAATGAAACATTTCCTCTCGAAACACTCAATGTGGTTTCTTTTCGTGGAACTCTTCTACCCCATGGTTTCTTGACTTTGCAATTTACCATGCGGGTAACTTTATGGTGAAAGGATGTCGTCCCAACGGAAAAACAAATTCTTTAAAGATGTAAAACATTACTTGGGACGACCCTACTTATTCAAAATTTGCGCGGATCAAGTCATCGAGCGATGTGTGTATGGTCGTGAAGCCAATGACATTCTCAAGGCTTGCCATTACGGACCTCTTGGGGACATCATAGCCCTAACTACACCGCCAAGAAGGTGTTTGATTACGGATTTTATTGGCCCACGATTTACAAGGATGCCCATGAATTTGTCAAAACACGTGACGCTTGTCAACGTCACGGAAATATCTCACAAAGAAATGAAATGCATAACGCCATTCAAGTGTGTGAGATTTTGACATCCGGGGCATTGACTTTATGGGCCATTTCCTTCATCTCGAGGAAATAAATACATACTCGTGGCGTTGACTATTTGTCAAAATGGGTTGAAGCGAAGCTTTGCCTACCAACGATGCCGAGTTGTTGTGAAATTCTTAAAATCTCTTTTGCTAGGTTTGGAACTCCACGAGCTATAATCGGTGATCGTGGTGCGCATTTCTGCAATGACCGGTTTGATAAAGTCATGCAAAAGTATGGTGTAACTCACCGTCTCTCTCTGCGTACCACCCCGAACAAGTGGGCAAGTGGAAGTTTCCAACCGAGGATTAAAAGAATTCTTGAAAGGACGATGGCGAAAACCGTGCCTCTTGGTCGGATAAGCTAGATGGCGCGCTCTTGGCCTTCCGTGCGACATATAAACACCCATCGGTGTACTCCATACAAGCTAGTGTGCGGAAGGCATGTCATCTACCGATTGAGCTTGAGCACAAGGCATCTTGGGCCTTGAAGCATGCCAACCGATATTCAGGCGGGTGGTGATCACCGGAAAGTTCAAATGAATGAATTAAGTGAACTCCGTGATCAAGCATACGAGAACTCTTTGATCTACAAAGAAAAGACAAAGAAGATTCATGACTCCAAAATCAAGAACCGCATTTTCAACGTCGGTGATCGAGTCCTTCTTTTCAATTCAAGATTGAAGATTTTCTCGGAAAACTAAAATCCACTGATGCGGACCATTCACCATCACTAAAGTATTTCCTTATGGAACCATTGAGTTATGTCAACCCGATGGTCCAAACTTTAAAGTGAATGGTCATCGATTAAAGCACTATTTTGGAGAGGACATTCCTCGTATGGTTGTCCGGATCTACAAACTTTCCCCATGAACCAATGAATGCGGGATCGAGTCAAGCTAGCGACTCGGGAATAAAAAACGATGAGCACACCATATGGGTTTTCACCCATATTTCGACTTCTTTCTATTTTCTACCACCCTAGTGTGGAAGTTGCCCCATTGTTGTATATAATGTTTCAAAAAAAAAAAAAAAAAATCTTTCAAAATAATGGCGTAGTATTTCCTTTTCGTTCTTTGTTTCGGCATAACGGTAGGTACTTTGAATATTGAGGGCAATATTCATTTCTAGTGTGGGGGAATTCTCACGAATTTTATCATGTAATTATACCACCCAATTCCCTCATTTTTACGAAATTTTTTTTTTTGGAGTAAGTGTTTTGCACTTACTCGGTGATGGTTATCGATCCGCCATGTCTAATAAACAAAAGGATTGGCTAATCCGAGAGCAAACGGCTCTTGGTAAAGATATATCAAATCCGTTGACGACTTGCAATTTGCCCAAAATTGTATGGTGTTCACCACCATATCTTTAATTAGTGATGGTTGGCTAGCCCGCAAGTTTATGGCTTGGTAAAGGCGGTTGGAAAACCATAATTGGTAATCGACTCACCAAAGATAGTATATATTATCTAAGAGATGGCTAGTGCGACAAGCGGCCACGTAAAGACAAATCAAATCCGTTGGAAGTCGGTGATTTGCTCAAAATCATATGGTTATCGATGTACCATAGTTCTTACTTGAACTGAAACATTTGGCTACTCGAGTAATGGCTTTTGGTAAAGAGATTCAAATCCATTAAGTTTTTCTTAAAAGATTGCTAGGGACTAGCAATAGTTTAGTGTGGGGATTGATGAGTGTGTAAATACTCATCATTTTGGTCAAACTCGAGCTACAAAACATTTAAAATGCTCGAAATGCATCAAAATCACGAAAATATCTCAAAATTGCATTTTATATGTTTCGGATGCAAAATGTTTAAAATCGGATGAAAAATGAGCTAAGTTTGCATAATTGGCGCTTTAGGTCCCAGACTTTCAAATCTTGTCAAAAATAGTCCCTGAGCACTTATTTTAAAAGAAAAGTCACCAAAGGTCCTTTTAAAATCATAAGTTGTCAAAATTAGTCCTTTGGTGAAAAATGTCAAAAGTTTTGAGAAATTACAAGTTTGGTCCTTCAAGTTTCAAAACTTGGCAAAAATAGTCCTTGGAAGTTTGGAAATGCATTTTATGGTCCTTGTACTATTGAAACTTGGCAAAAGTGACCCTTGAAACAAATTTGAGAAATTGGCAGATTTGGTCCTTGGTTTTTGTGAAATTGCAAGTTTGGTCCTTGTATTAATAAACAAAGACTTGACCCTTGAACCCTTTGTATCATTTGGACCCCGCCAAACACTTGACCCCCTTTTGGACCCCACATCAAATATATCCACGGTCAAAATAGTCGACTCCGCCTTCCTCCTTTTCTTCTTCTGAACCACCGCCTACTAAACACTCAACCTCGCCATCCTTCCACTCAACTCCACACACCATGTCCCTCCACCTCACCAAATGCACCAAAAGCATTAAATGCTTCCCCCCTTGCACTCAACCCCAGGTGGCTATATTAGTTTTCCATAAAAATTCATCAAGCGGCCAAAATTGCCTCAAGTGATCCAATGGTACGCAAATGCAGTGGGAAATGCTCGGAGGACTAGTGGAAGACCTTTGATGTATAAATAAGAGAGAGAGCGGAGAAAGGAGTAGTTAATTTTATATTTTTATGCAAATCGTTTTACTATAAATGTTTTAGTTTAAGTCAAAAATTGTAATCTCGGTTTCTATGTATTAAACTTAAAATTGGATAATCATTGTAATGTGCTTTTAAGTATTAATTCAAGTTTTACATAAGTTTCAAGTTTTATGCTCCTTTGTTAAAAATTCGGTTTCATGCTCTTATAATCAATGCTCCAGTAGCTTATTTTTAACTCAAATAAGCTTATTTAAGCTATTTATAGCTTTTGGTAAGCTTATTACTCAAGTTCAAACAATCTTGGTATCCGGTCAACAAAAGTCAAACTGTGTTGAATTTTGGTTCAAGCAGTCATGGAAATGGGTTTGAGTTGATGCAGAGTTGGATATGGGTTGATAATTGGTTAGGATAGTGGTTACTTGTGTTGTTTGGCAAGCCATTGTGGCTAGGACTTTTGTAAGTGTTTGAATACTATTTAGTTACTGCCATTATTGCATTAATAATTTAGTAGCTATTTGATAATTGTAGTATTGTTATCTGCATCATATAGGTAATTTAGATCTGTTCTAGTATAGATCATAGCTTGGATTTGTGGATTAGTAGTAGTTAAGTTCAAATCAGTTAGCTAAAGTGGTGTTTGGATCAGTTAGTATAATTAAGCTTGAGCTTTGGTTTGTGCTTAAAATCTGTCTACTCAGTCTCAATTAGATCCACTTGAATCATTTTAGTCATCATATTGCATCTGCACTCTCTCAAAGTCAAAATTAACAATAATCTGTCCTAGTTTCATAACTGTTGAAATTTTCATAGAGCAAAAGCTTGATTTGTGTTTAGAATTCAGTGAAGTAGCTTATTTTAGTTTCATTTTAGCTTAATACATCAATATCAGTTCACAAATTAAGCTCAAAGTTCATTAAAGTCAAAACTCTCAAAACTGTCAAAAGTCAAAAAAAAAAAAAAAAAAATGAAAAACTCAGTTTTCACCAAACTGGATAGATTTATCATAGCTTCATTATTGGCTCAATTCAAGTGAAACTTTGGGTTTAAAAACTTCAGTTGGTCAAGTTTCTTAATATGATTTTTGTTGAATTTTTGTAATTTTTTACAAGCTACAAATTAGCTTGTCAAGTAGGTCAAAAGTGCCACATGCAAGACACTCAAAGATACTGCGAGTGTGAGGCAGAGCACCTGCAGACCTTGCATAGGTTTGGTTTTAGATCCTTAGGGTGCGAAACTTGGTTTAGAGGTAGTTAATTTGGTGGACTTGAGGTCTTGGTTTTGTTTTCACATAAGCCTTTTCAATAAGCTTGTGCTTAAGCTTCAAAGTGAGCAAAAAAGTTGTGGGCACTGAGTTTCTAATTCATCAAATCTGTTTAGCTTGCACTTTAGAGGTTTAGGCTAGTTGTACTTAGTTGCTTTTGAGTAGTTTTAGCATATTATAGCTTCGTGATAATTTGGTGCTCATTTGGTACCTCTAGCTTATTTTGAGTGCTTATTTATAAGCACTCTTCCTTCTGACTTCATATTCTCACACATAAGCTATTGTTTTATATTTTCATAGAATCGAATATTAATTTAGACTTTTCTGAATTTTTCATATTTTCCGACCTTGTTTGATATTTTCCTCATTTAAATCGGTTTTAGGACTTTTAAATTAGCTTTTATTGCAAATAAATCGGAAAAGTTTCAAAAAATAAGTTTTCATTTTCCTAGGTTAAGATAAATATAAGAAGCAAACAAATATTTTTCAGATTTTCTTAGTTAAATTTGTAATTTTAGCCATTTAATTAGTTTTAAATAGTTTTAAATGATAGAAAATAGAAAATAATCGAGAAAAATACAAAATTAGTTTTAAAAATTACATTTAGTTATTTTAGATTTTTGAAAAATAGTTTCACAATTTTCCTCTTTATTTTCATAATTTTTAGTATTTTAATTTAGTTTTAAAAGTTAGAAATTAGTTTTAATTAAAATAAATCAAGAAAAATCATAAAATTAGTTTTAATTCATAAATAGTTTTAAAATATCATTTTAGTTTAAAAATAATTTTGGATCATTTTAGGGCTTAGATTAGACATATTTGCATTGATTCGCGTTTTGTTAATTTCGCTTTTAGTTTCCTTTACGTGATCAAAAACATCATTTTAAAAATAGTGATAGCGTTTATTTAATATAATCTAGCTTTTAATTTTCCTTCATTTTCCTTTGTCATCTAGTATCAATCACAAACCTTTTCCTGCTCAAATTCACCCGATCACTATATCGTTTGGTGATTCATTGCCGCACTTCGTTGGGACTTAACGACACAGGAAACACTAAACTCCTCTAGATCTTCATTGCATTGTTTCTCAGGCTGTCTGGCTTTTATTACGGTTGACCATTCACAAGTGGTTAGCTTGTGTGATAAAACCTGACGGTTTGGAACCGATCATGGCCCTAGAGGGTCAAGTGGTGGTGCACTAACCACACCAGTTTCCGATGCGGTTAATCAACCCAATAAGGGAACTGGTACCACCACCCACGGATTAGAACAACAGAAACAAGAGGATGAGATTATCTTTGACTTTGAGGAACCAGGAGAGGAAAAGAATGAGAAAATAACTGATGAAGATGTTGAGACTGCCGCTAAAGAAAAAGCAGAAGAAGAAGCTCTAGCTAAAGCAGATGAACAGGCTAGGGTTAAGGCTGAAGAAAAGGCTAAAGCTGAAAAGGAAGCCGATGATTATCTTCTAGATAGTCCCGAACGTAGCAAGGAACAAACTTCTGAGCCACCAAAGGACCCTGAGCCTTCTCATGACTCATCTTCGTCTGATTCATCTTCTCACTCATCACCACCACCATCCAAAGATGTGAAATCCAAGATCCGGACTCAACTAGAGTATATAATAACAATGATTGAACATGCACAGCGGAATAATAAGAACACAATCAAAGTTACCAACAAGGTTTTTCTAATAAAACTATGATCCTCTATGGATCTTTTCACCCTCTCTAAAGAGGTTTTTCTTTGAAGTTTTTCCGAAAAGTTGTTTTCATACATAAGACCTATGTTCCTTTTATGACAAGGAACACTATTCCTTTATTGGGAAAAGTACAAGCATGCAACTAAAGTACAAGCATGCAACTAAATATTTGTTTTCCCATACACATGCCCATACTACCTTAGGCGGTACAATAATAAAGATGGGCTAATATTAAATAATCTGCGCTTTGCCTTTCTTACGTGGATTCACACTATCGTGAGAATCACTATATCGCTATACCACTTCACGGTGATCTATCACTTGATGAGAATCCATACCTTGCCAGAATTCATGGCTTGATACTTGATGAACCTATATCTCCACTACTTGATAGAATAACTTGACATAGTTCCTACTTTGTATGTTTATAGTACTTAGTGAAACTCTTCTTGATGAGAATCCATTGTTTCTCGATCGTGAGAATCAACATTTCACGAATTCCCAACAATCCTCCCTAAACTGGAATTTAAATGAGGCGATTGTAGAATCCAAGAGGATTGTATCATTTAAGTTCGGTTCGGATCTTTAAAAGTTCGAACTAGAGGATTGTACCAACAAATGACAAAATTTCCCAACAATCCCTCCCAACAATCTTTAACACTTCAGAACTAGAGGATTGTACTTGAACATCAGTAGCAAAGACCCAAAGACAATTTCATCTCTATGATGACCAAACTTTGAAACGCCAGGGCTTTGCAGCAGCAAATGACATAATGTACATCAAAACTTAAAAGTTTCATACTATTCTCATCACTTCCAGGTGTGTTAACTCCTGTGAGAGGTGAATCATTGAAAATAATGGGTTTGATGTCTCTTTACCAATAGCCATCACTACTGGAGTAGCCACATGTTTGAGTTCGAAAACCATGGTACATTGATAACCATCGATTTATTGGCAAACCGGCAACCATATAAACGGATTTGACTTGTCTTTACAGCCGTTTGCTCGGGACTAGCCACTCTTTGATGGAATGTCGTCATCATCATGGTGAGTTGATTACCATTTATGGTTTCATGACCTTTACCACAAGCCATAATCTTGTGGGCTAGCCAACTCTTGTGTCGAGAAAGACATGGTGAGATGAAGACCATTAGGTGTGGTAATTAACCAACACCAAAACACGCAAGTTTGAGACGAACCGAACACAAGCATGTTAGAGTTTTTTTTTTTTTTTTTTTTTTTTTTCACTAAACAACGGAAATAACAGGATTTTATTATTATTATTTATTTATTTTTTATTTTTTTAACTAAGATTGAGAAGGAATAATCAAAACATGTAAAATATACCATCAAGCGATGGCGAGGAACCAAAAGCAGTTGTAGTGTCAATGAAACATTAAGCCTCCCCTTAGGCGTATGAGGATCAACAATTGCAAAAATGGTTAGAATACAAAAAATTACAACTATAAGCCTCCCTTAGGCTTATGCCTCCCTCAATCAATGCACTGACAAAGACTATTGTTCTTGGGTACCCGAATGAATCTTTCCTTTGAGTTGTCCAAAAGCCTATTGATGGCTTAACGGTTGCCTTCTAACTCCAACATGTGCCATATTCATATGAGATACATAAGGTGTATATGGTGAAAATAAGAACTTTTAGGTCTAAAGGGCATAAGCCTTGCCTTCTTGTTCCACCAACCGAGTCATCGGTGAAGAATATCCTCCACCGGAGGGGCGGAAAAGGCCTATGAAGCTGTCGTGAAAGCAGATGCATACACCTTTGGTTTACCAGTGGGGCCGGTTTACCCGCTCTCACATGTCTTTGCTTTGGGAACAAATGGAGGAATACTAGCAACATTAGTCCATGTGGGTCTAGAAGTCTTATGGCGGAGGAAACACCCATCCTTTTCTCATGATAATCACGGTCTTTAATAAGATGGAGTTTACTACCACACAAAACAAGATTTCTTCTTAAGCGACTTATCCTTAACACAACTTTGTTTATTACACATAAACTTATCGAAGCAGTAGAAGCAAAATTGTTTTTAACAGAATAAGCAAGCGGCTTTGTTTGAGCTCATCATCGACTACTATGGACTTGGGTGTGGTCATGGGTGTGTGCTTAGGTGAGTCGGACTTCTCACTTGAATCACATGAGGCACGGTCGGTGGACTTTAGGTGCGATGACTTGTCACTTGTAGAACAAGAGGCAGTCGGTAGATTTGCTACTAAGGTGCAGTAAGTCACTTGACTTTTGCCATATAAATGGTGTGATCCATCAAAGTCAAGCAGTAATGGACGGTCAATGGGCATGAATTCACCTCTTATAGGTCCGAGGACAGACATGCAAATCACCTTCCTTTACATAATTAGCTAGGCCGGTGGGGTAGATTCGCCTATCATACTTAGCCACGGACCTACATATTTTTGAAAACCTAAACCTATAGGATATGTACGAGATTGACTAGTATGGATAATTCTATTTAAGCTTTTACCGGACATTTGCCATTCATTATTCCTAGCAATTTCCTCATCTAGTTTTCTTTTAGCACTAGGTTTTCGAGAGACTATAGTAGCTTTTTCTTTTCGGTCGCTTTAAATCAATTCTAGCAAATTCTAGATCACTTTCTAGCACCTAATCTTTTCCTCATAAGCCACTTGATTCTTTTGAAACCATACCTTTTGTCTTTCTAGAGTTTTTAATGCTAGTTTATGAGCTTCATTATCAACATAGCATTCATTGTACTTTGGTTTCATAGTATCATAGGCTTCCTTAAGTTCATTATATCTCTCTTTACAACTATAATCACATGTATGTACCTGAGAGATGCCCATGAAAGCAATTGGAAGACCGGCATATCCTTGACAAAACCTTTATAATAATCTTCTTTGTTCATCATCTTGTAATCGCCTTAAAACAACTACCAATTGCATGCAAATATTCCCACGTGATCACACAGTTCTAATGACCAATCACAAGTGATAGAATCCACGTTAACCAATGTGTGATACGATCAAATGCAACAATTTGATGCAATAGTCAAGCACAACTATATAATCCTATCATTATCAAGATCGCCATTCTCACGTAAACCTTCATGAGAATCAATATGTGCTTGAATGACAATACACAATGCAAATCGAAAACAAACTCGGATCATGCCCGAGCCCGCAATAAATTAGATTCACCAATCAACCGATGTCCTTTGATCAACTGTAGGAACTCCAAAACAACTAGTAGAAAATGTTTCTTCTTTGCGTTTTTGGTCTTTAGTGACACTTTTGGTGTCACTAAAAACTTGAAGAATGCAACATACATGATGGTGTCTGCGACGGTTTTACGCACGTGTATCTTTTGTTGAGACCTCAAATCAACAATCCCTTGGTGGAAAGTTAGATGAGTATATAGAAGCTCCGGCCAAAATTTCATTGATCCAACAGTTCACGAAAAAGTTATCATTGTTTGAAAAAGCGACCAATGAAAAAGACTACGAAAATTATTATGATTCACAATTTTGGTATCTTTTCTTGAAAAACCTTGTAAACTCAAGATCGAGAGCCACCGCTCGATACCAATTGTGAAATCAAGATCCGGACTCAACTAGGTATATAATAACAATGATTGAACATGCGGCGTGGAATAATAAGAACACAATCAAAGTTACCAACAAGGTTTTTCTAATAAAACTATGATCCTCTATGGATCTTTTCACCCTCTCTAAAGAGGTTTTTCTTTGAAGTTTTTCTGGAAAAAGTTGTTTTCATACATAAGACCTATGTTCCTTTTATAGACAAGGAACACTATTCCCTTTATTGGGAAAAGTACAAGCATGCAACTAAAGTACAAGCATGCAACTAAATATTTGTTTTTCCCATACACATGCCCATGCTACCTTGGGCAGTACAATAATAAAGATGGGCTAATATTAAATAATACTGCGCCTGCCTTTCTTACGTGGATTCACACTATCGTGAGAATCACTATATACGCTATACCACTTGGTGATCTATCACTTGTAGAATCCATACCTTCAAAGAAATTCATGGCTTCAATGCTTGATGAACCTATATCTCCACTACTTGATAGAATAACTTGACATAGTTCCTACTTTGTATGTTTATAGTACTTGATGAAACTCTTCTTGAGAATCCATTGTTTCTCGTCAAGCGAAATCAACTGTTTCACGAATTCCCAACAAAAGACACCACGGATCCGCATTCAAATCGGTAAAGAAACCGTGATACTTGGATATCACGTGCAAAGATAAAGATTGTCAAAGCTGTCAGGCAAGTAAGGAAGAAAGATGTGGTCAATAAGAAACTGAATCAACTTGCGAACATAATCAATCTTCTTCAGACTGTGATAAACGAGGTTTCGGAAGAAAGGGATCAGATTCAACAGTTTCTAAACAGAGATATCCAGGGGAAATGGATAAGACGATCAGAGAATACACTCACAAGTTTCTCCTCGACACTGTCCCTGGAGTGACAAGAGAGATGTTCACTAGAAAAATTTATCCAAATCTCATGCAATTGGTCAAGCAAACAATGCAATCTACTCCGGTAGCAATGAAAATCAATCCAATTGAGCCTGCGGTTGTCTCCGATGCGAGTTGATTTCAAGCTTGTGTTACGAATGTCTAAGCGATCCATAACGTTTACTTGACGAAGCTAAACTATTTGAGGCATTGATGGAATATCAACTCAAAACTTCATGCAAAGAGTCGGTAAAAGGCTAAGCGTCCAAGAGGCGATGATGATGCGGATAAAGATTACGAGCGAAGCGTGAAGAAACATGAAGATTCCTCATCTATGCCTCCACCACCCCAAAGGACCTCCACCGCTAGAAGATCTCCACCACGTTCTCCTGCAAAAGACAAACCTCGGGACTCGAGTCACCACCACATCTGAGAGAAAACCGGTGATCACTTTGAATACCTTTGGTGGTGACGATGAAGAAATTCTGAGCCCCAACAACAACCTACTTCTTCAACATCAACAAAGAAACCAACATCATCACCAAAGCCTAAGAAGAAGAAAAAGATCGAAGTTGTGTCATGGCTAGATGATGATGACACTGAAGAGTATGACTGGTTCTCAAAACTTGTTGATGCAACCTCTCAGTTACCGGAAGGTCAAGAACCGGTAGATGGTCGAACGATGGAGCATGTGAAGATTATTACAAGAAAAGTTCAAGGTGATGAAGATGACAAAAGCAGAGTTGAGGCAAATCAAGAACGACGCTTTTCAACTACTTAAGGACAGCTCAGATAGTGCCATTGAAGTCGAATATCATCTCGACAACATAGCACGAGCCATGTCCAACAACATCGATTGGCTCAACCCTGAAGCAAATACCTACCATTGGCCGACCGGATCAACCTTAGATTCCCTACCATTATTTTTTCAACAATGACTTGGAATTTTTTCTGCACGGTAGCGATGTTAGCAAAAAATACGCTACCTCACTCACCTTCCCATTCCCGACAGCAATCTACTCTAATAATATAGCCATTAAGGAAGAAGCCACACACATGTTTGTTGACAATGTGGCAAAGTATGACCTCGATGCACTGTATGGGATTCATCATTGGCCTGAACGAAGAAGAATCTACTATAGAAGCTGCCAGGTTCTCAGGTCGAAAAAGGAAGTGTTCCGTGACAAGCGGATCGTTGCAATTATGCATGTTACCACATCGTCGAGTGGGACTACACATTCCTAAAGAAAATAGTGGTCAAGCGACAAGGCGAAGAGGAATATGACTTTTACAAGCGGATTTTCCGAGATTGTCACTAAATGACATTGAAGATATGTATCTTGCCAAGGTACAAGGACGAATGCGACAATTCTCTACAAATATCCAACGCGAGTACATCAAGTCATTGCTAATATTCATCCGAAGCATCTTTATCCAAGAACTTGTAGAAGATATTCAACTTGCCATGGAATCGTATCAGAAACGTGTTAATCTCACCAAACCACAACTAGACCTTCCCGATATCAACCATCTTGCTCAGTACACCATTATCAGGAAACCATTTGGGGTAGTTTACCGTAGTGAACTATACCACAATTGCTTCATGGCATGCAAAGAGCTTCATAAGTTTGGGGATCACACATTAAAGAAGGTTCGGGACGGGTTAGGATATCGGTTAAAGGAGATACATGACGGCATAGGGTCACCAAAAAGATTACGATGATCAATTGGTGTTCGTGACTGTACCAGAGATGCTGCTGCGATGGATGCTCGCGAGAGGAAGAGATCGTGCTAATTTTCCACATGCTCATACCAACAACAACAACATAAAAGAAGTTCTCTCAAAATCAAAGGCAACACAAAGTCATAATGATTCTTCATCAAATCAAAGAATCTACAAAGTTATAAAGACTCGATAACTACTTCACATCTGGAACTCATTGTCAAATGAGCGTGTGAGCATGTTGGAGAAAGACGTGGAGACCCTGGAGCAACGAAGCTGACCTGTAGCCGACAACAACATACTATCACTTCCACCACAAAGAACAAAGAATTAAAGAACAAAGAAATCAAGATGTTAAAAGCAGAATACTTCAAAACAAACAAGATCCCTACACTGGGGAGATTGTTCGAATCAAGACACTTCTTCTCACAAGAAAGAAGAATGTCAGAAGACGTCAAAGCTACTATTACATACTCGCACCAACAACTGTTTAAGATTACTTAAGATATCAATTACTAACACTTAGGGGGTGATTGTTGGAATCACTCCTAAACCAGTTCTCAAGTGTTAGTAATCAATATGTAATAGTTAGCTTAATTAACGCTTTTATGTTAGTAATTAAGGCTAGGCTCATGTAGAAAGCCCATGAGCCTATGCAAAAGCCCAATAAGGAAAGGAAGGGACTAGATGTGTTGCCCTAGCTCCCTTCCCCTATAAATAGTCTTGTAACTCTCATTTGAGAGTTGGTTGTTCAAAATTCCTACGCCTAAAGGTTATAAGTTATTCGTGTGTTTTGTGTGTCTTGTTCAACAGATCACTTTCTATCTCATTTCTTCTTATTGATGCTTGTGTTACATAAATGGGAACCTAACAAGTAGGCTATCATTGTGTTTAAATGCTTGAGTAATCTTTGTGAACATTAGTTTACGAATCACTTAGCGGATTTCGTAGTCTAAACATCCAAAGATAACCTTAAAGTTAGTTTATGATTAATCTAGCCTATTTTGTAGGCAATAACCTAAAGGTATTCTGAAAGAGTTAAGGCATAGGCACACCCTACGACCTTAGAAAGCACAATGCGTTAAGAATAAGGACGTGACAATTCAACTAACAATCAAAGATAACTAGGGAGTAATAGTATTTAGGTAAACACATTTTTAATCTTCATACGAGCACACAATCAAATAGACATAGCTACCCGTAGTAATAGATAAATAGAATAGTAGAAGTAATCGGTAGAAGTACCACCCCCAAACCAATTGCCCTGAGATTTTACCCTTAGCTTTCTAAAAAACCAATAAAAAGATCAAAAAGAATCATCCTCAACCTCACCTTAGCGTAATACACTTCTTGCTAGCATTCCTATTCCCTTAGAGAACGATATCAATACCCGAGGCTTACCCAATAATACAATACAACGATTAGGTTCATCGCCTAGGGTGTTGAAAAACTTGCTCGACGAAAAGAAAGTTCCTTTGACCCGAGCGCTTCAGAATGCAGCGCATCAAGTTTTTGGCGCCCGCTGGGAATAGAATAGCTAGGTAGATTTCTATCTCGTTTAGGTTCCCTTGCTTTATTCCTATCAAGTGAGATTTTTTCTCATTTTTAGCTTCCTTGTAGTCTATCCCCGTTTTTCGTGACTTTGTTTGTAATCCCATCACTTTTCATCATGGAAGGTGATAACCACCCACCTCATCACCTAATTCCCATTGACTCACCACCAATTGACCGAGCCACCAAGGCTATAGGAACACCATTGAGCTCCCGATCATGCTCAAACTACGGCCCTGCAATCCGACACCATCCGGTTGGTGCAAAACGGATGTGAATTCCATGGACTTCGCTCCATAAACTCCCTCATCACGCCATCAATCCTAATCAGCATCTCAAGGACTTCCTTAAAATTGTTGATTCCATCGACCTTGATGCTACCACATAGGAGACCACGCGCTTTCGTCTCTTCCAATTCTCTCTACGGGACCAAGCTAGTAATTGGCTTGAGAGACTTCCCGCCGGATCCATCTCAAGTTGGGATGATCTCACCACTCGTTTCCTCGCCCAATTTTTCCCACCGGGGAGAACTACCAAACTTAGGAATAAAATCTTGATGTTCCAACAACGTCAAGGTGAATCCCTCTTCGAGGCATGGAATCAATTCAAGGACTTGCTCCATAAACTCCCTCATCACGCCATCGATCTTTGGCTTCAAGTCCGAATCTTTTACGATCATGCCAACTTCCTCACCAAGAGATCCATTGACAGAGCAGCTGGTGGAAGGCTCAGCAATCTCAATGTGGAAGAATCATGGGATATTATAGAAGAGCTTGCCAGTCAAAACTACAAAAATTGGAGTGAATCTCATGAAACCCCCATAAGAAAAGTAAATGCCATATCAATTCCTCATGAGCCTTCCAACACTACTGAAGAGCGAGTTAGTTCTCTTGAGAGAAGGATCGACTATCTAATTGAGAGGCAAAAGAAAGTACCTGGACCAATCCATCGAGCAATGTTTAATTCCATTAACTCCGCCAACCACCCAACACCTCTCTCTGAATCACCAAGCCGTGAACAAAATCCCATTTTGGTACGACGCTTCCGTTCTACCTCTCCAATTCTACTCTCACCAAGCTTCAAAGCACAAATGAGAGAATACATGGCAGCCCATTTGGAAAGATTAGCCAAATTTGAAGAAGAGGTTTATAGGCAAATGGAAGAAATGCAGGCAAAAATGTGGAGATGATGATCTTGGTGAAGGGGTACACTAAGACAAAGATTCCTGAGAAGGTGTTAGTGATAAAAAATGATCACGCTTCCCCCACTTCATTTTTTAATGCCATTTCCATTGTTTTCGATAAGGGGGAGTAGTTGAGAAGAAGGACACTGAGAGCAGCAAGGATAGTAAGGACAAGGATGAGGCTGAGACTGATAATGAACCCAAAATCATTAAACACTACCTTAAGCATGAGATCAATAAGAAAACAATTGTTAACCAAGTGAACAAATTTAGGTTCAATGAGGTTCTTAGGAATGCCCTCTTAGGTGAAATAAAAGAAGAAGAATATGAAACCATGCCTATGGGACCTATGTACGAGTTGATTCTGAGAAAACCATTAACTAAGAAACAAGAGATCTCTGGGAACTTCGTAATACCACGTAGCATAGGTGACTTCGAGAATATAAATGCCTTAGCCGATCAGGGATCCGTAGTAAACATAATGCTGGTATCAGTCCGTAGTAAGTTGACTAAGGAGGAGCCTACCAAGACCAATCTTAGACTTTCCTTAGCAAATCACTCATATGTTTATCCCATAGGAATAGCGAAGGATGTCTTAATTGAGGTTGCCAATATTGTCTATCCGGTAGACTTTGTAATCATAGACATTGAGGAAAATAAAAACATGCCATAATCCTTGGAACACCTTTTCTGGCCACCACCAAGGCAACCATCAAATGCGGTGAGGGTATCATGATACTCAAAAGTGGCAAAGGACAAGTTAGGATACCTATTGTTTCGAGATATCCTTTGAAGATTATGGAGAAGATAAATGATAAGAACTCGCAGGTCTCCAATAATACTGTTAAGAAGAAAATTAGTGAATGGGAAAAAGGGCTTAGAGATTTAGCGAGTCAAGGGTTAGATGCGACATTGTGGAAACGTGATAAAAATTAGGGAAAAACTACACCACAAAGCCACAACCTCAAAGAACCCTAAAGAATTTTTGAATGGAGAAAAGGTGCTTTTGTATAGATCAAGATTAAAAGTATTAAGAGGAAGGAATAGGCCAAAATGGTTTGGAACCTATACGGTGAAAGAGACTAATCTAAAAAGTGAAACCGTTATCATATTAGACGACGATGGGAGAGAGTTCACGGTAAGCATACAACATGTACAACCTTATGATGAAGGCTTAGTGAAAGAAAATAATAACGGTAAAGAAGTCACGTAGGAGCACGACTTCGAGTCTAGCTACAAGACTCATAAATAAAGAAAAGCGCTTTGTGGGAGGCAACCCATGCTTAATTGTTTGCTTGTTTGTGTGTCATATATCTTTTTCATCGTTGTTTATTCTTATGTTTGATTTGTGAAAATGCTTTATTTTGTCTTTAACCTCGTCTTAATTACATATAAATGTATTTTACAAAAAGATAAGTGTAGGGAAGATTACATACATTTTTAAAAGAGCGTGAACATGAGAATTACGATTAGTGAAATTGATGTATATGTGTGTTTGTTAGAGTCAAATGCTTGTATCGAGTCATAATGGATATTTTGCAGGAATTTTTCCAGGTTTTAAAGATGTAATTTTTCAAGAATTTTTCCAGGAAAACGCGGCAAACCAGTTTCTGTCATGACAACCTGACGGCATCAGGTCAAGCAGAAACAGCTTATAAATTTTTTTTCGTTTTCTGTGCTACTTATAAATTTTTGGAAATTGTCAGGTCTTAATTTTCCAGAAAATCTGCAAACATCCATTCGACAAGCATTATATCTTAGTGTAGTTGTGTCATATATAGTTTTACCACCAATTTTACGTGAAGATTTCGTCTGTTTTCTTAAAAGTGTGCAGGTTATATTTGGCAAGAAGAAGAAACTCAACACTGGATGGAGCTTATCACGTATGCATTCTTCTTGGGAAAGAATTTAACCAAAACTTCACACGAATCCTACCCAGCTAATCAGGGGAGTACTAGTTTCATTCTCTTTTAATTTCCTTCCTTTATCATAACTTTGAAACTTTCGGGAACATTGGGGACACTGTTCAATTTAAGTGTAGGGAGGGAGAATAAAACGGGAACTTAGAAACTATGCTTATCCTTGATTATTTGTCTTGTCCTTGGTCATTTGTGTAATAAACTATGAGAAATATTTGTTAGGGCAAATTTAGCACCAAATTTAACTTTTTTTTATGACATGTACGAACTAAAACTTTAGTCTTAATAAAGCATCTCATGGATAGGAATTATATGACTAGCACAAAAACCGTTTACCACTCAAATTCCACCCAAAAAATGTGAGCTTCGACCCTAGATCTTTAGGAATAAATGCATTCACCTTTAATGCTTAGAGAGTGTACCGGTAGTATAATAGATTCTAGAACTTGTTTGTGATGCATTCCGAGATTGCTAGTGAGACTACACTTGTGTAGTTAGGAATAACTAAATGATAAGAGGAAGTAGGTCAAGTAATTATCCCACACCCTTGCGATGTACTCATATTTAGTACACGATACCCCTAGTTAACCCCTCAGAGCCTATCCTTTTTGCGGTTCTCGTGATGTTTCGGTTTTCCGGAATATCAATGAAGAGCATTGTTTACAATCCACCCCCAAATGTACACCCAAATCGCCTTAGCCTACCTTGTATGCACTCACCTTTAGTGCATTATTGTTATCATTACTAAACCCTTAGTTCAATTATCTAGTTACTTGCATGGTTGCTAAGTCGAGTCATATCTTTTGTACACAATTTTGGGATGATTGGGACTCATGGGCAAAAGTAATGTTTTATGGAGTGACAGGAAGGAATGTTAAATTTAAATTCCCTTTGTCTACATAATTAAATACTCCAAGTGTTTTGATCTTTTCAAATCGGGTCAAATTAGTGTTAGAGTAATAAAAACTTAAGTTTAGGGATGCTCCTATAAATCCCTTATATTTTGATGGTATCGTAGAGGATGGTAGAGTAAAAATGTATACAAAAAAAAAAAAAAATCGAAAAAAAAGACTGTGGGCTACCATCCTATATCTATCTTTATGTTTATGTCTTTTAAATTTATGTATGTTTGTTTCAAATTATCTAGAGTTTAGTGAGTCGAGTCTTGGGTTAGCAACGCCACGCTTTTCATGCTTGTAACATAAGATTTTTGACTTGCTACTACTAAATCGCCTATCCAACAAAACCCTTTGTTTCCCTACCATAAGCCGAACGTTACAACCCTTGAAAAGACCTCTTAGATAGTTGTTCCTAGGTGCTTACGCCAAATCGGTGGAGGTTTGATCTAGTTTCAAGCCTATGGTAATCTATGTACTATGCCAGGTAATGAGTGTTTATCTTCCATTTCCATTTAATATATTTCATATAAACCTCGAGAAATGAGAGAATCCAAACACCCCTTGTGAGGTGCTAGTATATAATTTCCGTGCTTGTTATGACTATTGCAGTGCTTTTACTTGTTATGAATTATTCTAAAACTATGCTTCATGCCCCCTAACTTATAAATTGATTGGCCAAAAGCACATTTGCTTGAGGAAAAACAAATACCAAGTGTAGGGATATTTGATAAAGATTTAAAACATACACTTTTAAGGGGTCATTTAAGCCCTTAAACGACCACTTTTATATCCGTTAATGCTTAATTTCGTTCCTTTTCACTTTTTAGGTCTCTTGGAAGCAAAATGCTGGAATGATGCTTATTTGGACGAAAATGAGTGAATACATGAAGAAAATGGCAAAGTCAAGATCGAAGCCACTCAAGCTGCTAAAAACTGAACCTGACGGCGTCCTAATCAAAGGGCGACGTCGTCCCTCTCTACAGATTTGATAATTACATGCACCAGACGGCTCAGTGGAATTTTTGCTCATAACACCTGACGGCGTCAGCCTTTGAAGAAGAAGGGCGTCACTCAGACTTTTCATCTCAGACGACCCAGATCCAGAACCAAGATGACGTCCCATCTGAAGCTCGACACGCCGTCCCATCGATAACTTGGCCAAGATGAAAACCCTAATGACAGCAATCTGACGGCGTCCCACCTATAAGGCGACGCCGTTACAAGTGTAAATCTATATATAGAATTCGATTTTGCTACATTTAAGTAGGTAGACTTTTGGAGTAAAAACCCTAAACATTTGTAGTCCAACTTGGATAGTATCTTAGGGTCCCAAACCCTATTTTACACATCAAGATAAGTGTTTTAATCCATTACTATCATTATGTCTTCCATTGAATGTGTGTATGCTTGCTTGTTTAACATGTCTAGCTAAATTTCTTGTGTGTTTGCTTAGATCTATGAAACCTAGTTGTTAATTATTGTTTGGTTGTCTCTTATCTTAATTGTAATTGGCTGAGGAGTGCAACTAGGAAATCGTTGTGTTTAAATGCTTGAGTAATCTTTGTGAACATTAGTTTATGAATCACTTCGCGGATTTCATAGTCTAAACATCCAAAGATAACCTTAAAGTTAGTTTATGATTAATCTAGCGGATTTCGTAGGCAATAACCTAAAGGTATTCTCAAAGAGTTAGGGCATAGGCACACCCTACGACCTAAGAAAGTACAACGTGTTAAGAATAAGGACGTGACAATTCAACCAACAATAAAAGATAACTAGGGAGTAATAGTATCTTGGTAAACACATTTTTAATCATCATACGAGCACACAATCAAATAGACATAGCTACTCGTAGTAATTGATAATTAGAATAGTAGAAGTAATCGATAGAAGTACCACCCCCAAACCAATTGCCCCGAGATTTTACCCTTAGCTTTCTAAAAAACCAATAAAAAGATAAGAAAATAATCATCCTCAACCCCACCTTAGCGTAATACACTTCTTGCTAGCATTCCTATTCCCCTAGAGAACGATATCAATACCCGAGGCTTACCCAATACTACACTACAACGATTAGGTTCACTGCCTAGGGTGTTGAAAAACTTGCTCGACGAAAATGAAGTTTCTTTGACCCCGAACATGCTTCGTACGTGCATCACCTGTCAAATCAATAAAAAGTGAAGATTAGATACCTTTATTGTTTTATTTTTTCAGTAAATTAATTTTGATTAAGTGCATAAGACGCGGAATTACAAGACTGGGCACGACCCAAAGAATGTTATTTCCGAATAACAAAGAGTTATCACGAATAACAAAAAGGTGAATAACATAATCACCAAAAGTACATAAGAGGTATTGCAAGCCCAAAACTGGGAGGATAACCCAAAAATATTCAAAGACTATTACAAACGTGCATATCTGTATAACGTTAAAACAATAGCACTGCACAAATTAAAAATAGTGTGCACAAAAGACTATTACAAACATACATATCTGTATAACGTTAAAATAATAGCGCCGCACAAAACAATGTGCATAGAGGTTATTAAAAACATACATATCTGTATGACAAAAAAGATAGTAGCATAGCACAAGTAAAAAACAACGTGCATAAGCAAAAATAAAAAGGAAAAGTTGCACGCAACCATCGTAAACATTAAAAGACATAGAAGACTAGATATTGTTCAAAGGATTACAAACATCCAACAAATCTATCTAGCTTTGCTCCAAGACAGTCGCACTTGCTTTGGGCTCAGACAGAGGGAGGGGACCTCACTCACTTTTTGGTACAGATCATCTGCAACATCAATAATAACACTAGACCCTCCAACATCATAATCATCGGTGGAAAGGGGCCTTACAGGAACAACAGAGACACTAGCAGGAACAAGTGCAAGTAGCAAGGAAGTAGTAGAAGTTAAAGCCAACTCACCAGTTAAAGGTCCTTCCGCACCTATAACATTACGAGCGGACAAAGGATCAACTGAAGAATTATAAACATCAGCAACAGTGGGCTGATGAGCAGCGAGACGCTTCCTAACTTGGTCAACCCTTGCTTCCTCCATCGTGCCATTTTTGGGAATGATCGACCATTTTTTGGATGGTTTCAATGGCAAGAGTAGGGGCCATGCTCGGAATTGGTCCTTGGTAGTCCAACATCTGCCTTGTAGTTATGTTGATACCTTTGTAAAAGATGTTGACCTTTTGTTGGCTGTTCAGGTCAGGAGTCGGACACTTGTAGAGGAGATCGTTGTATCTATCCCAGGCTTGATACAACGTTTCATCGTTATTTTGCTTGAAATTATGGATCTCCATGAGCTAATTAGATATCTTTGACGGAGGACAATATCTTTGGATGAAGTTTTTTTTAGCAGAGCCCATGTATCAACTGCCCCGACGAGCAATCTTTCGATCCATCTTCTTGCTCCCGCAGTAAGAGTCATGGGGAACACCCTTAGCATAACAGCGTCATGAGAAACACCCGGGATGTTGAAAAGGCTTGCAATGTACAAGACATTCTCAACATGCTCATATGCATCTTCGTCCCTGTTTCCTGAAAAAGGGTTAGCACGAAGCTCCCTCATAAACTGATCTTTAATTTCGAAACGGACATTGGCTCTTATCACTGGTCTTATGAGCCCCGACCCTTGTTCTTCTCTCGTCAATGCCAAATATTCCTCAAGAGTGAGCTCATCAATGTTAACAACTTCCATGGTACCTGAAATTTGAAAAGAGATCGTGAGAAATTGAGAAAATTAAAAAAAAAACAAAAACAAAAATGAAAGACTTAACAAAAATTCTAATATAACTCCCCGGCAGCGGTGCCAAAAAAAATTGATGCAAATTTTACTGACCAGGTTTTAATATTTATAAAGTCTCGTTATACCTATGGTCTACCCTAATGCACTAACAAGCAGTGTACCCGATCGTGTGTAGTGTAGTATTCGGTAAAACCGAGGTCATCCCAAGAGCTATGTGTGCGGATTTTAACTAAGTCTAGGTGTCACGGATTTTAAAGTTGAAATGATTAATTAATAACTAAAGACAAGAAAATAGAAGAAAACAAATAAAAGAGATGGTCTTGATCAATAGAGGAGAAGTGTGCTAACCTAGTTACTCATCCTATCAAGTTAAGTTCGTGTTTAATTACTTCCAATTGCTTCAAGTGGGGGTAAAAGTCGCTAGGACAACATTTGGTCAGTTCGTCCTAACCTATCAGCAAAGGCTTCCACCGGAGATCAAGCTATTGTCCTTATAAGTCCATTTGTTTTTAGTCCCCTAAGCCAAGTCATTAAGTTCCGCTACATGCAAGATTCATAATAATGAGTGCCCGGGTGCTAGCATCTTAAACACCTATCCCTAACTTCTTAAGTTCATCCAAATGGTAGGTGATCAGTTGGTCAAATCGCACAAGCGAAGAAGGGTCGTTAGTTGGTCAATTCTTACCCTTCCTACTTAATCTACCTACTTAGGGCCAGTTGGTCATATCTCTTAAGTAACTAGCCACTACCGCTATTCAAAACTACCAAAACAAGGGTAGCTACCAACAAACTATGCATGCATACACTAGAAATAATTATACGGAAGCAATGTAAACATAAACAAAACAATCAAGAAATCATAACTAGGCTAGCACCAGAGGTGCTTAGCTGCTCATATTAACTAAAATAATCGATTCAATGTTTAACATATCGAAATACATGAATTGAAAGTAAAGAAATGATAATAGCTAATGGTTATCGCAGGGGAGTGATTTCTCCCTTGGAGATGACTCTGTATGCTCCTCAAGATCTGCCTTCAACCTTCTACCCGCGTTCTCTGATTTGGTGTGTGGAGTGAATGAATAGAAATGCTGGAATTTGGGCGGTATTTATAGGCCAAATCGTTCTGGCGTAACTTGTTGAGAGTTACGTAGTAACATCAATTATTCGTATTTTCTCTGAAAAGGCGGTTACGGCATAACATAAGAAATGAGTTACACCGTATCTTCAATAAATTATGGTTACGCCGTATTTTTGGAATGAGTTACGGCAGTAGCTTGTGGCGGCGCGAACATCATTTGACCTAATTAGTTACGACGTAATACTAGGAGGAATTACGCCGTAATCTTCGTTTAGTTGGTTTTCGAGCCACGCTCACATTACGGCGTAATGTGAGAGGAGATTTACGCCGTAACATCTTCAAAATGGGCATACTATCATATATCTTCAATAAACTCTCCAAATCCGCGTCTCATTAGCTCCAATGCTCGTAATTTACCTGAATGTGAAATATAAAGGAAAACAAGCGTAAATCCATATAAATGATATAAAATATGAGCATTATCGAGGAAATTGACACTTAATATTCAAGACTATTTGATGTTATCAATTATCCCCCCACTTGAACTCTACTTGCCCTTAAGTAGACCTTATAAGATAGATTCCTAAAAAGATATCTCCCATTACCTAGAAAATATAAGTTTACAAATCCCTTATGCTAGAATAAAACAAAGCCGAACACCTCACAAAATAGGAACAAAACACTTAAATCTCTCAACTATTCTAAGTGTCAATTTCGGGGTGATCACTCAACGCACAATCATAGCATGTATTCTATCACAAGCTTGGCGGTTACATAAATCTCCACCACTAGAGTTAAGGGCTAAAATTGTAGAAAACCTAGAAGGGGGGGGGTTAAATAGTTTTTTCGATTTTAATTTAGTTTCAATAACTTTAGATTCGATATTATGTGAAATCGTATGGATGAAGAGAAAGTATAGATCTAATGGTAATGCAAGTAAATAAAGTAAAGTAAAGGATAGAAATGACACAACCGATTTATAGTGATTCGGCTACAAGGACACCTTCCTTGCCCTACTCCACTCCCCGAGTCACCTACTCGAGAGTTCAAGCATTATGTCAACAAACTCCTTCAACTTGGCGGAGAAGCCTTCAAAACGTTGCTTACACCTTTTTCTGGTACAAAGCTAAATACCGAGTCCGTAACACGGTGGACCAAACCAACACGACTATTACACAACAACTATGTGAAATATCAAATACAAGATCTTTGCTACAGAAATCTTGTGGAGGAAAAAATCAATCAAGGACCCATTGCTTGGATGACTTGTAGAATGCTCGTGATCTCGCCTTAGAGAAGGACCTATATGAGAATCACTAAAGAAAGAAAGAAGAACAACTCTCTAGATCAAGTGATCTTTTGTTAGAATAGAATGAGAGTATATGAGAGAATTAGTAAGAAGAGGGGTGAGTTAGAATGAAGAAATGGCTCTCTATTTAAACCTAGGGATCCGTGGGACGCTCCTCTTTGCCCATGGGTTTTTTGGTTATGGGTCATGAGTTATGGGTTGGTCCATGGGTATTTCATTAGATACAATGTATCTAATAGATGCAATGCATCTAGTCAAATGGGTATGGGTCAATACCATGGGTTATGGATATGATCCATGGGTTGTGATTTTACCCATCCTAATAAACTATTACAACAAATGATTTATTACAACAATTTGTATTAAGTGAATATATGTAAATGCTTTACAAAAATAACATGTATCCTTATAATTTTACTTATGATAACATTATATTTGTTATCAACAAAACACAAAGAGATAGCAAAATATTAATAAACGTTTTTACAATTTATTTGTATTAACAATCTCCCCCTTTTTGTTGATGACAAAACATAATGTTATGATGAGTAAAACTTATGATTAGATATATGTTTTGAAAGCCCTAAGTTTTACTTCTTCTCCCCCTTTTTGTCGAAACAAAAAGTTAACCCATCGAAGAAATAAAATGTGGAAAAATAGTCCACGTATTGCTTACTCCCCCTTGACGGTAGCTCCCCCTAGTTAGGGGCGTCAAGTGAATAAAAATAAATCCTACAAAGAAAAGGTTAGTAGTAACATGCATAAATAATCTTGTGATTTGACGAGAATCAAGATTGGGAGCCAAGGTATGTAAACAAGGCCTTGTAATAAAACAACAAAATGTAGTGGTATTTATGCCACATACAAGCATGTAAAAGTAAGAACAAGACTTGTTCTTAAAAAAAATGACTCAAAAGAAAAACAATACTAAAAATAGAAAATAGTAATAATGATTCCTTCCATGCTTGCATAAGGTTATGGATGGAGGTTTTGATGAGTAATGATATTGATGCGATCAAGAATGAGGTTGAGTATGAATCACATTTCTTCCCTAACTTCTATTGCAATATACCTAGTGGATTGGCAATGTTCACAATGTAAGTGATGTGGGTAATGAGTGCGGAAGTTATTCGGGTTGTTTTGATTTGTGAGATGTGGAAGATGTGGTGGAAAAATAGGAAAATACGGATCAAAGTCCGGAATGTTTGGAAGTGGTGGTGGGAAAGAACCTAGATGTTCTTGTAGCTCAATGGGAGCTAAGGGTGGTGAGGTTTCAAGGTCTTTGAAAATTGTGTTTGGAGAAATGTGAGGTGTCAAAAAGGCTATTTCTTTCTTTTTGGTTGTTGAGATCTTGTTAGAGTCTTAAGGAGTTCCAAAAGAGTGACTTTAGGTGGTGAGTTGATGGGTGATGAAGTTTGTGTACTTGTTGGTGATGAAGGAGGTGTTATAATGGAAGCATCTTGTGGTGAGATAGTGGTTGGTGATGAGCCATTCGATGATGGTTTTGTTAAACAACAAGGCCGGATGCTAATCCGTGCGGATATCCGAGATTTTGATTGTGGTATTTTGGAAGGAGGGAGGACAAAGGTTTGGATTTCTTGAAATGGATTGTTTGCATTAGATGATTCATCTAAGTTGGAAGATCTTTTGGAAGACATGGTGGTGTTTGTTTGTGAAGATGAGATGAATAGCAAGCAATGTTGGGAATGCTACTTATAGAAAAAAAACTATGCATTGCAATGAATGCTTGACCCAAAGTATGGATTAAAATCTAATGATTAGATATGAATTTAAGGCATGTGATCATGAGAACACAAGCATTAAAGGACATACTCCAAAAAAAAATGATGAAAAGTATTGAAGTTTTCATCCAAAGTTAGAAAAATAGAAGATAAAACTAGCTTCTGTCTCACGGATCCCACAGATCCTTCCCTTGAGGGATCCGTCCAGCACTAAGGCTGGGATCCGTGGTACTGGTGATTCAGGCAGCTAAAAATTTTCCTTTTGGAAACATTTGTGCCTAGTGTGTGCCTATATGCAAACTATTTGGAGTTGCGGTTATTCGACTCCTAAAAAGAAAAGAAAAATAAACTAGAAGTGAAAAAGCATACTGTTATGTGAGATAACCAGAGTGCTCCTAATTCATTGTTTCTTAAATGAATGTACCCGAAAACACATATTAGTTATGTGTCCTCTTTAGCATTCAAAAGACATAAGATGCAATGAAAATGGGTTTTTACTTTGTATTAATAATGAAAAAGCGATTTGTCCCAGATGTGAGAAATTGATTTTGTGAAATTGATACGGGAAGAGGTATCATTTTTAGAAAACGTTTTGAAAAGTGGTTTCTATGTGCGAATAAAAATGTTTTATCCTTTGAAAAGAAGATATGTATGTAATTATGTGTTTGCAACTTGTACTTATTTTTAAGGAAATGAGAAAAACTATGAGTTATAAGAGAAAAACTTATCTTGGGTTTTGAAAATTCCCGTATTGCTTGTGAGTTGTGCGTGAAATAGAGATCCTAGACTCAGAAAGAAGAAGGCTAGTGTTTACATACCTTGTAGAGTTAAAAAAGTAAATTACGATGATTGTTCCATGAGACCAAGACCAAGACGAAGTAGGTTGAATTGTTCCCGCTTCAACGGTTTGGTAAGGACGTCGGCTATGTTGTTTTCGGATGCTACCTTCTCAATAGAGATGTTCCCCTTTTGAACATTGTCTCTTAAGAAGTGATGACGAATCTCTATATGCTTTGTGTGAGAATGTAATACCAGAATCTTGCTTAAATCGATGGCACCTTTGTTGTCACATAGAATGGCTATGTCACTTAGATGAATGTCGTAGTCAACTAACTCTTGTTTCATCCATAGTGCTTGTTGGCATGCTTTGCCGACGGAGACATATTCAACTTCGGTTGTTGACATTGCTAATGCCATTCGTTTCTTAGAAAACCAAGATGTTAAACAACATCCCATAAAAGTACATACCCCACTTGTACTTTTTCGGTCAACATAATCACCTGCATGGTCAGAATCTGCATATACAATTGTTTCTACTCCCGTACCCTTAGGATACCATAATCCTAATTGTGTCGTACCCTTAATGTATCTAAATATCCTTTTGATGGCTTCTAGATGTGATGTTTTAGGGTCTTCTTGAAACCTAGCACATAGACAAACACTAAACATGATATCCGGCCTACTAGCCGTGAGGTAGAGAAGACTACCAATCATGCCATGATATTTTGTGTTATCAACGAATTCGCCGTCTTCATCTTTTGTGAGTTTAGTGTCGGATGACATTGGTGTCCTAATTGGTTTTGACTCTTCTAAGCCGAATTTCTTTAACATCTCTTTTATGTATTTAGATTGATTAAAGAAGATACCATCCTCTACTTGTTTGATTTGTAAACCAAGAAAGAAACTAAGTTCTCCCATCATACTCATCTCAAACTCGTCATGCATGATTTTAGAGAAATCATCACACATGTCTTGACAAGTGGATTCGAATATAATATCATCTACATATATTTGAACAATGATTATGTGTGACTCTCTTTTCGTAGTAAAAAGTGTGTTATCAACTAACCCCATGGTGTAGTTGTGTTTGATTAAGAATGACTTAAGTCTATCATACCAAGCTTTTGGAGCTTGTTTAAGACCGTAAAGGGCTTTCTTTAACTTATACATATGTTTAGGTTTTTCAAAATCGATGAAGCCCGGAGGTTGAGCTACATATACTTCTTCATTAATAAAACCATTTAGAAAAGCACTTTTGACATCCATTTGATAAAGCTTAAGATCATTAGCACAAGCATAAGCAAGAAGTATTATTATAGACTCTAATCTAGCCACGGGGGCATAGGTCTCATCAAAGTCTATTCCTTCTTGTTGGTTATACCCTTGGGCAACGAGTCTAGCCTTATTTCTAGATACTACTCCATTTGCATTTAACTTGTTTTTATAAACCTATTTGGTTCCTATTATGGTTTGATTAATAGGTGGAGGGACAAGTGTCCAAACATCATTAGAAACAAATTGATTTAACTCTTCTTGCATAGCCATTACCCAACTTTCATCTTTTATGGCTTCTTGTGTATTCTTAGGTTCTATGGTTGAAACAAAACAAAATAGGCTACTTTGGTTTTGAACTTGAGACCTTAAGGTTCTTTCGTTTAACTTTCCTATGACCTTATCTACGGGGTGATCTTTGGACTCTTTAATATTTATGAGTTCATTATTTGAAGATTCTTCTTCTTCATTTATCTTTTTCTTTATTACAACAGCTTCACTTTCAACAATCCCGTCATCGACAAGAGGTGGAGAGGGTTTGGGTGGACTTTCATCAAATTTTACATTTAATGACTCTTCTACCTTCATTGTTTCTTTATTTAACATGACGTAAGCTTTGCTATTAGGAGAGTAACCTAGAAGATACCTTCGGTTGATTTAGGATCAAATTTTGTAAGGTAATCTTTAGTGTTAAGAAGAAAACATTTGATACCAAAGACTCTAAAGTGATCTAACGTAGGATTTTTGCCTCGAAGTAACTCGTATGGAGTTTTACCTAAAATTGGTCTAATTAAGACTCGATTAAATATGTACGTTGAAGTATCAACGACATTGCACCAAAACTTTTGAGGTATGGATTGCTCATTTAGCATGGTGCGACTCATTTCTTGTAGGGTTCTATTCTTTCTTTCAACTACCCCATTTGACTGGGGAGTGCGAGGAGCCGAGAAGTTATGAGTAATACCATTAGCGTCACAAAAAGCTCCAAATTGCACTTCATTATCGAATTCCCTACCATGATCTGTTCTAATAGACACTATAGGACTTCCTAGTTGTCTTTCGATTTTCTTGCTTAATATTTCAAAATAATTAAATGTTTCTGTTTTGTTCTTTAAGAATTTAGTCCATCTGTACCTAGAGTAATCATTCACTATAACCAAAGTGTAGTAGTTGCCTCCATAACTTTGGATAGCGGATGGACCAAATAAATCCATGTGTAGTAATTCTAGATACTTGGTTGTAGACACCATGTTTTTAGCTTTGTGACTAGAATGGACTTGTTTTCCTACATTACAAGCATCACAAAAGTGATGTTCATATTTTAATTTAGGTAGATCTCTTACTAGATCTTTGGATGATAGCGATTGAAGAAGTCGCATATTGGCATGACCCATCTTGATGCCATAAGGTCAAGTATCATCCATAAAGTAAGACAAAGTTTGTCTTTAGGTTCATTACCAATTTTAATGACATAGACTCCATGTTTCCTAATTCCTCTTCCTATGGTTATGCCATTTTTAATATCTTACTACGGTTTGGTAAAAGTACATTGCAATTTTTATCACATATTTGTCCTATGCTTAAGAGGTTAAAGTTTAGGTTTTCTACGTGACACACATCGTTAATGGTTAGAGATTTGTTAGAAATCGTACCTTTACCGATGATTTTACTTTTTCTATTTGCAAACACCACATTTCCTCCATTAAAGGATTCATATGTGGAGAATAGATCTTTATTGCCGGTCATGTGCCTCGTGTACCCGCTATCCTTGACCCATTCATCCGGATCTAGGTCGACTTTTAAGCACACCTAAAAAACAATTAACTCAAAAGTTTGGTCCCCATTTGTTCATGGGTCCATTAGTGTTAAACATTCCATTCATGTTAGACATGTATGGATAAGGTGAATATGCATTCCATGGTGCAAAGTTTTGAAAAGGAAAGCCATTTTGCATATTTGGGTTCCATCCCATTTGATGGTTACTTCTCGGGTAAACATTATTAGGTCTCCTAGATGTGTTAGGTTTTGAAAAAGATGGAGCTTTGTTTCTTGCAAAAATAGGATTATATTTTGGGGGTGGTTGTCTAGTGGTAATATGAGTTGGTTTCTTCTTATTAATAATAACAAAATCAGTTCTAGAGGAAGAAGCTATGTTATTACCACTGTTTGATAAAGCAGACCCACGGATCCCTGGCTGTACACTAGTCGGTTCCCTTTTTGTGGGATCCGTGGGATCCGCCACAACAGTGGCCTGTTTTTCTATTGCTTTTATGAATTGCGTTTCTTTGTTTTCACTAGTTGACGTATCAAGTTGCTGAATGCCTAAACCTTTTTGATTGTTTCCAGTTTTAACACTATCTAGTATTATATCTAAAGTATTAGTACTCATTCTAGCAATCTTAGAATCTAGTTGATCAACTAGTGTTTGAAGTTAAACGCAAAGTTCACAATCGCCACTTGCTATTTTGCCCTTTTCTAGACGTTTCAATTTTGCTTTTAACTCTATGACTTCCTTATTTAGACGTTGGTTTTGATTTTTCAAAAACTTGTTTTTGTTAATTACTTTTAAGCTATTTTTGCAAAGTTTGTCATATTCATTATGCAATGAGTCATCATCTAGTGATGAGCTACTATAGTATTCGTGACATACCTCGTCATTTGCCATGAGACAAATTTCTTCGTCCTCCTCCTCGCTCATTCCCCACGAGCCGCTCACGAATGCCTTTTGGCTTCTCGTCCTCTTTGCTTTTCCGGAATCCTTTCTTGTCTTCATACGTGTAACATATTGGATTTCACAAACACATCATATCATTATAAATGGGGCGTATGGTTTAAGAGTTTAGAGTGAGAAAGTGGGATGGGAGCCTTCTAGAGAGAGAAAGTGAAAGAAAACTTAGAAGGTTAGATTAAGAATGAAAGGTCCATAGAGGGTATTTATAGTTACATACTACACGTCCTCCTTCGGACTGTGGATCAGGCATACAGTGGGTAAATACCCGTCCGTCCTCCACGGTGTTACTCTAGACTAAATAACTAACTAAATAACTAGTAAATAACGTAACGTCTACGAGCTAACATATGCTAGACTAGAGTTGGGGTGACCGACTCTTCACTATGGATTTTCCAATTCCTAAAAATCTCACCCTAAGGGAGGTCACCCCATGAATTACATTTTGTGTCCTAGCATTCTATTCTTTGTCTTTATGCTCGAGCTCGTAGACTACAATTCTTCAATGTCCGCAGTCTTTGTGCTTTAGCAGTGATTCTTCAAAGTCCAAGTGCTTTGTACTTTTAGTGGAGGTCTTTGTGCTGAACCACGTTTGGTGATACATTAAGCCAGGTTAGAGATCATCAGCCACAACAAATCTCAGGCTCATCCATTATAGCATCGCCATTATGGGAAGTTGTGACTTTCGGACCGACATGCTCACATTTTGCATCATGATATCTTCTCATCAGAGTTGCGGAAGCTTTTGTTGATTCATAATATTTCAAAGATGTAGCGAAGCATGGATTGAAAATATCGTAGTCGGTTGATGAAGATATGCACTTATCATGATTTCTTTAGATTGTGAAAGCGATGTGTGAGCATGCGGCTATGGATTGACTCCTCGATTACGATCACCGCAACCGTCCAAATGTACCGCAAACAACGATTAGCAATAAAACACAAGAAAGTATCTTTGATCACTTTCGTTGAATTGAGGTACACGGCCCACGGTTCCCGTTGATCGATACAAATCTTGCTCTGTGATCGGTATAATTCGAAGAATCTCCTTGACGTTTTCGCAATTGTTCTATTGTTCTCAAACCGAACGTCTCAAAGAAGACAACACGGAGTGAGTGAACCAAATAATTGAGATTCACCGATTGATGAAAAATTGATTTGAAAAACAATCGCGCATTGCTTGAAGAAAGAGTTTTGCAATACAACGAAGGTTTTATGAGAAAGATCAATTTTCAATCAAAATACTTTTGTATTTGAAAAGAGTACACATTCGATGTGCTAGATGGAAGAAGAGATTCGCACATCGAGCGGTTTTCTAAAAGTATTTTTCAATCGAGATACTTTTGAGTTTGATAACATGAATACACATTCGATGTGCTAGAAAAGAAGATTTGCACATCGAATGGTTTTCCAAAAGTATTCGTCAATTCCATTCTGGACCAAGGTTGATTCACTAGTGAATCGCCCCATCGTTCTATCCGGTTGTCACAAGTTTGATCTTTAGAAAATATCTCACATGTCACCCACCAAGAGCTTGTTTGATGTTGGCTCTAGAAGGATTTCCATCTTCATCGTGAATACTTACATATCACTCGGATGTTCTGGCAATACCACAAGGATAATGCGTAGGACTCATAAGATATAATCTCTCTTTCCACATTGTGTGAAACAGAGAGTCTTCATTGATAGTGTCCTAAGGAGATTTATTTGATGATCTCGTAGCTCTAGACTCAATTGTGCACATTTGGTTCCTATGCCGGAGACTAGGGAGAGGGTCTCCTTCTTCAATATCAACAATCTCTAAGAGAAAGTTGATAGATTATGTCGGTTCCCCGTGAGAATGAAACAAGCCCTTTTAAGAGGAACTTGAGTAGCTTGGGAAGATTAGTGTTGTGTGTCACTGGGTCCATGCCGTCTTGTCTTCAATACCGGTGTTACCTTAGTAAACACCAGTAGCATATGTATTGAACCCGGTTACTGCCCTAAAGTTGAATTATTGGAGGGCTATTTCTTTTCACCCTTTTCATATTCATTTATTTTTCATTCTTCAACCCCTTCAGTGCTTACCGAGACTTCATAACTAGAACCTTGTTGGGTTTATTCCAGTACTAGCTCTGTCTCAGTCCGCACTCTTCCCATATCTCACTTTTCTCCTTTTTTCATCATACCTAAGGACTCTACACTATCTAGTAGATTGTCCCTGGGTAGATCCCTCCGGCTCTGACGGGATCGTGGGAACGAATACCTAACCTAACCATCCTTATAACACCATGCATAAAGTAAATTTGTCGGTCTTTTGGTACAGTTCATTCTTCCTTAAAACCAATTGAAAAATCATTTGGAAAATCAATCAAGGTACTTGTGATATAAAATCAAAGCATTTTGTACCTTAATTGTTTTGATCATTTTGAAAACCTCCCCCTCAACATGTGCATAAGATTATGAAATTGTTTAGCACATGGAGGCAAGAGTTCTTTAGAAATAATTTCTTTGATCACAATTTCCTTAGAAAAGCCTTTTGATTTTCTTTGGTAAATTCTCCCCCTCAATATGTGCTTTGGATATTTGATATCATTTTATCACATAGAGGCAGGAGTTCTTAAAAGTAATTTTCACGATTTCCAATAGAAACCATTCGCTCCCCTCAATATGTGCATCGATATATGAAAGAGTTTGGCATATATTAAAGAGAACTTGCACTTTGAATAAAAATGATCATCTTATATCAAGTTTCATATTAAATCACAAATTCTCCCCCGATCAAAAATATCAAACCCTTTGAGATTTTGGATCCCAAGTGATTTAATAAGGTTTAGAAAACATGGGAGAAAATGCGCCTGGTAACTCTCTTCTGGTTTTTTGGTTAAATGCTCCTCCACAATCATGTGCATTATGTATTTCAAATCGTTTGGCACATGAAGGAAGGTGTGCTTTAGAAACAATTACCCTTTTTAAAACCGATTTGAGATTTAAATCACGATCTCTCCCCTGATCAAAAATTTCAAACCAATTGAGATTTTGGATCCAGATTGTTTTAAATTATTTAGAAAATTTTAGGGAAAGACGTGGCAAGATTTGATTTTGAAAAATGACTGATAAGGAACAGTTTTTCGACATTAAAGATTGTTAGTGTCAGGTATGATAGTTTTTAGGAGATCTTTAAGTAAAATAAAACAATTTCACAATCAAACAAGAACAGAAAAAATTTCATTTTGAAAGATCTTGATTCTTAAAGAAAAATCATACCATGACATAACATTAAATCTTTAGATCACCACTTATTTTGTACAATCCGGACTTTTATGAAGAAATATTGTTTGAAAATAATTTATTTTAAATCACTCTCCCCCTTAATCGATGACCATAGTCGATGATTGAGTGACTTATAGTTTTGATAAAATGAAGTCCAGTGATTTTCAAAATTTAGTCCAGTTTATTTTCAAAACCAATATTTTACAATTTTTCAAAAACAATATTTTTTGAAAATTGTTTAAAAATAGTATAAAATTTCTGCACAAAGATCGTTAGGTGGTTGAGAAGCTTACATTGTTCTTTGTAGGGCGGGAAGAAAACCGTCTGGCGATGCAGTGAGACTTCTTACGTTGCATTTTAATGCCAACTGAGGTCAAATTAAGCTCCGTTTCTTCAATCACTTAGAAGAAAACCATCTGCTGATGCAGTGAGACCTCTTGAAGTCAGATTAAGCTCCGTTTCTTCATTTTTCGACCCAAGATATAGATTCCCTTTCCTTTCGGCATCCAATCGTTCAGTTGTGGGATCCGGATCGGGAACATTCTTCTATACCAATATACCTGCATACGTTAGTGAACACACATACAGATATATGGTGGTCGACAACACCCAAACAGTAATCGACTAATAAAAGTCAATCCAACATATCAATCAGATCATGTAAAGCATGGGAATAATGTGTTTATCAAACTCAAATCATCTAATCCTAACAATCTTATCCTAGGCACCTAGTCCTTCAACATAGGTTAACATCATTTTTAATTAAGCATATTAGGATAATTAGATAAGTCTGATAGATGATATAAATTTGAAAACATTCTCCCCCTCAATCAATGACTCATTTTTTTGAAAGGTTTAAAAGCGCTGAAGTCATTGATTGAATTTTCAATTTTTACGAAAACTATGAATCTGATTGATTTTCAAGAAACTCATTTACCACCATTAAGTTAAAACAAATATTTTTCTGAAGAATTTTAGACGAAAAAATATTTGAGTAGGAACAGCAGTCCTTCGACATACTCTCCTCATTTGGTTTTTAGGATAAGTGCTCAAAATATTTGAAAATTGGTTTAGCGCAGCACTTTCCTTCCTTGAAGAGCGGGTTGCTATCGGAAATAATAGCAAGCCATGGTTTAAGCACGGGTTACAGTCTGAAGTAACTGCAAGCCATATTTTGAGACATGTTTAGAAAGAAATATTTACACCTCCTACTCGAACTTCATCTAAAGTCCCGTGCCATTATTGAATGACATTTCTAAGACCGCAGATGTTATCGATACTAGAAGACATGTCTTTGAAAAACAATATTTTTGGTATTTTTAAGTTTTCTGATTTTTATGGGTTTTTGAAGGTTTTATATTTTTCTCTTTTCTTTTTGTTGGTTTTATATTTTTGTATTTTGTTTTTCTGAAAAATATTTACAAAGATAGATTAGATGATATAGATTAAGAAGATGATGATACGAGTACCTAGATAAGGATATCGAACAGCACGTCGTAGAAGATAGAATTCGTCATCTCTTAAACTTCCACCACCAAAGCTTCCGAGGCTCCAGAATAGAAGATAGAACATGAGCCTTTGAGAAAGAGAGACTTTGGCAGCTTCCTCCCAAACCGAAAATCCTTTAGCTGAGCAGATTTAAAGCTTTCTTTCAAGCTTCCATTAGCCAGGTGCACCAAGAAGCACACCATTATCATTGATCCTGCTGCTCCTTTTAAGAATAATCAACGTGATTCTTCGTTCGAGGCTATATCATCCAATAGAAGAACAACAACGTATCATCCCACTCTTTAAATTTCTTCTCATATTTCATTACCACTGAAGTCTGAAGCAATCCATTCTAAAAAGTTGTCGAGACCACTTCCCCGTAGTTGAAATGATGCGGTCAAGTCTCTTAGTATAATGCTCAAGAACTCTCCGAATACACTTCATGAGGGAATGAAGAACACCTTCCCATGTTCACATTTTCTTCCACGATGAGCGTGTATGAAGCTCAAGAACCCAAGTACACCAATATCCAAGAACTCTCCGAATAAACATCATGCCCGAGAGAAAACACCTCCCCAATGTTTGTGGTAAACAATGGCTTTCTTCCACGATGATCGTGTATGAAGCTCAAGGACCGGAAGTACACACATTCCCCAAAGAGAGAACAACCGATAACATTGAAGAAGCGGGCGAATCATCGATTATCTGCGGATGACAATCTGCGGATGTCAACTCGGAATAAGTGATTATATCTATGAATCACCGATTAAGCCCTCAAGTGAGACAACTGGCGCCCCAATGTACACAATTCTCTCTCCCGATGATTGCGATAACATCGAGATCATCACACACTTGTGTACCTCTTATATCTTCATAAACTTTCTCTAACATCACTTCCCCCACATAGTTGGAATAATAACACTAAACGCCTTGATGAGTAAAACCTTGAGTTTCTCTGCGGTCATGACATACATCTTCCCAGGATATCTTCAATCACTTAGAAGTATTAAGCTCATCAAGTTTACTCGCCATGAGTCAAACCTTGAGTTTCTCTGCGGTAATAACATTTGTCTTCCCGGGATATCTTCAATCACTTAGAAGAATTAAGTTCGTCAAGTTTACTCGCGTTTAGATGCTTGTCTCCTTCCCTTGCTGGTTTTGACACTTGTAATCAACAACATATTATAAGCCCAAATACTAGAAATCATTGAGAAGAACGCTTGAAGTCTTTGTGAGAATCAACTTGTCAAGCGGAATGTGAGCAAGTCTAATTGGGATTAAATCAGACATTTCACCCTCCCCCAATTAGTGCTCTCCCCTAAACCGACAATCTTTTAATAAATGCCCAGATTAAGAAGAAGTCTTTTGATAATCAAATGCAACTCGTCTTTAGTCTTCTAACATATAGCAGAAGATGTAGAATCGACTATAGACTCGACCTTCTTCAAGATTTTCCGAATGGGGAATAGAAAGTTAACATCTTCTTCTCACCAAATGCATTCCCGTTAACATATATGTAGCAAATCCCCTTAAATCAAATGTAACAACGCGCATTTTTCGGGTTACTTTTCATATTTTTGAAAATTTACTATTCACATTTACTATTCACTTTCACTATTCATCCTGTAAAATTTTTAATCCACATTCTCGTAAGATAAATTATTTTAGTAATAACCTGAGAGTTCGACCATCGTTAGATTATTTTCGCAAAAGTTATTAAGTAAACATCGTTTTAAAGTTTCGTTTTAGACGGTCTACCATTTAAACATCACGCGCATAACGAAAATCAACCCTAATAATTTTCCTCGCATCAGATAAATTTTTAGATCATTCATGATTAATTTGAGAATTTTAAGAATTATTATTTTAATATTACCAAATAAGCCCAATAACAACAAAACTAAACTTATGTTTTAAACAATTCTACTTACATCCGGACTTAACGATTCACGCTTCGTGTTTCTAATATGTTTTGACACTTTTATATTTTTGGAAAAGTCAAACATATTTCCCTCCTCCTTTGACCATAAAGGAATTAACCTTATCGTTCTACATTTTGCATAAATCGCGAACTTTTAAACTTCACGAATAATCGTAGTTATCCCGCGTATGATTGAAAACCACATTTTGACATCTCATATCACTTTTAGACTAATTTTAGTCTACTCTAAATAAATTCACGGTCATTTCCACGAAATTTCGTTCTTTTCGATAAACTACAATTACGCGTTTTGACCAAGATTTCCAGTTTTAACCAAATTTTGCACCCAATGAGACTTATCACCCATTTTATATTTTTATATGGAGTATAATGATGAGTTTCATCATTCCTACAAATTCGTATTTTTACGATACCCGTTTTACGTTTTATGGCTTCGTTAGCGATTAACGGAACCAAAACTCACTCCGTAACCAAGATAAGATCAAAACTAACCACATAAGTCATCTTATCTCTTCCATGATAGAACTTAGGGGGAGATTCATCATATTGGTGGCATCATCCTAACCTTGGTTTATTAAGATCATTACAAGTGTCCTAAACCTAACCATGGTTAATATTTAACCCAATATATGGTTAACCAAACTTACCCTCCTATAAATAGCAAGTGATATACATCCCAAATACCTCCACAAACTGAATTGGGTCGTTCATACTCTAAAATATCCATATCTTCCATCATTTGATCCATAAACTCCAAGTTTATGCATAAAAGTTCCAAAGATCAAGCTACTACATCAAATCTCTAGCAAGTTTAAGTGATCTTCTTGAGTTTAAATCCATTCAAGTCACTTATTACTTCATCACCAACTCTTCATGTTTTCAAGGGTGCCAAGGTGTGGAAAGCTAGCTCAATCCAAAGTCTTAAGCGATCAATCAAAGTCCTATCCTTACTAAGTTACTCCTTTCTATTTGAAAGCCAAAAGTTGTAAGCAACTTATCACCACCATCATCTCATCTTTATTATTCATAATTTTAACTATTTCGTGCCATATATATAGTTACTATGTTGATTCATGATGTACATATACTCAATCACTTGTTTTAATTCATATATTGTCATAAAAGTAACAAACTAGTAAACTAGTCATATTATACACGTATGAGACCATTAAAAACAATAACATAAGGACTTTATAACTTACATAATATGGTAGACAAGATAAAAGGTAAACATAGCAACTTGAACCACCGAAACGGACAAATGAGTCAAAAGTTATAGGCAAAAGAAGTTAGCGAAACCAAAACGCCAAAACCGCCATTTTGAAACTGTTAAGGGTTACGCCATTTTGAAAGTCATACTTGGTCCGAATCATAAAAAGTTAAAACACGAAAGTTGTCCGGAACGACGTTTTCCTTCAATATCAAAGAAGCTCGGACCTTGAAAAGGCTTAAACAGCCATAAATCTTTCAAAAAGCGAAGCGCCAGTAAATATAGTCTCATAACTATACTTTTGTCACAACTAAAGCAAACCAAAGGCCTAATGGCCATAAACCAAGACCACGGCTATGGCTAAGACCAAAGTTGAGTCTCAAGACCATGGTAGTCAAGACCAAAGTCACGGCAAGGCCATGGCTAAAGCCTTAAGGCTTGTTTACCCAAGACCGTTAACTAAGGTGATCATATTTATGAAAAGCGAGAACTTGTAAAACTAGATACTTATTAAAACATGATAAACTTTATGTTATAACAATCTTCACTCAAAACATATGTTGTATCTATTAAGTTCTACAAAAGTAGGAAGCTTCATGTGAGGGGTTTCATTTGAGTAAAGCGTATCGACGAGTTCTTTGGTTTACGATTTAAAGTGTCCTAGCTCCTAACGCCATCGCATGACCTCCGAATTATGATGGCCCGAACGGTAGTACGATATCTATAAACTAAACTCGTTTTCACAACTAGACCATTTCTATAAACTACATACACAAAACCATGTACTACATCATGATCAACATAGAGACGTATATAGGATGGTTTATGTTTTCCTAAACATTATTCCAAACCTAAGTCGCAACATTCCATTTTAGGTTGCTCGTAGAAGTTCTCACGGCATATCCATCATTCTCATTATACATTTGCTATCATTTACTTTGAGGTGAGTCATAGCCCCTACTCTTTTAATACTTGTTTTACAAACTCTTTGGGGGAGATACATGCTCAACTATTTTCATTTACTTTTATAAGTACTTTAAACTTTTTCTGATTACCGTGAGTTCATAGCCCCACTTTCTATTATTTAATTGTTTTACAAACCCTTGGGGGAGATACATGCTTTATTTTTAAACCGAACACATTGCTTTGAAACTATATGTTTATCTCGAATCGAATGTTTATTTATGCTAAATAATGATGTTGCTATCGTGAATTGCATTTATATAATTATGTGCATATATAATTGTATCAAACCAAAGCGGGCTCGAGTATCATATACTTGAGGCACCAGTATCAAACAAAAGCGGGCTCGAGTATCATATACTTGAGGCACCGTATCAAACAAAAGCGGCTCAAGTATCACAACGTATTGAGGCAATTCAGTATCAAACAAAAGCGGGCTCAAGTATCACAACGTATTGAGGCAACGTATCAAACAAAAGCGGGCTCAAGTATCACGTATTGAGGCACCCAACATATCTTTGGGTATAGGCACCCAACATATCTTTGGGAATAGGCACCCAACATAACTTTGGGTAGTGGCACCCAAAGATAATTTGGTTTCATCATGAGCTTAGTGCAATAATATCTGCTTTGTTTTCAAACCATTGGTGTGAGTCTAATTAACTCACACTACCAACATAATGTGTCAACCATTTAACAAACTCAATGAATTTCACTCAACCTTTGTGTTGATGCTTTTAAGCATGTATTTCGGTCCATAATGTCGGAAGTCGGCACGGAAGAGCAAGGATCTTGAAGAAGGCTATAAATTTTATTATCATTCAAAACCTATTTAATATATTTTGTAAAGAATGGAACCAACTAGGAACTCATTTTTGTAAACTCGATATTTATATAAATCGAATGATATATCTTTTAAACGACTCCTTTAGAGATCGTTTTCTATTATTATGATTTGTTGTGCCATGAAGTAACACCCATTTGAATCATTGCGTATCACGAAATTGGGGTGTTACATCAAATCCTCCCAATCAAACAAGAACGAAAGATGTTCATCAAGGAAATCAACCCAAAGAATGGAAGCACTTTGTCATTAAACTTATTAGCCTGTGTGAAGATGTCAACCAACGGCTCTTAGAAGATAACTCCATGTAACGATGACCCGATAAGAAGAAGCTCGGTTCTTACATGAGTTTGGAGCCGTTTGACCATTTATTCTCGATATCGATCAACCATGCAGAATTATCACACTTCTTCTCCCCCTCAAGAATTGCAGAAGAAGTTTCCATTCTTGACTAAATAAGTGAAATCATCCAAATGTATTCTATTCACACTTCTCCCCCGCAAAATTAGCACGTGATGTTACCATCTTCATTATAATCGAGCAAGTGGAATGAGAAAACAATCAATGGTAGCCCGGTTCACTTGATAATTAAAAGCGCTTGGAAAAAGCATGAAGCATGTTGATGAGAATGGTCATAAATGAGAAGATTTCTCTTCTTTGGAAGATAAAGCGCAATGAAGCGTACACTTTTATTTTCTTTGAGGAACGGGGCCTGAAGTGTTATCTGCAGACGCCATAATGATGAAGTACGAGGCCTGAACTGATGTGAACAGACGTCATAGCCGATTGAATATCAATGTTGAGTAAGTTGAACCCGTGAGTTATGAGATATCAATCCTTTTGTTATCCATACTTTAAGCCACCCATGTATTGAAGGATCAAGTATCTGCAACCGAGTAAGGACCACCGCACTAATATTACAAACTTGATTGCATATATTTTGGTTAGTGACATCAGTATCCAAACCCTTTGGGGTTTCGCGGTCAACATTGAGATTGCCATTGGTAAACATCTTTCCTGTAGGTATCCACCTAAGTCCAGCATCCTTAAAAGTTCTACCAGATGGTATCCACTTATGGCAAGGTCTAGGATTGTTAGGATTCTTATGCATAGTGGAAGACTTATCCTTATTCCTAGTTTCCAAAGATTTAGCAGTTGGTAACCATCTAGGCGAGGCTTTTGGTTTCATTTGCTTCATATGTACTGTGGATGACTTAGTGTAAATCCTAGACTTGACAGGTTGTATCATTGCATGAGCATTTACTTTCTTCAGGGATTTTGTGCAAACAACTTGTTTGGATTCAGAAATAGATCTAGATTTCTTAGAGTGATCTGCTATGGGAATAACTTTAATCGAAACGCAACTACTCTTAGATGTAAGCCCATCCCTAGTCTTGCACCTAAAATTCCGTCTTTGCGATTCTGTGCCTTCTTTCTAGCCATTTCTAGATAAGAGTTCTTATACAAATCATTCATATCAATTTTCCTAGGCAAGTGAGGTGAAGTGACTGGTTTTGTCAAAACTTGTTTCGCATCAACTTGGGAGGTAAACGCATTTGGTTGTCTAATAACTGGTTTCCCCAAGATTGATGGTATTGAAAACTTAGTGTTCACACTATTCCTTGTTGTTTTTCTGAGCTCATTTTTTAAAGCAACAATAGCGAAATTCTTTTCTCAAGTTGAGCTATTGATGACGTATAGTCTATATTCGGGTCACGAACCCGACCAAAGCCCAACACTAATAAGCCCAGCACGAACTGGCCTACGCTGATAAGCGTTTTAGGCCCATGAAGGCCCAAACCCAATGTTGTTTACGTAACACAATATCGGATATCTCCTAATTATGGAGATAATCATCCCCCAACCGACTTAGGTGGGATACGCCGAAGGATGTGGAACACGAAACCAACAAGGATTTCGTGTGTATATAAAGGGAATCCTATCCCTCGTTAAATGTACGATTTACAAAACCCTAACTCTCCTTTAACCCTAAACCGATTACTTACTCTCACGCGAAGGATAATCGTGGAGACAATCCCATAAGCCTAACGGTGTTTTCTGTCTTCTTAGTGCGCGGTCTCAAGCAACAATCATCAATTGGTACGAGAGCCGAGCCCAAACAAGGAAAGCCCAACTTTTGTATCAACAAGTGGCGCCATCCGTAGGACCATTCACTAAGAACTAAAAACTAGAATGACGAAGCATGGAAATCGGCGATCGCAAATGATCTAACGGAAAGAAGTCGCATGTCGGATCGCCTCCAAACAAACTTACGGGACAACCAAGGTGTTGCTAAAACCGAGGATCGTGCCAAGATTTGGTCTTCCTACGGTTGAACCACGCTCGGGGACAACCCAGGCCACAGCAACCACCGCTAGCGCAGGAGACCCACTGCGCACTCCTTTTGCCACTCCATTCCAAACGGTGGTGGAGACAAACTTCACAAAAGCACCTGATGCGCCCGATAAAAATAAGAGTATAGTGGTGGAAACTGATACTCCTACTCTAGAAGGGGTTGTGTCAGAACTAGCGCCAGACGAGTTCGTTTTGCAAAACTACTAAACCTTGGCTGCTCTCATGCAAAAGGAAGCAAAGAAGAGGTCAGTTCGGAGTCTGCATGCCCGGCTCGATTTCGGTCCAGAGTTTGGGACATCCCCACCGCGCCGTCAGAAGGAGAAGCGGGAGGGATAGTCGCCGACCCCGGTGTTTAATGTAATGGGAGGAGAGTTGATGACGATGAGACATCCAACTCACAAAGATCTGGGAAGGAAGTGAGGAGGATGAACAGTGCACCGGTGTCCACGCCGAGACTTGGTAGCGGAGAAATTCATGATGGACTTGGGCGACGATACTCCCAGTGAAAGCCCTTCAAGTCCAGATTCGAGGGCGGTCGGTATGGCGAAGGAAGGAAAATTCATCCTCTGATAATTCCTCGGACAACGAGGATAGCGATACAGGACATTGGAAGTCCAGAAATAGGTATAATGACCAAGAGGAGGAAGATATATCTCTCCCGTGGCGCCGTCAAAAGGTGGATGCGTTCACTCGACGCATCAGTGATTTCTCAGAGAACAAAAGGAGGCGCATGCCTGCCAACGTGAAAACCTATGATGGAACAGGTGATCCTGATGATCACCTAAAATTTTTTGAATCAGCCGCTATAATTGAAAACTGGCCACAGCCTGTATGGTGCCACATGTTCAACTCCACACTAGTAGGAAATGCGCGGAACTGGTTCAACAAGCTTCCACGCAGAAGCATTAATGGTTTTGAAGAATTGAGAAAGGCGTTCTGCCTAAACTTTACTCAACGGAAAAAGTGTGCAAAAAACCCCATTGAACTCGCCAGGGTCAAACAGCGCCAAGGGGAATCCACAAGTGCTTTTATGGAACGCTTCAAGGATGAATGCATGCAAGTTAAAGCGTGTCCTAAGGTGCTCAAAATCTCAGGGTTCATGAATGGGATCAGCAACCCAGAACTTATCAAAAGGTTGAATGACAAGATTCCCCAATCCTTTGATGAGGTCATGAAATGCACACGGTCCTTTGTCCAAGGAGAGGCCGCTGCGGCATATAGCAAGAGAAACTACTCGAACTACCGGTCACAGGAACAACCTGGGAGACAATCCACTGACCGGAGTAGTAACCGTAACAGGAATTATCGCAACCAGGGGAGTGGGCGCGACAATGACAAGTATACCCCGCTGACAAAGACTCCAAAGGAGATACTTGCAACAGAAGGAGCAAACTTCCCAAGACCTCCACCCATGCGCACCCCAGAGGATCGACGCATAGGAGGTGGGTATTGCGACTATCACGGACAGAAGGGCCACACTACTAATGAATGTGTCCAGCGCATGACTCATCGACAAACTAGTCAAGGAAGGTAGACTGGACCATTTGGTCAAAAACATCAAAGAAGGGAAAGATAGACAAAAGACTGGGAATAAGAAGGAAGGACCCAAAGATAAAGCTGACACCATTTACATGATACAGTCATGGCAGCGAACAACCAGGCAGAAGGTCAGCCAGAAGTTTTCCCACGGAAGTGCAATCACTTTCCCTACCTTAACTACGCATAACGCAGAGGTAGAGCCGCTCATCATCGAAATTAATGCGGGGGGTCACGACATCCACCGCATGTATGTTGATGGTGGAGCGTCTGCAGATATAATGTATGAACACTGTTTTAAGCGATTGCGCCCGGAGATACGCAGTCAATTGAGCCCGGTCACAACGGCGCTGACTGGCTTCACAGGCGAAAAGATATGGCCCATGGGGCAATTACGACTACTAGTCAGAGTGGGTAATAACCACCACTACACAACAGCCTGGATGAATTTTATGGTAATCAAATCCCCTTCTCCATACAATGGCATTATCGGACGACCAGGGATATCAGCCATGCGCGCAGTACCATCTACAGCACACGGGATGCTTAAATTCCCAATGGAAGGAGGAATTGTTACCTTCTACAACGCCGCTGCACCACCTAAAGAATGTAATGCGATCACATGCGAAACCGCACCCATTACAAAATAGTGCGCGACCAAAGTTCCAAACCTGAAGGTCGCAATTCATCCAGAATACCCTGAAAAGGAAGTATCGATAGGCGGATCACTGTCAGACAGCGGTAAAGCAGCTGTGTGTGCACTCTTGCAAAGGAACCTAGATATCTTTGCATGGGAACCAAAGCACATGACTGGGGTACCACGCTCAATCACAGAACACAAGCTGCAAATCCGACAAGGATACGCACCGATCCGCCAGAAGAAACGCGGCCAAGCTCCGGCGCGCAAGCAATCTGGCAGAGTACACAAGCTAGTAGCGGCGGGAATCATGCGGAAGTCTACTACCATGACCGGCTTTCTAACCCGCTTATGGTAAAGAAGAGTGATGGTAGTGGCGGATGTGCGTGGACTTCATCGATCTTAACAAAGCATGTCCACAAGATCGCTACCCACTACCGAGATAGGCGGAAAGTGGAATCTTTGTGTGGATATCCACTAAAGTGCTTTCTCGATGCATACAAAGGATACCATCGATCCGGATGGCTAAGGAGGACGAGGAAAAAGGCCTTTCACACAAGCCAAGGCGTCTCTTCGCTATACAAAATGCCCTTTGGCTTGAAGAATGCAGGCGCCACCTATCAACGGTTAGTAGATAATGTGTTTAAAAAACAGGTTGGCCGCAACCTAGAGGTTTACGTCGATGACATGGTCATAAAAAGCCATACTGAGGAGGAGCTGGTGCGCGACATTGAGGAAACCTTCAGGACACTTAAAGAGATCAACATGAAGCTAAATCCTAAAAAATGCACTTTCGGCGCTACAGAAGGCATGTTCCTTGGATACTTGATAGAACCCGATGGTATAAAGCCGTGTCCAGAAAAGACTAAGGCTGTCATCGACCTTCCTTCACCGTGCACGTTGAAGGAAGTCCAATCTCTCAATGGAAAGTCGGCGGTCTAAATAGATTCCTATCCAAGTCGTGAGACAAATCACTACCTCTTTTCAAAACACTCAAGAAGTGTATAAAAAAGGGAGATTTTCGTTGGACTACGGAGGCAGAAGAAGCCTTCACATAGCTTAAACAACACCTGGCAACACTCCCTACACTTGTTGCACCCCGACCAGGGGAAGAGTTGATTATGTACTTATCTGCAACTCATGGAGCCGTCAGCGCAGTATTACTAACGGATAGGAACTCAGTACAAACACCAGTGTACTTTGTAAGCAAAGCACTCAAGAAAACAGAGATGAACTATAGCGCAATGGAAAAGTTGGTCCTCGCATTAGTATTCGCCGCCAAACGGCTGCGCAGGTACCTCCAAACCTGACGCATCAGGGCGATTGCAGAAGTGGAGTGTATTGCTAGGTGAGCACAACATCTCCTATAGACCACATACTTTGCGGTAAAGGCGGTACTAGCGATTTCATCATCGAAAAACCAGACACCGATGATCCACCCACACTAAGCAAGAAGGAACTACAAGATCCATGGATCTTGTTTACGGACGGATCCTCATGCGTGGACGGGTCAGGAGCAGGCCTCATCCTCCCAAACCCGGAAGGAATGGAATTCACTTACGCACTGCGTTTCGAATTCACAGCAACAAATAATGAGGCAGAGTATGAAGCCCTAATAGCCGGACTACGCATTGCAGCTCGAATGAGTGTACGTAACTTGGAAGCAAATGTAGATTCTAGGCTCGTACCCAACCACGTGCTGGGTGAATATGTGGCCAAGGAGGAAAATATGATTCAGTACCTCAAAAAAACCAAGGCACTAATCCAAGGCTTTGACAGGTTTACCATCAAACAGGTTCCACTAGGGGAAAACCGAAAGGCGGATGCACTAAGCAAAATTGCATCCACAAGTTTTGCACACCTATCAAAACAGGTGTTGGTGGAAACATTGAAAAGCAAATCCATCTCAGAGATGGAAATATCCACGGTAATAGAGGAAGAAGGCCCTACGTGGATAACACCGATAATGGACTTTATAAGTAAGGGAGTATTACCCCAAGAGCAAAAGGAAGCCCGAAGGATACGGGGCACATCACAACGATTTGAACTTCGGGACAGCATAATATATCGACGCTCTTTTTTGCAACCATGGCTCCGCTGTGTTGGTCCCCTACAAGCAAACTATGTACTGAGGGAAATCCACGAAGGTTCATGCAGCATGCATTCAGGACCAAGATCCGTGGTGGCGCGCGCTTTACGGTCCGGATATTATTGGCCCACCATGCACCGCGACGCGCGGGACTTAATCAGAAAGTGCAGCGATTGCCAGGTTCACAGACCCGTGCCACGCCAACCACAACAGGAGCTAACACCAATTACGGCACCATGGCCATTTTACAAGTGGGGTATAGACGTCGCCGGTCCTTTTCCTGTTGCAGCAGGAGGATTGAAGTTCCTCATAGTCGCCATAGACTACTTCACCAAGTGGATTGAGGCAAAGCGGTGGTGACAATCACGGCAACCGTGAAACGCTTTGTGCGGGAAAATATTGTATGCCGCTTGGTCACAGGGAAATCATCTCGGACAACGGAAACAATTACGACAACCCTTTCAAGGACTGGTGCGAGAAGCTAAAAATCACACAGCACTTCGCGTCAGTTAAACACCCACAAACCATTGGCTTAGTTGAACGTGCGAATCGAAGCCTGGGTGAAGGAATTAAGGCACGCTTGGACAAGCACAAAGGAAGATGGGTGGAAGAACTATCGCATGTTCTGTGGGCGCACCGCACTTCAATCAAAACAAGCACAGGGGACACCCCCTTCTCTCTAGTTTATGGGACAGAAGCCGTCATACCAGCCGAAATCGGAATGCCAACTATTCGCACTGCTGAAATCAATGTGGCAACCAACGATGACGAGCGACGTATCGACTTAGACCTGCTAGAAGAAAGGCGCGAGCGCGCAGCTATACGGGAAGCAAAATCAAAGTCAAGGATGAAAGGATACTATGATGCTAAAGTGCGAAGTGTTTCATTCAGACTAGGTGACTTCGTTTACAGCGCCAATGATGCGAGCCACGCGAAGACACACGAGTAAGCTTGGACCAAAGTGGGAAGGACCCTATGAGGTTACTGAAGCATTAGGAACAGGCGCGTACAAGCTACGAGGCTTGGATGGTCATGAACTGCCACGCACATGGAACATCTGCAACCTTAAGAGGTGCTACCTATAGGAATGGCTACGGCCCAGCGCACAGACGCTCCTGCACTTTATTAAAGTGCCCAATAAACATCTATGTATTTATTTTTTAGTATACTGTCTTATTTATTTCTCATAAAAACTTGCAAGTATCAATAAAACATCGCGGTTTCTAGCTAACTCCGTGACACATTTTAATTTGTTATTTCTATATACTGTATGTCTTAACAACTTTTTTATTTTTTGCCTACATGGCTTGCATGCACTTAAAAACCCACGATGGTAAAAGGATGAGTCAACCTACTAAAGGACTCGTTGAGTAAGAGGGTTGCAAACCCATCAACACTGGATCACGTATCCTTGTTAAACACCTTGTTCTCAAGACGTTGAAATAAGTTTATGCGCATCTCACGATGGGTGCGCAACAACGTATATGGTGCACGTTTAACAGCTTCGGAACCAAGACACTTGATTCCTTGATATGATATTTTCGATCTGTTGTATATCATAACATCACAATGATACACAATACTTATCTCTTTAAGTATACTATGATCTTCATACATGACTATGGATTTCTTATTCTATTCGGCTTGTGTACAACTTTGACCCTTAGAACATGTCTTATACGCAAAGATAAATGAGATAAGTACACACATTACAAGTTGCATTAATATCAACACGCATTCGTAAAGGAGATTTTCATTAATGACTACAAGTTATTACAAAGGATGTTTACTTTAAGATACAACCTACCAACTATTACAACGCTCAAGAGATGAGCTACTTACGCGGTGTCTTTGCATCTTTAACTTCGCTTAAACTCTTCAACAAGTCGAGATCTTGGCGAGCTACGGTAGCAACACTAACTGGCACCCGTCGAGCCTTGGAGGATGAGCTGCACCAACGCCACACAAAATTGCCTTACCCTTAATGCCTTCCTTCTTGGCGATCCCGGTAGCATGAGCTTCCAACACTTCCTTCAATGGAACTTCCTTCTCCAAAGCGAAGGGTTCGGAATATCTTTGGGACGAGCAAAAGCAGCACTTGAAGCTGCGAGACATCGGGCTTCAAAAATAGTCCGGCTGCGCTTCTGCATTATCAATACGATGGCGCGCTAAGGTCAACCCTTCCATAATAACAGTTATGGGATAATCTTGGTCGCGCTCCATTTCAGCAATCATTGGAAGCTCCAAAGACTTCATCTTCTCCATGGCAGACACTAGCTCATCATAAGACTGCGCATTATAGCCAGGTACCTTTTCAGCAGGTACCTTCAACAGATCTGCCTCATGAAGCTTCTCCACAGCTTCTGCTTTACCGCGCTCTAAGGCGCACTGAACTACCCCACCAAAAGCATTCACCACCTCTTGTGACTCCAAGGTACTAAGAGCAGCGAGACGAAGCCCATGGCCTATGAGCCATCTGCGCTCAGCAATGGTAGATAAGAGTTGGGGATATAACTCCTCGTCGTACTCTAAGCTGAGCTTGAGAATTTTCATCTCTTGCGCTTCTAGGGCACTTTTCACAGTTGCACCGAAGTTTTCAAGCTGCGAAGTCAAATCCTCTTTGCCCTTCTCCAAATACTTCAGTGCCCAGCGCTGCGCAGACTTGTATCCTGAGACCTCTGCACGCTCTTGGCTTATTTGGCCCATCAGCGCCATCTTTTCCCCAACTAGCTTCTGGGCATACACACTCAGACTCTCTACCTCCGCCTTGGTACTAGCCAACTGCGCCTCCAGCGACGCAATTTTCTGATCCTTTTGCGCGCCTTGGCTGCCTTCACCAGAAACCTTTGCTTTTAACTTCTCTACTAGGGAAGCTTGATGCGCAGCTGCTTGCGCCAACTCTTCGACAAGCTGCTCCATGGACGCATCTCCAGCCACCAATGGCTCAGATCTTTGGCTATGCGGCTTAGAAAAGGCAGATAGTACAGGACTCTCTTTGGGTGGAGACTCAGCAGCCTGTTTAAACCTGCATACACGCACAGAGGATTATCAGTTACCATATAAACAGTTGGTGCGCAACAACCATTGACGACATTACTTACTGTGAGCCAGAGGCATTAGCAGAGGGGTAAGATGACGCAACATCACTGGCGGATGATTCCACAGTGAGGATCACAGGGCGTTTTTTCCTCGAGGAGCTCGCGCCATCCTCTCCGAGTGATCTTTTGCGTTTTAGCCCGGATTCTTGCTCCTCCTCTTCTTCTTCTTCCATAGGCTGCGCCACTGCTATGGGCGGTGGCTGCGCTACTGGGGATGGCACTCTGGGGTTTGGCACGCTTTGCAGCGGCGTCGCTTCCACTGCGACCGAGGAGCTGGTCCCTGTTTCCCCTACATTCATCTCCAGGGTACGCCCGACAGTAGCCTCCAGTATGGGCTCTTCTCCCTCCTTCAGTGGCCGCGTCCCTACCTTAACTCGAATCGGCCGCTGGTTGCTGTGGTGAATGATCCATCTCTGCGCAACAGAATACAACAAATACATAGGTTATATAATGTGCATAAAGGAAAAGAACGCTCTTACATTAATTAAGAAAGGGGATGCGAAGGAACGAGCACCCACCCTGGCCATCAGCACCTAAGAAGATTGGCATCTCATCTGGCATAACAAGTAATTACGGCTAATGCCCATATGCACCAGAAATTCCTCAGGATATGAACTAATGGGGATGCGGTTGGCGTTTATCAGTTCTGCATCCTCCACGACATATGATCCAGGCAGGGGGCGCTCATCCTTCGGCAATGTCCCCTGGGTATAAAATTCAAAACGCGGTGGGAAGCACACGTCGTCTACCGAAAAAGTCTCTCCAGTTCCTGAGTGCGTCCAGTTTTTCTGTATAACACTGGAAGCGCCCAGCGCGTTTAGCGAATGAGACCCACCCGTGTGACCACGTTGTGTGGTAGAACGCACGGAATAGGTGGATAGTCGGGTTAACCGCCAGTAATCGGCAATTAACCTCGAAGTTGGTGATCTTGCCGCACCGATGCGATGCAAGCCGGGATAGGTGCGGTTGTAATAATTTAATACGTCATACGAAATAGGGATATGGGCACACGTTGATTCGCGAACTCGAAAAACGTGTGTATACTCTATTTTCCTTGGGAAATCGCAATAGATGCCGCGCACGGAACAACGGATGCACGTCAAGTGGTATAAAATAATCCGAGGTAAACTCTAGAAGTTCACCCTCGGTTATATTGGAGGTGAAATCAGATAACTGCTTGACCATGGTTTTATTTTTCTTTTTAAAGGCGTACGCGTGGTTACCTTCGAAATAGGTGCTTTTCTGTTTTGCAAATGAAAGGTTTCTTAACAATGGCGGATTGAGTTTTTTCACTGTGAGAAACACAGTAAAATGAGGCAGCCAGTTATATAAGTGTCCTCATCCACGCGATGAGTGACACGTGGATCCCACTATCACCAACATGTGGTTCAGATCACTTGATGTGACGTTGCTGCAGTAACTTTCCTCCGATTTACGAGGCGTCGATTTTAAAGTACTATGTCTAGATACAATGTATAGGCGGGTATCTTTTTTGGCTTCTTTGCTACGTTTCGTAGTTTTTATTATCTGCCATTATTAGTCTAGCATCCGCAGTCCTTCACTGCGCATACTAGACTGGGGGGACATGATGACGTATAGTCTATATTCGGGTCACGAACCCGACCAAAGCCCAACACTAATAAGCCCAGCATGAACTGGCCTACGCTGATAAGCGTTTTAGGCCCACGAAGGCCCAAACCCAATGTTGTTTACGTAACACGATATCAGATATCTTCTAATTATGGAGATAATCATCCCCCAACCGACTTAGGCGGGATACGCCGAAGGTTGGGGAACACGGAACCAACAAGGATTCCGTGTGTCACACCCCCAAATTACATTTTGCGGCGGAATGGAATTCACGGGATTGACCGTCATAGCATCACAATCACGATTATATTGAGCGACCTAAAGTGTCGTTTGGAAAACACATCGTTTGATTTAATAAAATAATCGAGTTTACAAAGTGTAGGTCCCAAATGAAAATCAATATATACGGAAATAAATTTGATACAAGCCAAACGATGTTTTTAAAGTTTATAAAACACAAGTGAGGCAGCGTCGTCACCGCGACTCTATGATGTGCCCATATGAATGCCATGAAGTGAATGCCTTAGATACCGAGATAAAACATGCTAAAAGTGTCAACACAAAGGTTGAGTGAGTTCATAGAGTTTGTGTTGAAATGTAAAGCCTTTCAAGATCGTTTATGCAAAGAAAGGCATTGTAAATCCACTCGGTTCAAGTTCGCCCATACAAAACTTGCAACTGTGTGTTCACAACCCATCGCCAAAATGTGTATAGTTTATGTCAAACACATGATGTCAAATGAATTCACAATAGTACCTAACTCGACGTAAAACCATAGCACATAATCAATAGCACTGACTCAATGTATCGAGAGTCAATCGATTTAGAACATTATCTGACGTAGAACTATAGCACATAATCAATAGCACCTGACTCAATGTATCAGTAGTCAACTGACATAGCACTTTATTCGACGTAGAACTATAGCACATAATCAATAGTACATGACTCAATGTATCAGTAGTCAACTGACATAGCACTTTATTCGACGTAGAAATATACCACGCAAACAAGAACAATTGATATAGTACAATATTCGGTTTTGAAACGATGGTGATCATGATAGAAGTTATCCTTAAAAATCTAAAGTACTTGTGAAAAATAGTTAAGCATTTATCTCCCCCAAAAATAGTACAAAACAATGAAAATGGGGCTATGAAAACTCATGGTAATCCTTAAAAGATTAGAGTACTTATGAAAGTAAATGAAAATAGTTGAGCATGTATCTCCCCCAAAAATAGTACAAAACAATTGAAAATGGGGCTATGAAACTCACCTGGTGCAATGTTTATGATGATATAATGGCAATACTGAAATGAGGCGCAACCTCTAACCGCGACCTATTATGAATGATATGTTCTAATGTAAATCATGATACAATGTCGTGCATGCAAACTCATATGACATCCATACCACTTGTACATTTGAAAATAATGTTTATCGTCGAAATATATGTTTATGACATCTCGTCATATTATAAAATACTTTACAAGTATTTACGTTGAAACAACCTCCTACGATAGTCGTTTAGTAATTTATCAAGAATTTATAGCTTTTCGTCGCAAAACAATATAGTTTGACAATTTCATGAAAGTGACTAAACGGCCTTGAAAAGCTAGTCGTAAATTGATGCACATTGAGTGTTAGGAAACAAATTCAACGGATTTGGAAAGCTTGTATCATTATCTCAAAGTTTTAGCTTTTAAGTTTTTATCATAGAGGTCTCGATTATGGAGAAAAATGTAGGTAAAGTATGGTACTTGTACACAAAATATTGTTTAAAGGTGGTTTTTCGGCAAAGTTTAAGTGACCGTATTTTATTCGTTACAATTCCGCTTGACGAACGGTTGGACATTTTGGAAAATAGGCTAGGCGAACTTACTTTTACTAGAAGACATCACGTTATAAAAAGTTCTACATCAATGTTAAAATCGACCCTCAACATGGTCACTTGTTGCCGTAAGTGATGAGTGTGTAAATACTCATCATTTTGGTTAAATCTGAACTGCAAAACGTTTAAAAATGCTCAGAAATGCATCAAAATACTGAAAATATTCCAAAATTGCATTTTATATGTTTCGGATGCAAAATGTTCAAAATCGGATGAAAAATGAGCTAAGTTTGCATAATTGGCGCTTCAGGTCCCCAAGTTTCAAAAATTGTCGAAATAGTCCCCGAGCACATAATTTCAAAGAGAAATCACCAAAGGTCCTTTTAAAATCATAAGTTGTCAAAATTAGTCCTTTGGTGAAAAATATCAAAAGTTTTGAGAAATTACAAGTTTGGTTCTCCAAGTTTCAAATTTGGCAAAAATAGTCCTTGAAAAATTGGAAAATGTCAGCTTTGGTCCTTGTACTTTTGGAGCTTGTCACTTTTAGCCCTTGGAGAACTTTGATGGAATGGCATCCATGGTCCCTTGTTTTTCAGAATTTACACAAATGGTCCCTATGATTATGAATATCCTTTTATCCTTGGCCTTGTCAAAACACATGTGACCCCCTGTCATTTACATTTTGGACCCTTTC